>JAMPIV010001860.1:0-350000 GCA_024509875.1 Oreohelix idahoensis | reverse complement strand
ACGGATGATGGACAAAATTCAATATTAGGGATCCTTATCTGTAAGTAAATGACTAGACTTTCACTAGGAGTGGTATAATGCTGAGGTAATTCTGAGTTGGATGCAGCGTTACATGAACCTAGTAGTGATAAACGCAGTTTAGGCTGCTCCAGTGAAATGTCGGAGGCAACTAGGAAAAAGATAGTTATCGTAATAAATAAAGTATAATCATAGAATTACAATGAGACCAAGATGGAGGAAATCCGCTGGGAAATAAGCCAACTAGAATTATTTTGGTTTTTCCATCATGCACACATTGTCTACAATTGCACGGTTTTGAGGAACTAATGTCTGTGACGTCATTGCTTTCCGATGGGTACGCCTTTATCCTATTTAAGGAGGAACGTATGGAAGTCTAGTACTAGTGCAAAATTTAAACTGACAGACTAGAGCAGAGCAGCAGTTTTTGTCACAGGCTTCCTTTGCCATCTGCAGCTGTGGGCATACTGTATGACCATTGTGAGCTCGTCTGTATATTATTGAGGGTAAGCGAGGATGTATTTACATATATATTATATTAATTAATCAGAATGTGCCTTAGAAAGTGGATAATTGTGTTTCGAATCACTGTGTAATTATTGGAAGGAATATAAGCCTACGTTTAATCAAATAAATTGAAAATGAGATGGAATGAAAAAGGAAAGTGTGTTTGAAGTTTCTGAAATGCTTTTAAAGAATTATTTCTTGATGAAATGGACTACCAACTGGGAACAAAGGAAAGAAAGAAACTTACTGATTTATTGTATTAATTAAGGTATTACATAGTGTTTTCTACAAGGCCTGATTAATGTATAGAAGCAAATCACGGACAGAGCTGTACAAAAGAAATTACTAGAATATTGTGCTACATAGTGAAATAATTGTGTTATTACTGACTTGTTATGTCTCTTGCGACTAACTGCATATTGTCTGAACTGTCTAATATCATCTACTGACTAGATAAGGAGATGGTGAGCCAATACCAGGTAGGTTAACTATTCCATTCCAGGTTACATCCTGCACTGAAGGGTGTGCTCTATCTGAAGAGTCAAAATCAGCTGGAGGAGACTCTTGTTGTCAAAGCCCCATGTAGTTACAGAGGGACATCAACAGGGCCACCTTTATCTTTGGAAGAACCTCATCTGTAGAATTCTCTGCAGTAACTGTTGTTCAAGTCTTCAGGGGAGAATTATAAGCTAAGTAGCCTAGTTTTGGGCTACTTTTCAGTTTCACAAAAATTGCCACAATCCAAATGACAGATTTGTAGTGATGAAAAATCATATTGGTCAGTAAAGACATATATCAGTTAATAACAGTGAAAGTTTTACTAATAGCTCCAACCAAAGTCTACATCAAGATCGAGGTTACAGAGGACAATATGAACTGCCATTATAAAATTATAAGAACTGTAAACTTATAGGATAGTGAAAGTGAACTTATCATATAGATTTTTTTGTTGTTGAACCAATTTCAGTTCAAGTGAAATTACCAAAAGAACACAAGAAAATCTTGTATATAATAAATTGTAAATTGTACCAACAGTCTTTATTGACTTATTTAAGTTCAGTTCTAAGTTCTTGTTGGTTAGTTATTAGATTATCACTAGCTGAGTCATAAATGTAATCATAGTTATTACCCTAGTCATAGTCTTGGGTACGTCTGTGAGAGGAGCACTTTAGATAACTAGGATTGCACAGTACAACCTCACCTAGTGATCTATACAGCTGACCTTAACCTTGGACTACTATACACCATTACTCTTTTCAGAGAATGGGGTATTTCTTATAAGACCAGTGTCTTATCTGGCACTATCCTGGTATCATCTGATACACCTTTATGTCCAGGATATCTTGTATGTAAATAATTAATACCTCTCGCAACATTAGTCAGCTGAGGCAAGACTGCCATCAGGGACGGACTTTTCATAGAGCTGAATAAAACCCGCAGTCAAAGATAGACGTACGAAAACATTATAAGAAAGGTCTTCTAGCATTGAATGCTCTCGATCTTCGTGAATTGTGTAGGCTTCCTTCAGGGTGATCATCTTGAGTAGCACTTATATTTGAACATGAGCCCTAATATAACTGGCTGGGTTGAACGGAACGCACCTTGCCAAAACAAGGCAAAATTTTATTTTTAAAAAAAATGATGACAAAGTAAAGAGTTTTTGTTTAGAAATAGTTTCATTGCAAGTTCAACTTTGTTAACAACCTAGTTATACATTTAACCGTTACATCTGTGGAGGAAAATACGTAAAATCACACATAGAAAGATTAATGTCCGAGCACCAGTGTCAAAACAACAAATTACAACTCACAACTCCATGACGATACATCTCTGACAGCGAAAATAATATTGTTTAACAGCACAAAATTATTATCTTCAGTTGTTTACTTCTTTTCATAATTGCTGTTTTTAATCGGCAGGTGATTATAACTTTCGAAGAGTAAAGATCCCATTACGCCCTAGCCAAATGCTGGGTTACCATTGTCACGTTTTTTGTGTATTGATGCAGAGATCTGTCATTAAATATAATGAGTGTGTTATTTTTAACCCATTGTATGACAAACTCTGTTGCTGCGTGTTATGTCAGATAATAATCATTTATATTTCCGACCACAGATAACAATTGGTGCCTTTTGTTGTTGCTGCAGCCATTATGTCTATGTGAGCGGCTGGTGGTGGAACAAAATTAGGGGGATTGATCAAAATGTAAAAAGTGACAGACAGATGAGAAAAAGATTGTTCCAGTAAATTCTATTAATTTAGACCAGCGGTGTGAGCGTACAATAGACAGGGTAATTTGTGTGGATTTGTGTGTGTTTTATGGCCTGTTTGTTACCACCGAGTCATAAAAAACCATAGACATTAGTCAGCACATTGTAGTGAGTACAAAACACTCCCACTTGAAACCAACCCATTTACAACAGCCCTTATATTAACGAATATATTGCTGGAGGCGCTGAGTAATTCCCGGTGGTCTCTCAGGAAGAAAGAATATGTAGTCCCATAGCAGATACTGCCGTAGTGAAGTGTTAGAGACTTCACTATACTAGGTAAAGCATCGAGAGTTGAGGTGACCAGTTCTCTTCCTCACTACCGTTTCCTTCCCTAACTCAAGAGCAGAGTTAGGTATCCATTTACAGCTTGGTATACTGGAGAATGACGCCACAATAATTTGAACCTGGTATCTTTGCCACTAGACGCCAGTGCTCTAAACACTGTGCCAATCGGTCGCTCAATTCACAAGGACAAGAGTATTGCAGACCGACTTATTCTTTCGTCCATTTTTTCTGTCCATCCGATGCTTTATTTCTCTGCAGCAGTATTTTAGCGGTAATTAGCTTTTTTGTAGGAGGGACATCCCTCTAATATAACACCTGCTTGCCACTCCTGTTCTGTTTACCTCTTTGTACGTAGAAAACGATTGCGTAGCCGGGCGTTCAACGATAAGGTCAGGGATTAAAAACAATATTGCCAGCGGTTAGACAGCAGTCTGACACAGATATTTGGATTACGTTTAAGGTTCCGGTCAAGTTGGTTGTCGAGGGCCGTTTAAAGATAACGAATTATTATCTTGGAGGAGTGACCTGCAAAACAATCAACATTTAAATATATCGTGAATATAACCATATGGAGGAATTATGGCAAGTCATATGATGCAATAATTTCCGGTGTTTTCAACAGTGATTACTTACACCACCATGTATGGCAATGTCAATAAATATAACGATGCCTAGATGAAAATATACTAAAATAAGACGCACTAAACGGCGATTGGCTTTTAACTGAATATTAAACAACTGTGATTGGTTTCTTAATGAACATAAACTAGCGATATTAAATTTCGTGTAGGTGGTATTTTTACTATAAGACAACGAGCGATTAAAACTCGTGAATTCCATTATAATTTTTATCATAGGGATACGCCTGGATTACAAGACAGAAGATTTTCTAGAGAGTGATTGAAGCTAATATTTCCTTTGAAGGTAAATTTCAGACTCCGCATGGGCCACAACAGATTGGGATATCATTTTCTGAACAAACTAAAGATAGGAACTACCGATGAGTGTAAATGTAGCACTGATAAAATAGCATCTGCTATAAAGATGCCCAATACATAAGGAACAGAGACAGCACATATAGCCGTCACCAGTACCGATCCTGGGAAAACTATATCGAGGTGCACACAGCCTCATGCTGACCACTGCTTTCTTTTAAGATAACCAAGGAAACGTCCGGGGGTGTAAGAAGAAGACGTATTCAGTGTCTGTGAGAGCTATAGGTAATCAGTTATTGTATTCTATGTCTGTGAAGGTTATAGGTAATCAGTTATTATATTATATTTTTTGTGAGGGCTTTGACAACATGTCATTCGCTCAGTCGTTATTCCTTTCCGTCCCTGTTTTAACTTTCAGTTTTGCCTTCCTCTTCCAATAATTATCTTTTCGTTTTTTTTTCATATGGACGGGTATACTCTGAGATAACATCAATCTGGGCATGATTGCAAGGTGCGGTCTTTTTTCGCATTTTGTTATCTCTGAATTGAGAAAGTGGACTATCGAGTGAGAGATGGATAGATGTGGAAAGGATTGACCCAGTCATTTCTATTGCTGGATACCAGCGGTGTGAGTGTGCAACACACAATGCAGTGTGTGTGTGTGTGCTGGTACAACACATAATGCAGAGTTTGTGAGTGTGATGTGACCTGGTTAGGACTTCCTGGTCATCATGACACACTTATATGAGTCAGTTTACTGCAAGGAGTACAACACGTCTCACTGGAGACCAACCTATTTACAACAGTCTATATGTCTTATATGAACAAATATATTACACGAGGTGCTAGGGAATTCTCGGGGTCACTAGGGAAGAAAGAATAAGACCACCACCCCTTAGACATGTTGTAATATGAGACTGGCAGGAGTTGTTCATGGGGTCCTATATACACATTATCCTTCTTCGACGCCTATTTCTCAGCCTCGTCATGTAACACGAACTGCTGCAATATACCTGCTTTGGAGCAGGACAGCTGTAAAGGAATAATCAACTTTAAGGTCTCCATGATCCATCAGAAGCCTAAAGAAAATGACAATAATGATAATGCAGCGGGAACAGGAGCAGATTGACAGTGTTCGGGGCCGAGGGGCAAACGAGTCATTGATATCTGATTATCCATTCCACATGGAGAGTTTAGGGAAACGTGAACCATTCTATTGCTGTGGGCCCTCGGGCAGTGCCCGGAATGACCGACGCTCTGCCAGATCACGAACGGGAGTTTCATAAATTTGTTTCACAAATGACGTTTGAAGAACAATAAAAAATACCTTTCACCAGCTTTAAATAAAATCCCCTCTTTTTTGTTGAAAAATTAACTAGGAAAAAATGAACTGCAAAAAACAACAACTATGTTCTCAGAAATACACTGGACTTACTACCTCTGTTATTTATAAACCTACTGATGCTCATGGTTTCCTTCTTTACACCTCTTCTCACCCTCTCAGCTGTAAAAATTCCATTCCCTACTCTCAACTTCTACGCTTACGTCGGATATGTTACGATGAAGAGGATTTCCGTGAACGAGCTCAAGAAATGCTCGAGTTTTTCGCCGACGTCACTATCCTGAAAGAGTCTTATCTGATGCCCTTAATCACATTAGTCCCGTCACTCGTCAGGTTGCACTTACTGCTAAACCTACTACTACATCTGACAGACTCAAACTTGTCTTAACTTTCCACCCTCACTGTTTGGCGGTGAAAAAAATTCTGTTCCGCCATCTGCCTATTCTCCACTTCGATCCTGATATCAGAGAGTTGTTTCTTGATATTCCTTTGTTGGCATATCGTAAAGATAAGAATTTTAGGGATATTCTTGTGCATAGTCGCTTGAGACAAACTAGTCCTTCTCACTTTGGCACTAAACCGTGCCAACGCCGCATATGTAAGACCTTTCCTTTTGTACTCTAAACGCAGTCAGTCTCCTTTCCGAACGGTAAATTTGCCATTGGGGAGTCTTTCACGTGCGAATCCAGAAACCTGATTTATGCTATCATCTGCAAGAGGTGTGGCATGACCTATATTGGTGAAACTGGCACACGTTTGGCAGACAGGTTTCGGGAGCACTTGAATGACATCCATCATGGCAAACATTTACCGGTGGCCCTTCACTTCAACAGCCCTGACCATTCAGGTAACTCTGACATTCGTGTCACTGCCCTCCGTTCATGTATCGGCGACGACCGAACTCGCTTTTCGTTGGAGAATCGTCTCATTTTTCAAATGGGCGTTTTAGCTCCTGCTGGGATGAATGTCCAGCATCATTGTGCATAATTCTGGTGGCTTCTGTCGTTATTTTTCTATCTATCCTTGTTTTTGCTTTGGTTCTTTTCGTTTCCTCAATTATCTGTTCTTAGCCATCACTAGCTCCTACGTCACTTCCGCATGACGCCTTATTTTTTCAGCCATTTTGAATGTTCCTTTCTTCGATCCAGCTAAGTGATTTTTTACGCATTTTAATATTGTTGTTAATTTCTGTCTTCGTTTCGTTGATTATTTACTTTCTTGTTTCGACATGTCTTTCTGGTTTCACGATTTTCCTGCATTATTACTGTTATCGTTTCGCTCATCACCGTGGTTTCATCTGCTTGTATCGCTCATTTGACGTTTTCCTCATCATCATAGACCTTTGTAGTACCTATATGTAGTTCTTGTCCTTGTCACCTGTTCGTAACTGTGGCTGTCGAAGGGTAAAACCCGAAACGTCCCTTGTCTCATGTGTACCGTTTACTTGTAAAACTGATTTCATACCATATTATTTTTTAATTTATATACCAGAAATACAATACTTGGGATGACATGAAAGCTGTGATCATAATCATCATAATTAGTCTTACCATGTACAGATGTCAAAAGTAAACACAGCAAACGAAGATGCTGGATAAAGTTTGACTAATTCACAGAAACAAGAGTTAACAATGTCGCCTTCAGCAAACAAGAAACGGCAGATATTACAAGAAAATAGATAGGATATGTTACCGCTGATATTTGTATGCGCAGTCACCATTATCCGAACCATCGTAACAACGTAGAACGAAGAAAAACACAAAGTAAATATATCTGCCTTCTCTCTCTCTCTCTCTCTCTCTCTCTCTCTCTCTCTCTCTCTCTCTCTCTCTCTCTCTCTCTCTCTCCCTCTCTCTCTAAACACGCACAGTCCTTACTCATACAATCGTATACTATTCAAATACTTTATGAGTGCTGATTATATGCCACCCTAACTGATTGTGTTGTACTTTTATCTAATATACTGTATGGAGGCTCTGATGATCTAGTTTTCATTACAATATACTTATTCTTAATATTATATTCTTAATAACTTATATTCTTAATTTTATGATCAGGTACTGTTAATGTATGCTGTTATACTTCCTTGTAATGTTGCACTGTCCTTAAATTAATACTTTCAGTACGCTGGAGAATGTTGAGTAACAGTAATAAAAGATGAGCAAGAGGATGGAAGAATGCAAGAGGGGACTGTGTCCGATTTTGAACCCTTGGCAAATTAATTGCTTTCGTATATGTCTATCTAACTATCTACCTAGTCTGATTCTGGTCTTGAGTTTGGGACGCAAAGGAAATGGAAAGGAAAATGGAAAGTAACTGTCTACCCACCTCATCTTGATGAACCTAAAAAAAAAAAAAAAAAAAAAGTCCCTGAGTCATTCAGTTGAACACCGTATGAACATTTTACAAGTTCTCATAATATACCTCTGAATATGTCTCAAATCACTAATTTACAGTACGAAGAATTCGATTCTTTTTTTTTTTTTTTTTTAAATTTATTTATTTTTTATTTATTTATTTATTTTTCAAATTCATTATTACTATTAATTTTTTATTTTTTTTATTTATTTTTTTTTAAATAATTATTTTATTTTATTTTAAAAACACTTTAATTATGATGATTATTGCAAATGTAATATTACTTTTATAATGATAAATGCCTTAATAATGCTTAAAGTAAATGTGAGGATGAAAGGATATTAGTATACATGATGAGAGAGAGAGGAAGGGCAGAATGTCAGACGGGCCTGCGTGCCCAATTCTTAACCCTTTGAAAATAAAGTTCGTTCGTTCGTTCGTTCGTTCGTTCTCTCGCGCTCTCCCCTCCTTTTTCCATGACAAATTATAACCTCATCACCTATTTCTCAATCACTACATTGTACATCTATGTAATGTACCTCCGACATCTATCTGTTATCCACTACTTAAAGCTATCTGATATATAAATTGAAAGCGTAGTTTCCGTCTTTCTATCCCCACGAAATTGTTTGACCACTTCTAGGCTACCTAGAAGGCTGAAATTTGGCATGCTGATAGATATGATACCCTAGAAAAATCAGAAAAACCAAAAACTGAATACCGCGATGCCGTAATCAAGCCAATAACGTTGTGCACCAAGGGAAATAATTTTTATAATAATTTTTCATTTTAAGCGAAGTTAGAAACTTATAAAATTAAAGATTGTACATGATTTAAAATCTACAATTTTCTTACTTTTACAACGCAGCTTTTTACAATAAAGCAAATAATTTTGGAATATAAAAATGTAAAAATACAATATTTAAGAATGTGACAACCCGGACCAGTGTTCTGTTAATGTATTCAATGGGACACTATCTTGTCTTCGTTATCCAGGCATGTTCGTGACTCGGTCAAAATACGCTAAATTTTATCCTTGCAGTTTCTACAAATTCTCCTTACATCAGACATTACTTTTAGACTACCGACGCCACAATAAAACCTAGTTTAAAGAGTGGCTTTAGGGAGCCGCGCTGGTGTAATGGTTACAACGGTGCGCTAGCGACCAGGTTCTCAAGGTTCAAGCCCGGGCGCTGTCGTTTAAAGGAGTGTCATCGACCGGGATTTTGACTGAATAACCTGAACGACTCCTGCAGATAAACCCTTTGTGGACCGGGTTGGAAGGATAGTCCACTGGCTCCCCAGCCTCGCAATGACATGTCATTGGGCTAATAGGGGCTGGAAAGCTCGAGTGCCGCTGGTTAGAAAAAAAAGAGTGGCTTTAAACCAGTAAAAACCAGCTTAGTATAGCGACCAATGAAAATGAGTGCGTAAATTATTTCGGACTCGACAACCCCCGTCCATACGACGTCAGACCACGTGGCCCAGTCAAAATCCCGCTTAAGGTTAGCAAGATACAAGACAACAGGAGGCTGAGACGCTTGGAAGTCATGACCCAAGTGGGCCCGCCCCCTTAGAGTGTAAAGGAGTATACTGGGCCGAAACACTTGTCGGATGGGGGGGGGACATCTTCTGATGATCAGATTGCCTCCTGTTGTATCGCTCTGTAAAGAGTTTCCTATCACAGTTGCATGGTTAAACCAGTGACGATCGGGAAAAGACCGATTGACTTCTGGAAAGACAGATGACACTGGGAAAGACTAGAAACTGGCTGACCGGGTTAGCACCCCGTAAGCTGTATTACAACTGTTACAAAACCCATAAACGATAGATGCCCCCAGGATTCACCGAAAGGGGGGGGGGAGGATGATGAATATACAGGCGCCTCATTGGAATCGACCAGACCCGTTACACGGACTTCGAGCTCTGAACAACGGCTGGAATTTCCATGTGCCTGTGATAGGAAATTGTCTACTCAGAGAGGAATGAAAATCCACAGAACGAAAAAGGAGTGTGGGAGTTCATCAGGGGGAGATCAACAGCGCTCTGTCTCGACGGATAAGACGTTAGGAGAACGCAGCCAGGAGTCAATCCACAGTGCTGAGTACATTCAAGTTGATCAGCCTGATGATGATCTCACACACTTCTTGGACGGGAAGAGAGATGCAATCAAGTTTCCACCTGCCAGTGCAAAAGGACTTTGGGAGCAGCTGGACGAAGCCTTGGCAAAAGAGTTAGATAACAACCTGAAGCAGATAACTTTGGAGAAGAAGCTGGAAATCTTCGGCGACATAATATATCTGCACTGTCGCAAAGTGTTCTGAGTCAGGGAGGCAAATGAAAGTAACCCACCACGGAAAAGTAGAAGACAAATTAAAATAGAAGAAACCAGGAAACAGAAGAAGCATGCCCGAAAATTGTTCAAGAACGCAGTTGCCACAGAGAAGGAAGGGTTACGACAGGTTTGGGAGCACCTGAAAGGCCAACATAATGCCCTTTGTAGAGCAGAAAGGTTGTGCAGGAAGAGAAGGAAGACTCGAAGGATAGGGAAAGATTCTTCAGGGAGCCCTTCAAGTTTGCCAAAGAACTGTTTGAGCAGCAACGGTCGAGTACGCTAAACATCAGGAAAGAAGACCTGGAAGAACACCTTAGAATGACATATTCAGATGGTCGCACAGATGAGCCGCTCAGCAGCATGGCAGGCCTTAAATGGCCGAGTAAGCCAGGAGCTGAATTTAACACCAAGCCCCCAACGGTGCAAGAGGTAGCAAGCATTGTCCAGAAAGCTCGGTGCAAATCAGCTCCAGGTCCTAATGGTGTTCCATATGTGGTGTATAAGAGATGCCCTGAGGTGCTCAAACGACTGCTCCGTTTACTGAAGAATGCGTGGAAAACCCAGCTTGTAAGCAAGGAATGGAGAAAGGCGAACGGAGTCTACATCCCGAAGGAACAAAATTCCACAGACATCAGTCAGTTCAGGCCAATCTCACTACTCAATGTGGAAGTGAAGATATTCTTCTCAGTGATGGCGAAAAGACTCACTACATACCTCCTGGCAAATGGGTACATTGACACTACCATTCAGAAAGGAGGTATCCCAGGTACACCAGGATGTCTAGAGCATGCCACAATGATCTGGGAAGCAATCCAAAAGGCAAAGTCTGACAGAACAAACCTCCATGTAATCTTGTCGGATCTAGCGAATGCTTATGGATCCTTTCCACACCAGATGTTGTGGCAGGCCCTAGAAATGTATCATGTTCCACAAGAGATTGCAGCAATGCTGAAGCTTTATTTCGCAGGGTTTTCTGTCAGATTTTCAACCAGAGTTTACACAACGAAGTGGATTGGCATTGAAGTTGGAATTGCTATGGGATGTACCACCTGTCCGATACTATTCGTGATGGCTATGCAGGTAATCCTCAATGCGGCTGAAGGAATGGCTATAGGTCCAAAGCTCGGCGGAATGTGTCACACGCCACCGCTCAAAGCATTCATGGATGACACAACTATTCTGACATCAGATGAACATCAGGCCCGGAGGATGTTACCACGCCTGGATGAACTAGTCAGCTGGTGCAGAATGAGTTTCAAACCCAAGATGTCGAGATGCCTATCAGTCAGGAAAGGGAAGATAGCAGAGGTCATATTCATGGTTTCCAACCAAAGAATCCATACTGTCATTGAGGAACCTGTTAAAAGTCTTGGCAGGGTTTACGATGCCTCATTAAAAGAGTCGAAGGCAGTGCAACAGACAGCAGAAATGGCAGACAGAGGACTACAGATCATAGACCAAAGCAGACTCCTAGGAAAGTTCAAACTGTGGTGCCTCCAGTTCCCGTTGATACCGAAGTTGCTGTGGCCACTGCTTATATATGAAATAAGCACAAGTACAGTGGAAGCTATAGAGCAGAAGGTCAACAAGTTCATGAGGAAATGGCTAGGGGTTCCACCAGGTCACTCAGATGTAGCACTGTACTGCAAAAAGTCAAAACTTCTGCTTCCCTTCAAGTCAGTTGTTGAAGAGTACAAAGTTGGAAAGGCAAGGCTTGCAATGGTTAAGTCCATTCAGCCCACACTGAAAACGGGAAGGAAGTGGAGAGTGGAAGAAGCTGTTGATGCTGCCCAAGAGTCACTCAAACTGAGGGAGGTAATCGGATACACACAAACGAATAGACGGGGATTTGGTCATGGAGACATCCGCTGGTGGTCCAAGGCATCAAGCAGGGAGCGCAGAGACATGGTAGTTCAGGAGATACGAGGAGCTGAGAATGATAAGAGATTGCAAAAAGCAGTGCAGCAGGTCCAACAAGGCCAATAGACTACATGGGAAGGAGCCCTGCAGAGGTCCTTGACATGGAATAATATATGGCATATGGCACCTCTTAGGCTCAGCTTCGTTGTTAGATCGATGTCTGACCTGCTGCCTTCGGCCACAAAACTTGTGAAATGGGGAAAGTCGGATGATGAGCAGTGTCCCCTGTGCCAGGGGAGGCAGACACTTGAACATGTGCTCTCAGCGTGTAAGGTGTCATTAGGACAAGGGCGATACACTTGGCGCCATAACAAAGTGCTAAATGAGCTTGCTGCGACAATAGACCTGGCAAGGATGAAGGCGAATAGCAAACCCAGGCCGAGCACTGCAAATACATTCTTTCTGAGGGCAGGAAAGTTAGCATACCCCAAACCGAGTAAACTGGTAGCAGTTTATCATCTCTTCTTGACTGTGCAAACGATTGGGAGATGGCGGTAGACCTACCTGGACGAGGGGCATATCCAGAGAGTATCAGAAAATCGCAAAGACGGCCGGATATAGTGCTTCATTCTTCAGCAGCGCTTCAGGTTATACTGAACCGACCGTGCCATTTGAATCCAGATTGGACGAGCAACATTCGTTCAAAGCGGCCAAGTATAATGATCTGGCCGCGGATCTGAGACACGATGGGTTCACTGCAAGGGTCATGGCAGTTGAGGTGGGCGCAAGAGGGCTTGTGGCTGCATCAGCGTATGATTTATTGAAACTGTTGGAGCTGAGGGGACAGTCGAGAACAAGGGTAATGAAGAGGCTTAGTGAAACTGCCGAAAAGGCATCAGGGTGGCCGTGGAACAACCGCAATGGGCAATGGAAATCGTGACCGTAAACTCTGCGGTATAGAAAACACCAGGAATTTTTCTAAGTCCACAATACGTTGAGTTTTTTGGTGTGAAAGGGCTGTGACTGAGGGGCAACAGGCGGCGTATATTATAAGAGGTGTTAGGCACAGAATTTCAGTTGCTAGAGCGCAGTGGCTGCCCTCGTCGGCTTAACGCAGGTGTCTCAGTGTGTGTCCTTAGTTGTGATGTGCGACGGAACGAGCGAAATAATTTGTCTTCTCTTTGTTACTTTCACAATTGCCTCCGCTCCTGGCGGAGGTGGGGATTTTAAAGCTGCTACCATAAGTGAAATGGGTTCATTTTCGATACAAGACAACAGGAAGCTGAGACGTTTGGGAGTCATGACCCAAGTGGGCCCGCCCCCCTTAGAGTGTAAAGGAGTATACAGGGTCGAAACAGTTGTCGGATGGGGTGATTCCTTCTGATGATCAGATTGCCTCCTGTTGTATCGCTCTGTAAAGAGTTTCCTATCATAGCATCTGGTACTGCAAAAATCACGTGCAATCAGAAAGCTGACCGATGTTTGCATTTCACGTTTCAAACACAACGTTAGAGTCCATCTCCGAGTAGGTGAATGGTATCTCCTTAGTTAAATAGTATTTTGTTAAATTGTGTAGTACCTTTTTGTCACGGGAATTACTCACATTCATCTGCAGTGATGGTTCAATAGTGGCCGAAATTTAGAGTACATTCTGATTGTCTTCAAAAAGTGTCTATCTTTTGTTCAAAATTACTCTTGGCAGAGATGGGAATTGAAGAATGGTGCTTCAATTCTAGGGAGGCTCATAGGAATAAGAAATCAAGTACTACGGCTGATAGGATCCAGGCCGGGTAAACTTTTTATCTTCCCATATCTTCCAGGAGGGGTAATGATTTTTCTCGTTTTGGTGAGTTCCCAACTGATTTAACTAAGTAAAATATTACTTTAATAGCTCTATAGGTATTTAAATGACCGAGACATACGAGTGCTTCTTCTTCTTCTTCCATCCTTAGCCACCAACCGGCAAAGCAGTATGTGGCCAGTACGCCTAGTGGCGTCTTAGGGCAACAACAAATTGATCAATCTATCGCTGTTTCCACCACGCCTAGTGGCGTCTTTGTGGAACAGAAACAGACCAAACAATCTATCGTTGTTTCCGTAATCAGATTGGTTGGCAAGCAGGTGATCAGCCCACTGTGCCATACGAGTGCAGTTCACACAAAATGGCTAAATCAACTAAAAATTTGTATATTTATAGATAACAAAATTTAATAGCTAATTATTGTTAACAAAAATAAAATAAATAAGGATGGGGTGAAGTAGACAGAGTCTTTTAAATTTCATCACTGGGGATGATCTGGATAGTGTGTTTTCTCTTTCGAAATTTCTTTTAAAAAAGAGTTCACGATAGCTTTAAGCGGGTACTTAGCTGCCAGTAAGATGTCGGTTGGTTTTCGCTCCAGCCGACGTTGGTACTTTGCAAGTTATAGATTGGTTCAGTCTCACTGGTCAAGTCTGGTGGCCGCAACACGTCCCTCGTAGTATCGGGGAGTAATTGCGAAGATGGTCCAGCGTCTGTTAAGACCCGTCTGCTGTTGATGTCTAGCTTTGACTAAAGGCCATACACTTGTACCGCAGACTAGTACCACCAATTGGTACCATCGACTAGTATCATGAAATAAGAAAGAAACAAATACCCTCCTGAGTATTGGGTTTCCTGACACAAAATTAGGTGTGTGTTGCGCACATATTTTTTGGCGCACGGATTACGCATACAAAAGTAAAATGTATTTATTTGTCTGATAAAAATATATTTATCTTTGAATGCATGTTTTTCGGTCTTGAGGGACAGAACTCAGATTAGGCGATGGGTATTCATTCTGTGAGTTATCGCTCCTGGTATCGTTCCTAAAAATCGAACTCAGCGGAGGAATTCAGATTTACTTTGATCTATTCTGTGTTTGATTAGAAATAGATTGTTCTTGCTTCAGAATGTCTATGGCCCGAGTCTATGTGTAGTTCTTGTCTATGTAGGACGAGTATGTCTTATATCCTGATATCTTAGTATGTTTTAGTGGAACTATTTTTCTTGTACTGTACCTTTGGTGTCAGGGGCTTTTCGGCGCATGAAGATACGTTAGAGAGGTTCTTCGGTGATGAAGCCTATGGCGGGAGTCATGTCGTAGACCTTCCCAAAGTTTGTGATCTCTTTTTTTGATTATGGGAACGAAGATAGTTTCTTCTGGGATTGTTAAATCCATGAGTTCTCTAGTGTTCATTCCATAACGCCAGGAGAAGAGCGTTTGTGCTTGCTAGTGTATTCCTATGTCAAGGTAAACGTACTTTTGCTGACTTCGTTCATTCCTAGGCTTAAGATGGGCAGACGTTTACATGAATCTACCTATGTCAGTATGTCAGAACGACATATTATCTAGCAGCACTGGTTATGTTTCTATACAGCAATTATGAGGACAGATTATGCTGATGCTTGTGGAAACTTTGATATTCAAGAATTGAATCTTTATTGAAGCTTTGTCGTACATCGTTAGGGTGAGCGATGTTCACAAGACGAGAAGCCATTTTGGAATGCTATTTATTGTTGATCATGTACCAGAGAACAGGGATGCCCTTATTATCCGATGATGATCAAGAGATCACACTTATGAAAGGAAAATCTATTCTTGGGTGATTTAACATTCGCTCAGAAGATATTTCCTGAATGCTATTTAAAGAAATCTCCGCTAGGGTGCAAGCTACACTTATGCTAAAGGAGGTTCTGTCCAGGAGTCACCGTAAACATTATTGATTAACTGACATGACTAGTCAGTAAGGCCTGACGAAAATTTGTTAAACATTATATATTAACTGACATGATCAGTCAGTAAGGCCTGATGGATATTTAGATGAGATATGGAACTCTGAACGTTTGTATACTGACGTTCCATTGTGATTGTCCTCAACATGAATGCCAATTTATAATTGTACACCGTGGGTCAACAATATGCTATTGATGTCGACCTGTGTTCCTGTAACTGTACCCATTCTGTCAAGTGTATGCGTCAAATTAAACTATTGAAACGTCTACAGTGGTCTGCATAAGTAACTTCTAGATACGCATGAATGAGTGTTTGAACCTTCAGTCAACTCCACAGAACAGTCACACATTCGCGTATTGACATTTATTACAACACTCATTGTCAACACTGTATTCTTGTCAGGGCCTCATTGTGTCCCAGGACAAGGTGACATGTATACCTGACACTGTGCTCGGTTGTTTGAGTTGACTATTCAGTCCCAGTACATCTTTACAACGTACACTGATAAAACACAGTATACAGCATCCAAGAATAACAGCCTTTATCATTATCACTATCACCACCGAAAAAGGGGTTTATCAATGTGGTAGGCCAGATTTCCGGGCTTAACCTGCACAGTGGACATTGCCAGAAGTTAACAGCTACTGATACCAGTTCGTTTCCCTGACGCCTGATACGACACACCAGCAGTGTTAGTCTACACCTGATTGACAGTTCCTCACGTGACCTATGAAGCGATTACTGTATCTAGGTCAGTGCTTATTGACATTTTTCGTTGGACATCACAGCATTAAATAGAACAGACAGCGTAGCACGGCAAGTTGTGTACAAGGGATCATTTAACTGTGTTAGCAGAAGTACTATTGAACTTAGAAGTCTACACGTCAACAGTGGATCTTCTTGTGTGTTCATATTGCAGAACTGTGTAATAATTTAAAACAAAGAGCTATTATTTAATAAAGTGGCAGTTTAATTTGATTAAAAACTGAACCATATTAATGTAATACTGAGCCTTTTCTGCAGACACTTCTACAACACATTGCTTTATATTATATGCATTTATATGATGATATATGTATTTATGTTTAAATGTGATATATTATTTGTGTGTCTATATCGCGGGCCTGGATGGGTGGTGACTAGTATAAGGTATACCGAGTGATATTGGTCTTATACTAGTGTTCTATAGGTGCGAATTTTCTTAATTGAAAATTTGTTAACTGCAATTTGCTGCTATTTTTGTTAGTTGTGATGAGGTGTTCGTTTCTTCGTTGTTTTTGTTAATAATTTTGTGTTCCTTAGTTTTGTTTGATCTGTTTGTATTTGTAGATCTCCCCTTTTCTATAATTTAGTTTTATACACCATTTATGTTTATACACTGTGGCGTTATTTGTCTTGTTGATTCCATTGCAGTTAGCATCACATACTTTGTGACATTATTTTTGGTTGAGATTTTTCATTTATTTGATTTCTGCAATTGTTTTCATATTGTCTTTTATGCTTGTCCTTTGTTAATGTCTTTGGTTGACAGATGTTATGAGATAGTTGAGTACACGTATTCTATAGTATAGACCAGTACTTTATTATTATTATAGTTGTACAAGGAAGTATACAAGACCTTTGTAAGGCTTGTCTCCCACAGAGATTGGGATTGTGAGCTAATTAATCAAGTTCATTGAGAACTTGCTCCTGTTTATTTGGAGATAGATTACATTATTGTTTCAACTGATTGCTATCATTGTTAGACATCATGTCTACATTGGAATACTTCATTGAAATAGGGAAATCCCTAGGCAAGACTGGAGATAAGTTGGAGGAGTATGCTACCAGTCATTATGAAAAAGCTCAAAAATTGGAAATTGAGAAACTGAAGGCTGAAGAGAGAAAACAAAAAAATGAGGACAGAAAGATGGAAATAGAATTTGAACAAAAGAAACTGCAGATGCAGGTTGAGGAAAAGAGATTCCAAATGGAAATTGAAAAACAAAACAAAGAAGCTGAGGCTCAACAGAAAAGATTAGACAAAGAGGCTGAACAGAAAAGATAAGACAGAGAAGCTGAACAAAAAAGATTAGAAGCTGAGGCTGAGGAGAGAAAAGCAATGAGAGAACATGAACACCAAAAAGAACTTTTAGCATTTGAGTTGGAAAAATTGAAATTGACTAATATGGGTAATGTTAGTCAGTCAAATGGTAACAATGGTAAAACATTTACTTACAAGGTCAAGGTACCAGCGTTCAATCCATCCAGTGACGATATTACATTCTGGCTAGATCGTTTTGAACGCTCCTGTCGAGCTCATAATGTGGATAAATCACAGTATGCTAATCAATTGTCAGAAAATTTGAAAGGTGATTCTCTGACTAGTTTAAGTTTGGTTGAAGAGTCTGACAAGGATAATTATGATGTTATTAGAGCAGCTTTATTGAAAAAATACCAGTTAACTGAGGAAGGTTACCGTATTTTGTTTAAGAAAATGGTACCTGAATCAGGGGTAGAATTCTCAGAATTCATTGCAAGGACACGTCTTACCTTTAATCGTTGGATTGAGTTGTCCAAAACAGAAAAGACATATGAAGCCCTTATGGACTTGTTGCTCAGGGACAAGATTATGTCAAGTGTTAATAAACCTTTCTTGGAATTCCTACATGAGCGTAAACCCAAGACACCAAAAGAAATGCAAGAATATTGTGACTAATACGTCACTGCACACCCTGACATAACTCTTAGCAACACCAAGATTAAAGAAGGTATGCCAGTTGCATCAGCAACACCATACAACCCTAATTATTCACACAAATTTCAGGGACAACAAAACAAGGTTGGAAAAAAAGGTAACCATAATAGTTATCAAAACAAAGGAAACCAATCATTTCAGGGTTCTTCTGCGAAGAACTGGAGACAAGCTGACAGCCCTCGATACAGAGGTGGTCATAATTATAGAAATTTCCGCAGAGGAAGTCATTATATGAACTATCCAAGTCATCCATCATGGAGACAACAAGACCATAACTATGGAGATACTCATTATAATGAATATGATAATGGTAATCATGAGAATTATGACTCAAACCCAAATAGGGGTTACAATAGAGGGAATCATAATGATTATAGAGGCAATAATAATCGAGGTAGATCCCAATACAAAAAACACAAATCTCATTATCAGGCAAACTCTGCACAGCAAGAGTCACATGAAGCCTATAAACAGAGTAAAGATAATAATGATGCTAATAATATGGCATGTTCCGCTTTTGATTTTGGGAGAGCATCTCAGTGCCCCCAATGCAAAACACTATTTGAACCAACTACGGTGTCCACTTTAAGTTGTGGCCATCCTCTTTCCGCTCTTCCTGCGTCAATCGCACATGATGGAAGAGGTTCTCTTGTCTTGAATAGAGGTTTAGTTGATGGTACTCCAGTCGCAGTTCTTTTCGATTCGGGGTGCACCACCATTGGAGTGAGGCAGTCACTCGTAGATCCTTCTCGTGCCACTGGAAAAGTAGTCAAATGTGTAACATTTGGCGGCACCTTAGAGAAATACTCTACTGCTATCATTAGCATTGCTACTCCTTTCTTTACAGGAGATGTACACGCATGTCTTCTGCCGAATCCGATCGCTGATCTTATCATCGGTCGTATTCACGGAGTCAAAGAATGCACTCCACAACAAATTTCCGTTTGGGAAAAACAGAATATGCAAACCGCTATTGCTGTAGTCACTAGAGCTCAAGCTCTTAATGTGCCTCAATCTTCACCTACTGAAGATAATGAAGTGCATAACCAAGATGATCCCTTGGTAATTTCTCGTGACTCGTTTATAAAACAGCAAGAAGAGGATCCGACTCTAAAGAAATTCTTCACTCTTGCAACGAAAGGTGATCCGAATAAAGATACAAAGCGTAAATCTTGGATTACAATGAAGAATGGCGTACTTGTACGTATGCTGCAAGACTCCGACAAGTCAAGTCATTCTCAGATACTTGTGCCCAAGAATTTGAGAGTTAAAATCTTACAACACGCACACGACTCTCAGTGTGCTGGACATATGGGTTTTTCCCGTACAAAGTCAAGAGTTCTTGCGGCTTTCTTTTGGCCTTTTGTGAACAAAGACATACGGATTTATTGTCAATCTTGTATAGTATGTCAAGAAGTCAAATCCAAAGGTCCACGCCATGCTGCACCTATTCAGGCTGCAGACATTCCTATTCGAACATTTCAGAAAATAGCGATAGACATCATTGTTCCATTTAAGATCAAATCTGCTAGAGGACATCAGTTTATCTTAACATGTGCACACGTTGGCCAGAGGCTATCCCTCTGAAGAGCATTACTACTGCTGACATTGCAGATGCTCTTTGGCTTATATTTTCTCGTCTGGGATTCACCGGAGAAATATTATCAGACCATGGCACCCAACTAATATCGGATACCATATCTCAAGTGATGTCGACTCTGCAGATAGAGAGATCTTTGAGTAGTATCTATCATCCTATGTCCAATGGGATGCTCGAAGGGCTAAATAGAACACTCAAAAACTTATTAGGGAAGATAACTGAGGATCATCCTCAAGATTGGGATAGGGTTTTACCCGCGGCCCTCTTCGCTTACAGAGAGGTCCCCAATGAACATACATGATTTTCTCCCTTTGAACTTGTCTTTGGCGCGTGACCGCGCGGCCCTATGTCTTTGCTTCATGATCTCATAACCGCTGATAATATTACCGATGACACGAAATCTTCTTATGAATATGTCATCGCGCTGAGGGAAAAGATTATCGAAGCATGCAAATTGGCAACTTCTTCTTCTGAATTTGCTAAGCAGAAGGCTAGACAATTTGCCAATAAGAAAAGAACCTTACGACAACTTTGTCCTGGTGACAAAGCATTTGTTTTGCTACCTTGTAGGGAAAACAGACTTCTTATTTCTTGGAAAGGTCCGTACGATATAATCTCGAAAATTTCCGATGTTGACTACATTGTCGATATTGATGGGAAGCGTAAAACCTTCCACATCAATATACTGACGGAATTCCATGAACGTCCGGATTATTTACAGCCTATTTTCCAGGCAACGGACGATTCACCTGTCCAACATGGTCATTACTCATCACTGTCTGTAATACAGGATGAGGAAACAAGTTTTTTGGATGTTAATCTTCCGCTTCCGATGATTCCACTTCATTCTAGCGAATCATGGAAAAACGTTACTGTTTCTCCGGAGTTATCTCTAGGAGAACAGCGACAAGTTTCGGCTATGTTACAAACATTTCAGGATGTCCTTACTGACATTCCTGGACAAACTCATGTCATTGAACATGACATTATTCTAACTGACCATAATCCTATTAGAGTCAGACCTTATCCTATTCCGATACATTTTCAAGCACAGGTTGAGAAGGAGTTGGAAGAGATGATAGATTTAAAAATTATTGAACCATCCACTTCTGCGTATTCTTCGCCGATGGTTATTGTTCGGAAAAAAGACAATAACATACGTCTTTGCGTTGACTATCGCAAATTGAATCAAGTCACGAAGTTTGATGCTGAACCTATGCCTTTGCTAGAAGAGCTACTTACTAGGCTTTCTAAATCTCATTTTTTCACTAAACTAGATTTGTCCAAAGGATATTGGCAAGTTCCTCTATCTGAACGCGCCAAACCTTTTACTGCTTTTTCTACACCTAGAGGCCTTTTTCAATGGAATTTCATGCCTTTCGGCCTTATGAACGCACCAGCTACATTCGTACGCATGATGCGTCGAATTCTATCACATCGGTCAGATGTCATCGCGTATCTAGACGACATCTGTCTTTTCAGCGATACTTGGGAAGATCACTATTCGGGGTTAGTTGAATTGCTATCTACTCTACGCGAGTATAACCTGACAGCGAAACCCTCTAAAGCCTGTATTGGTTTTAGCGAAATTTCTTTCTTAGGTCATCGAGTGGGTCATGGTTTCATAAAGACAGAGGACCATAATACAAGTAAAATACTTAATATTTCTATTCCTAAGACTAAAAAGCAAGTGCGAAGTCTCTTAGGTCTCATACAATTTTATGGACGATTCATTCCGAATCTGTCCTCGATCATGGCACCTCTTTCTTCCTTGCTAAAGAAAGGGTCTCCTAATATAGTCCATTGGACTCAAGAATGTCAATCCTCTTTGGATAAGATCAAAACTATGTTTTCTACTGCACCTATTTTAGTGTTACCTACTAAAGATAAGACATTTGTTCTTCGTAGTGACGCTTCATCCACTGGGATTGGAGCGGCACTAATGCAAGAGTACTCTGGAACTCTGCATCCTGTAATGTATATTTCCAGAAAGCTTAATGCTGCAGAAAGGAATTATTCGGTCTTAGACCGTGAACTATTGGCTATGGTATGGTCAATTCTCAAATTACAAAGATTCCTACTAGGCGCACATTTCATAGTAGAAACTGATCAGAAAGCTCTTACGGCTATACAGAGTAAAAATTTGAAGAGTTCGAGGTCTACTCGATATGCAATTGCTCTTCAACCTTTTCATTTTTCGGTACGAGCTATCCGTGGATCAGATAATGTGATGGCAGACATTCTGCCTAGATGCCCACATGATTCCACTTAACTGTTGAGTCTTGGACTTCTTAACACTTCCAACTCGACAACAGATTTTTCTTTTCTATATCAAGATAGATACACATTGTAATTCATAATGATACGACGTTCATTGATTTATATATTCACCGGTACTCGTTGATGATTTTTCTTTTTGTCAATCATGTACTTAGAATGCTTAAACTGAAATTGTTATATGTATTGTGTCATTGCAAGTATAGTATTATGCGTTGGTGACACCTCCCTGGAAACATTTATGCTTAAGAGAAATGCTTTCTCTGAGAGATCTATATTTCGACTTTGCATTAATCTGGCTTAAATAATTCCAGATATTTCTCATCTGCGCAGTATTTATGCGTTGGGAGCCTATGGTATGTTGCTCTCAGATGAAAAAAAAATGATTTTCATTTTTTTCGGGGGGTGTGGTAATCTGTTGCGCACATATTTTTGGCGCACGGATTACGCATACAAAAGTAAAATGTATTTATTTGTCTGATAAAAATATATTTATCTTTGAATGCATGTTTTTCGGTCTTGGATTGCTATTTATTGTTGATCATTTACCAGAGGACAGGGATGCACTTATTATATGCTGATGCTTGTATCCGATGATGATCAAGAGATCACACTTATGAAAGGAAAATCTATTCTTGGGTGATTTAACATTCGCTCAGAAGATATTTCCTGAATGCTATTTAAAGAAATCTCCGCTAGGGTGCAAGCTACACTTATGCTAAAGGAGGTTCTGTCCAGGAGTCACCGTAAACATTATTGATTAACTGACATGACTAGTCAGTAAGGCCTGACGAAGATTTGTTAAACATTATATATTAACTGACATGATCAGTCAGTAAGGCCTGATGGATATTTAGATGAGATATGGAACTCTGAACGTTTGTATACTGACGTTCCATTGTGATTGTCCTCAACATGAATGCCAATTTATAATTGTACACCGTGGGTCAACAATATGCTATTGATGTCGACCTGTGTTCCTGTAACTGTACCCATTCTGTCAAGTGTATGCGTCAAATTAAACTATTGAAACGTCTACAGTGGTCTGCATAAGTAACTTCTAGATACGCATGAATGAGAGTTTGAACCTTCAGTCAACTCCACAGAACAGTCACACATTCGCGTATTGACATTTATTACAACACTCATTGTCAACACTGTATTCTTGTCAGGGCCTCATTGTGTCCCAGAACAAGGTGACATGTATACCTGACATTGTGCTCGGTTGTTTGAGTTGACTATTCAGTCCCAGTACATCTTTACAACGTACACTGATAAAACACAGTATACAGCATCCAAGAATAACAGCCTTTATCATTATCACTATCACCACCGAAAAAGGCGTTTATCAATGTGTCCCCTTTTCATTCCATCATCCCATCTGCCTCAGAACTTTACCGTTTACCGTTTCTGAGCATTAAAGTTAATTCCAGTAAACGGAAAACATTCATTGCATTTATACTGAACATGTTTACGTATACATATGCAATGGTTGAAAGAGTTAATATAATATTTATGTACATCATTTCTGTCATCATCCACTCCCTGCTCCAAATGGAACTTGGGACTACCTCTGTTTTTTGGTTCTCTGCATAAAGTAGTCACCAGCTCTAGCAGTGGTGGTTCATGAAACCATCATTCTATATGCAGAGGTTGCCAGCCTCGTAGAACTTGGACATCCACTAGCAATTGTCACATGTTAACAATGCAAAATATAGAATTATAAAATGTACAACTTACCCCAAAATCTCTTATGGGAATACCGACTTCTGGCTCAGAGAAAAAGTTAAGACAAACTGTTTAAGATGCCTCTTACACGTGGTATGGGATAATATTTTGCAAATAGAATCCAACTATGACTTAGGGTTCGGGTTCCTAGGATTCCGGGCTTTTCCGTATTTGTCACGGTTTGCCTCCCCTAGCTCTACAGTAGTGGTCCAACAGTGATCGAAACCTAGAGTATCTAATGTGGGTCTTTAAAGGTGTCTACCTATATATATATATATAAATGAATATGCATTAGAGGTTCTGGATCATACATATGCCTTTCTCTCAGTAATGATTAATTCAAATATTAATTTGTCAAAACTCAACACATTCAAATTTAATGCTCAATTACTTTGAAACAAATGTAAATAAATATGAAATGGTAATTATGAGAAATTATGGTTCATCATAGATCTCGATGAAAATATAGTCTGTTGATGTGGCCTATTAAACGTGTGACTTAGCTTTCAAATTGCTGAAATGTTGGTGCTGCTGGTTCCGTCACTTCGTCTCTGTGGCAAGGGCACTTCTCCAAAGGATACAGGAGGGAATTGCTTCTGGTCAAGGCAGGGAACTTCACCACCCGTGGGATGTAGGTTTCACGTGTCGATCTCAAGCTTCGAACCACAGATTAGTACCGCTGGTAACGTGAGCACAACCTCAAATGGTCTCCAGTTCGTACCACCAACTTTAGAGGGAATAAAAGAACACATTGCGCTGCTAAGTATTTGTTTTCCTGATTTAAATCAGGCGCCATTCCCCGCTGTCCGTCACCGATTTTTAAAATCAGAATTCGTACTCTCCCTGAGTGTATATAACTCAAGGGATGTGATGAAAAATCACCATTCTTTTAGTTAATGTAATGAAAAAATTTCAACTGGACAGCGGCAAGTGGCTTGTGCCTCAAGGAACAACTTTAAACATACATACAACTCATTACAAATGATGATATACATATGATGTCATCATCCACTTCCTTTCTCAACTTGAAGTCTGGAATTACCACTTTTTTTGGTTCTTCCGTGAGAACTGGTATGAAGCAATCACCAGCGCTTGCTGTGGTGGTTCATGAAGAAGCAAAAGATAATTTCATAGCAATTGCTGCCGTAGAGGAGTAAAGTGTTATAGACTTCACTATACTAGATTTATCATCGAGAGGTGGGGTGACTAGTTCCCGACCTCGCTGCCTTTTCCTTCCCTAACTCCTGAGCAAAGTCAAGTACCCATTTACAGCTGGGTGGACTGGAGCGTGTCGATATCGTGAATCGAACCCACCACCTTTCGCCGCGAGAGACCAACGCCTTTAACCACTCTGCAAACACAATCCAATATAGCCACCGTTGCCATGACAAATAATAGCAGAGTTCCATTAAAATTTTCATTCCACATAGTATTATTTCCTGTAGGTTAAGCCTGTGCACTTTAGTTGACATACGGCAGATACTTGGGGAAATAGCATTTCACTGCTGCTCCTCCACTTCCGCTTAGAGCACTTTGTCTTCACAGAAATTACTACCCATTTCTTGAGAACATTTATGTTTTTATACCTGGGATTAAAAGCAAGGCCTGTCTGTGGGCTCAGTTGTAGGGAAGGAAAAGTGGGTCAACAAGTTCAACTTACCATTCATTTTTTTAAAATCTAGAGGGGTAAAGTCAATACAAGGAAAGGAAGTAATGGATGCAACGTGGTAATTTTGCACAGTCTTTATTTAATGTGATGTATGAATATCGGGCATCTCGATCAGTCACTTTAATCCTGCAGTCACCCTTTTCTCTCTTGTCAAAACAACTCGATTCCACGTGTTTCCCTCGCTTCCTAATTAATATGTAAGTGAAATACGGGTAAGCCAGACCTCTTTCGCTATCCGCATCACTTTCGTTTAGCCACGCCTACCTGTCTTTGTTTCAAGCGATATTGATACAGTTACTCATATCTCTAATTGTCTTCCTTTCAAAAAGGGGGCGAGGCAACGGGGTTGGTAGTCACTAAGATAGAACGGGTCGTAAGCACAGAATGCAGAAAGGGTGTTAACCATTTTACCGCTTTATTCCTTTTTGTTCGTGTTCCAGGGGACGTAAATGCTCACCGAGAAGACGGGATCTAAAGGCGCCGCTCGTCCGAGAATGGAATCTGCGGTCGGACAAGGCGCTAGAAAATGCTTTCCTTCGCTATTCGAGGCAGAAATCCCCCAGAAACAGGCAGAGGTGAAAAATATCACATGTAGCTAACGATTTTCATCTATTTCATATACGTATATAGCAATCTCTTAAAACTAAGTTATCAGTAGCGCCAGAGATTTTGAAGAAAGTACCTAGCTCGCATATGAGAGCCATACTACCATTTTGGACTTAATTATATACTTGGAGATTAATTCTTTTTTTTCTTTGTGCTGCGGTAATAATATATTAGAGTTTTTTGTGGTTTAATTGTTAAGGTGTTTCCATTATATTTCACTGGGTTTTTTGGTCTGTGTTAATTAAATAACGTATAATAAAGTTTACCAGCTATAAACGTAAAATTAATTACCCGCTATTTCCTCAGTAAGAGATGCTTTAAAGTAATTAATAGACGCTAGGCGGTGGATAATTTAGAGAACGCGATTTATTTTCTATTTTCATCTTGTGTAAACATTTTAAGTGACTAGTTTTTATATCTCATGTTAGGAGCGACGAGATTAGCTAGACACTAGTGGAGTTTAATTTAATTTTTATCACTGAGTGCTTAACAAGTCAGACCTAAATGTGTGTTAGATTAGGATATGGATAATATTGTTAAAGCGTTTATATTTTTCTTCCTATATACGTAATTCAGGCTGATCAAACCTTACGATCCAGCGTTTTTATGATCTGATGTTCCTATCAGAATCCAAATAATTATTGTTACGAACATCTTCATGTTGTGACCCCTGTGGGGTCCACCTTCTCTATGTATGACGTGAAGCCTAATCAAGAAACCTAACAATAATTGATAAATTTTAACTGGTACGGAACATTCCCAGAATACAACTTTATTTCATATCATAATATACTATCAGTCTGCTGAAGCAGAAAGTCCGTACTTTTCATCTGACCCTTGACAGGAGATTATTTCATCGGATTTTTTTCAAGAGAACTCGCAGTTCATACTCAGCTCCCACCTCAACGAAGAGCAGATTATTATAATTTAACATTTGTTTTTCCCATCACGTCACCGAGTGTCATAGTCACCTGAGACTAGACCACACTGGAACCATATTTTATCATATTAATTCCCAGGATAGTGCCACCACAATAGAAACACTTATCCGAAGCAAATACCTGCAGCGAAAAGGAATAATTTCCAGGAAGTCACTACAAACGCATCAATTGCAGCGACTCCCCCGAAAAATAGCAGTCAGCTCATCGGAGAGTCTGGGGCTGATCTTGACCCCTGAATATGACTGATTAGTTTTTAATAACTGCTAGTGTTTAAATTCCGAGGAATGTATGATGCGTCAACATTTGGTAAGCAAATCTGAAAGTGGGTCATTGTATTTTCTGTGTGAGTGAACGGATAGAAAGATACTAAGTTTTATGTTACCACTAACCTACCAACCTTCTTTTATTTATCTCTCACTAATCTGAGTTTATTTTGTCTTCACGGGATAGGTTAACTTAGGACATAGTCTTACCCGTCATGACTATTCCCTACTCCCATTGTTAATTAATTTGATCTTTTTTTGGGCTAATTATACCTCTGTTGGAATATTTCATAGCTTCCTATACAAGAGGTAGGCCTATTAGATTATATTTCATTTCTTGTCTATAAACTATAATTCATTGATGTAATGATAATGCTTGTCTTAATGTTGTGATATTTCTAGCGAAAAATAAACATAATAAACCTTAAGCATAGTTGGTCAAATAACCCCTGCCCATATAAATATATGTTATCCATAGTTTGTTTTCCCGTCTGTACGTATTTATGTCACAAAATTGTGTGCACGTGAGTGTTATGTAACATGTACTTTGTACAAGAAGAGAAAGTGCGTCTATTTTAAATAGGGTCGTAAAAGACAGGTTGGATTAGAGCAACTACTCAATCCAAGACTGTTCTTTCTCCTACACCAGTTCTCCTCGTGAAACAAGAACTATTTCTTACACCTTCCTTTCGCTTAGCAAATACTATCACCTCTGCTAGTAAGGGACCCTCAATATCTTAGTCCTATCTTCTCAAAATTACGACATTTAATAAGATCGACCTCACTAAAAGTGCATATCTAATGACACTCTTACCCTGGCTTTTTGGGCATTTTTCGTTCATCACTTTCGCTTTTGCGACATTAATTTAGCTACGAATAAAGAATTTGCGAATAATTTCTCCCTTTAATTCTCATTAAGTGGTGTGGTGGATTTGATGTTAAGAAATGTTGTTGTTGTTATGTACTCTTAGTGTACTGAATGAGGTCAGCTGTGAAGGTCTCTGAATATAATAAATATTATGGTAAGTTACAGGGTACCTTTCTGCTACCACCTTTATGATCTCATTCAGGCTTATTCTTTGACTAGAATGTATGATGATGATGACTACGTTTGGTGTCTAGGGTTATGTATAAGTAGTGTAATGTTGCATTAACCAACAAAACATATACACAAGTATTTTATTATCCAACACAACACAACAGTACTACAACAATCACATACACACTACACTTTAAAAGACTATCTTAAGTAAGTCAGTGGTTGAATTTTGTGTAACGTTAATAATTTTTTCAATTTATTTTCCTGACTCTATTTTGTTTGAATCAGGATTGACAATTGAAATTGAAATCAATGAAATTATTTACATTATTCAATTTATACAATGGATCTTCTGTCCATAATACAAGTATTAATATAATAAAAGTGTGTAGGTGTAGTTTTCTAATTAGGATAATACTGGTATATGTATAATGGTAGGTTGTTTGTTATCCTCATTCCCTATCGTTCATTTTCTTTTTATTTTGTCACAGGTGGAATTTTTTTTATTTGATAATTTCAGTCTTTGTTGATGTTAATAACTGAGGTTCATAGAGGTTGAGACTTTCGGTGCCGAACGGGCACTTAACTTCGAAGGGGAACTCTGGTAAGTCTTGTCCTAGGCTCGACTGACCATCTGGTTCACTTCATAAAAGGCAATGGCCTCCAGTACATGCCAGAATTATGCAACAAAGTCAGGAATCAATCGGTTCCCACGAGCCTGGTTTTATGTGACTGTCAGGGCCACATAAACCCAACAATTTCAATGAATATTACACACAAACAACGATGACTGGCAGATCTGGCCCCAGTTTATCACTGCCCTGTCCAGAAGTTTATAATATTTTCATTTAGAATTACACTTCTGATCTCATCGTCTCGCGGCAAGATTTTTTAAAGAAATGGCGTCCTAGCCTAACAATTTTTCCTCAATATCAACTAAGCTGGCCAATAGAAGCAGACGACTATGAATTTTAAATCGAACATTTAAAAAAAAACAATTCCCAAAATACTACGGTTACTACTACAAGTATATTTTTAGTGTTAGGTTAAGCAATCCCCTATCGCCTTCCTTTAAACTACAGCCAATCAAAATCTTGGTACCTTTTAGTCCTATTTACCCAGAGCTTTTTTCAAAATGTCATGAAAAAATTAAGCAGGCGTGATCTTTTTTCTCGTCAGTCCGTCTTATCATACATAATATTATTGCCATTATTTTGGTTATTTTTTGTACTAGTGGGTAACTGACACCATATTATTGCTCAGGACATCATAAGGCATCGGAATATATGATTTTTATGGCCCTATGTATTATGGTTCATAATTCCATATTTTTTTATTTTTTTTTTATCGTAATTTGAAACGCGCCCAAGGCTATGTTGCTCAAGTTGGCTTTTGTGAAATCAACGCGAGACGGCGTTCCCTAGGTTCTGTCTTTCCATTCCTCCCCTCTTTTATTCTTTTATTCTTTCACTCTCGTCTTGGCAATTCGACTTGACCTTGCAAAGTGTTACATTTAATCTGAAGGACGAATTTTTCGAAAAGACAGTATCTTTCATTCGGCTATTAGGTTTATCAGAATCGACATGCGGGCGGGCGTAGGAGAATACTACGCCGGACTCAATTTTTATTTTCTATCTTATTTTTGACTTTATGCTCTACAATATTATCTAATTTAGGTATTGTATTAGAATATCGTCACATATCTCCCCACTTTTAGAACAGACTACATGATGTCAGTTCATAATTCGAAATACACATAGATAAATTTAAATCATTATGCCTGGTGACTACTCTGATTTTCGTCGTATGGTGTCTACTTAAAAAGGCTGCACCTTCGTTTTCCGACCCGGGGATATATTCTATGATAAATTGGTATGGCTGTAAGAGCAAAGACCAACGTAATAATCTAGCATTTTCATGTCTTGCTTGCGACAGAAATACAAGTGGTTTATGATCTGTTTGAATCCTAAATGATCTACCACAGAGATAGATTTGGAACTTTTTCATCGCTCATATCAAAGCCAGACATTCCTTTTCACTAGTTGAATATTTTTGTTCCGCTGTGTTCAGCTTACGGCTAGCATAAGCAACTGGGGTTAATTCCCCATCAAGTGAATTGGATCTTTGTAATAGGGCTGCCCCTAATCCGACGTTACTAGCGTCCGTTCTCACAACAAACTCTTGACTCAAGTCGGGCAATTTCAATATAGGCTTGCTTGTGAGTTTTTCTTTTAACTCTTGGTAGGCCGATTCACACTGCGCGGACCAAGTAATTCTATCAGGATTTCCTTTGCGCGTTAAATCCGTCAGTGGTGCACATATCGAGTTAAAATTTTTAATATATTTCTGGTAAAAACCACACAACGAGACAAAAGATCTCACATCTTTTTTTGTCTGTGGCCTCGGAGCTTTCTTCAATTTCTCCAAGTTCTTGGGGTCAGGGGTCATGCTTCCCTGAGATACTGTGTGTCCCAAGAATTCCAACTCTTTACATCCAATACAACATTTGGTCGGTCTAGCCGTCAAGTTTGCCTCCCTGAGTCTATCCAACAACATATTCAGAGAGTTAATGTGTTCCTCAAATGTTTCTGTAGCAATGAGAATATCATCCATGAAATTCGTGATACATGGATTATTCAGGGGATCCAACAATTTTCGCATCATTCTAGAAAACACACTCGGAGCATTTTTCAACCCAAAAGGCAACATGTTGAATTCATAATGTCCATCCGAGGTGCTAAAGGCTAAATACGGTCTAACCTCAGGTTTTACTGGAATCTGATAATAGCCTTTGCTCAGATCCACCTTAGAGAAATATTTAGCTTTGTTCAGCCTAGCAAACAGCTGATTTGTATCAGGTAATGGATCCACCTGACCTTCTGTGACAGCATTCAGTTTCCTGTAATCTATACACAGTCTGTGTTCCCCAGAGGGTTTTCTCAACAGAACTACACTAGAACTGTACGGGGACTCACTGTGTGAAATAATTCCTTCTTTCAACAAATACTCTATCTCTTCCTTCAAAGCTGTCTCCTTTGCAAACGGGATCGTATAGGCTCTCATACAGATTGGTGTTGGGTCTACAAGTTTCATATCATATTCCAATAAATTCGTATGCCCCGGTTTGTCCGTTAACACATCTGCATGATCATCCAAAACCTTTTGAACTCTCTCCCTCTGATTTTTCGTTAAGTGTTTACTGATTTTTACGTGCGGCTGTCTCACAGGGATGTAGCGGATATTCATGAGAGGTGAGTGGTTCGTTTTTCATTCCCGTTGCGATGGACAAGGTTAGTAAGTGTGTCTCGTCCTGATTTTCTCTTTCCAGATATTTTTTTCAGGAGATTCACATGATAGATTTTCTCTTTCCCCTTTTTATCTATCTTATAATTTGTTCTAGACACCTTCTCTAGAACTGTATATGGACCTTGCCATCCAATCTGCAACTTATTACTACTGCCTGGTAATAGAAGGAGGACCTTCTCTCCCACAGCTAAATCTCTATCCTTCGCCTTCTTATTATAATAGGCAGCATGTTTTTTTCCTGGCTTGTCTCAAATTATCATTAGCAAGTTTCCAGCCAGTTTTAAGACGAGTGGTCAGCTCGTTCACATATTGATATGATGAGGTGATATTTTCTTCTGCCTTATCATCAGTCCACGTCCTTAACAAGGCTTCCAATGGACCTTTCGGCCTTATTGGCCTCCCAAAACAGGGTTGCCGGTGCCATACCGGTTGAACTATGGGGTACCTCCCGATAAGCAAACAGGGCGGCGTGAAGGTACTGGTCCCATGTATCTGGTTTTTCATGTGCCAACTTTCTCAGGATCGCAATGAGTGTCCCGTTAAATCTTTCCACTTGGCCATTTCCTTGTGGATGGTACGGGCTACAATGAAAGTGTTTGGCTTGAAAGATCCTGAAAACTTCTTCCGTTAGTTTCCCCTTGAACTGTGAGCCATTATCAGTCAAGATTTGGTTGGGAAAGCCTAACCTGGTGAAGATTGTGAGTAATGCCTCTGCCACATGCTTCGAATCGATTGACGACAGGGCTACCGCCTCTCCCCACATTGAACAAGTGTCCACCAGAGTCAGAATATAACTGTTCCTCCTCTTGGTCCGAGTGAGAGGTCCCACAATGTCCACGGCAACTCTCTCAAAAGGTGTTCCCACTATGGGCATTTCCCCTAGAGTTGCTGGAGCAGTCCAATGCTTTGGAGCTACCCGTTGGCATTCTGGACAGGATTTTACATATCTCTTTATATCTTCAGTTATCCCTGGCCAGAAGTAATGACAAGCTATACGCTGTCCTGTTGCGCTGATCCCCATATGACCACTGAAGGGAATCGCATGCCCTAGTTCCAACACTTTCTTCCTATATGACGTGGGAAGGACCAGCTGTCCGTGACCATTGGATCCAGTTCCAGCCTTCCTATATATCAATTTGTTTTTTCATATAGAAGTCTCCCTTGCCTGGAGGTGTATGACATTTGGGCAATTTCTTAAAACAAGGCTTGAGGGTCTTATCCTCAGCCTGCGCCTTCCTCATCTCATCTGGATGGGTATTTATTGGATTTTCCTCCTCCTTTTTGGACTGTGATCTGGTCTGCACTGTTGCCATGATCACAGGTCTCTTGGGATTCCCCAAGAAGACATATCTACACCCCAATATCAGAGGGTAGATTGGTTCATTTATCACTGCTGCTTTGATGATTCCTTCCACATATCGCGTTTTTACATTTATCCTGGCGATGGGAAGTGTCATGGTCGCTACGTCCTTGGTTGCAGCTTGGATCTCCACTGTTTCTGTGGTGTATTGATCTGCTTGCACCAGGTGAGAACTCACAACGGAATCATAATCCAATCCAGTATCATACAAGCACCTTATGGTGACTCCATTACATATTACTTCTTCACACACTGGGGGATGATACGGTTCCTGCTGTTTAGTAGGGTTGGCCTTGGCTCCCTTTCTCCCCGTTTTCATTGCAGCGAAGGAAGGAGGTTTCCTAGTACACTTTTCGGTGTTATGGTTGTCCATCTTACACCATTTACAATATAATCTACCTTTATGAAAAGGTTTTCTTTCCTCATATTTTCTGTCATTGAATTGTGGGTTTTTATTTCTATAATCATTTCGTGGCCTATCAAAATGTTGCTTACCTTTGTTTCCCTGATCTTTGTTGTCAAATCTGTTAAAGTTTTGAGGAGCCTTATAATTGTCTACCTGTTTCTTTTTTGTGCCCGCTACCTCTGCTTGGGCTGCCTGATACCTCTCAGCGACATTGAGTAACTCACCCAGCCTCTCTGCACCTTGTTCCATGAGAAACTTTCTCAAGTCTGGAGCCATGGACTCTCTCAATTGCTCAATAAGGATCATTTCTTTAAGATCTTGGGTTTTCCCCAGAGCAGTCCATTTCTCCAAGTAGGTCTCTAAACGTGCAGAGAACTGGTGATAGGTCTCACCCGACAGTAGTTTTTCATTCGTAAATTTTTTCCTGTAAAATTCTCCGTTCTTTTCATACCTTAACAAAAAAGCCTGCTTTAACATGCCATAATTGTCTTGATCATCCCTGCTCATTTTGGCAAACACTTCATAAGCTGTTCCCCTAAGCCCCTGGGATAACTTTAGGCTCCACCTGTCTCTCTCTAAACCATACGTGGTAGCCAACAGTACAAATCTACCCAGAAAACTTTCTATGTCATCGTCTTTCTCAACAAAATGGTCTAAATGAAAACCCATAGCTGAGGTTGAGGCTCCCTGACTAGCAGTTGCATCGGAGGTAAAGGGGCTGGCACCATTTTCAGGAGCATGGCCTTGTAATTCCAACTCCCTTAATCGTAACTCGTGCTCCCTCTGCAATCTCCTATCTTCTGCTTCCCTTTCAGCAGCCAGTCTCTTTTCTTCTCTTTCTGTAGCTAATCTTCTTTCCTCTGCTTCTAATTTCTTCTCTTCAAATTGGAGCCTTTTAATCTCCGCCTCCCTTTCCGCCTCCAATGCCCTAGCCTCTTTGTCAGCCTCAATCTGCAACCTCTTAATTTCTTTTTCAGCCTCTAATTTTCATTCTGCTTCTAATTTCCTGTCTTCCCTATCTCTTTCAATAAATTTGTCACATTCTGAGGTTACATATTGGACCAGCTCTGGTCCGCCCATATTCATTTCTTTAGCAGTCTGCATAGCAGCAGATCGAAACTTGGCCAGATCAGCCATTCTGTACTATGCAACCTTTTAAAATTTCTAATTAGACAAGTATCTAATTATAACTAAGAATTTCTAATATGACTAAGAACAACAACAGGCACCGATAGCTCAACCACTATTTAAATTCCACAAAAGAATACTTTTAACTTTATTTGACAGGTAAAAAAATTTCCAGGACCTGAGACCCTAATATACCTTATAAGAATTTAAAAATCGCGGAATCGAGCTACCCAATATATGTGGTGGATTTGATGTTAAGAAATGTTGTTGTTATGTACTCTTAGTGTACTGAATGAGGTCAGCTGCGAAGGTCCCTGAATATAATAAATATTATGGTAAGTTACAGGGTACTTTTCTGCTACCACCTTTATGATCTCACTCAGACTTATTCTTTGACTAGAATGTATGATGATGATGACTACGTTTGGTGTCTAGGGTTATGTATAAGTAGTGTAATGTTGCATTAACCAACAAAACATATACACAAGTATTTTATTATCCTACACAACACAACAGTACTACAACAATCACATACACACTACACTTTAAAAGACTATCTTAAGTAAGTCAGTGGTTGAATTTTGTGTAACGTTAATAATTTTTTCAATTTATTTTCCTGACTCTATTTTGTTTGAATCAGGATTGACAATCGAAATTGAAATCAATGAAATTATTTACAATATTCAATTTATGCAATGGATCTTCTGTCCATAATACAAGCATTAATATAATAAAAGTGTGTAGGTGTAGTTTTCTAATTAGGATAATACTGGTATATGTATAATGGTAGGTTGTTTGTTATCCTCATTCCCTATCGTTCATTTTCTTTTTATTTTGTCACAGGTGGAATTTTTTTTATTTGATAATTTCAGTCTTTGTTGTTGTTAATAACTGAGGTTCATGGAGGTTGAGACTTTCGGTGCCGACTGTCAGGGCCACATAAACCCCACAATTTCAATGAATATTACACACAAACAACGATGACTGGCAGATCTGGCCCCAGTTTATCACTGATCTGTCCAGATGTTTATAATATTTGTATTTAGAATTACACTTCTGATCTCATCGTCTTGCGGCAAGATTTTTTAAAGAAATGGCGTCCTAGCCTAACAATTTTTCCTCAATATCAACTAAGCTGGCCAATAGAAGCAGACGACTATGAATTTTAAATCGAACATTTAAAAAAAAAAACAATTCCTAAAATACTACGGTTACTACTACAAGTATATTTTTAGTGTTAAGTTAACCAATCCCCTATCGCCTTCCTTTAAACTACAGCCAATCAAAATCTTGGTACCTTTTAGTCCTATTTACCCAAAGCTTTTTTCAAAATATGTCATGAAAAAATTAAGCAGGCGTGATCTTTTTTCTCGTCAGTCCGTCTTATCATACATAATATTATTGCCATTATTTTGGTTATTTTTTTGTACTAGTGGGTAACTGACACCATATTATTGCTCAGGACATCATAAGGCATCCGAATATATGATTTTTATGGCCCCATGTATTATGGTTCATAATTCCAAATTTTTTTTGTGTTTTTTTTTAATCGTAATTTGAAACGTGCCCAAGGCTATGTTGCTCGAGTTGGCTTTTGTGAAATCAACGCGAGACGGCGTTCCCTAGGTTCCATCCCTCCCCTCTTTTATTCTTTTATTCTTTCACTCTCGTCTTGGCAATTCGACTTGACCTTGCAAAGTGTTACATTTAATCTGAAGGACGAATTTTTCGAAAAGACAGTATCTTTCATTCGGCTATTAGGTTTATCAGAATCGACATGCAGGCGGGCGTAGGAGAATACTATGCTGGACTCAATTTTTATTTTCTATCTTATTTTTGACTTTATGCTCTACAATATTATCTAATTTAGCTATTGTATTGAGAATATCGTCACAAGTGGTGCTTCCTCAAATGTTTCTTTGCATTTACTCTAGATGCATCGACATTACATAAATATATTACGATAAAACAAACAAAAAATACATGTTTTCCTGCTGTACGTAATTAAATCTGCTGATGTGTTCGCTTTCAGAACCAGTCTTTAAGTTCGGTTTTAAGGGCCATCGTCAGTGCACACGGACAACTCCATCAGTGCTACGACCTTCTCCTTTAGATCACACAAAAAGAATCTCAGCACAGTGCACGAACTCCGTAGCACCGTGAGGATTACAATATATGTATACAGGAATCACGCATTATATAAATATTTTTGTGGTGGGTAGGTTTCCTAATATATAAATTTTACAAGGGCAGTGGCCGTATGGCCTACTCTTTACGATTTCCAACTGCCGAGGAATTTTTAACAAGCACAACTTGCACACGGTTCACCTAATTTTTCGACTTTATCTGAGAAAGCTAGGCATCCGATTTCACTACACAACTTTAATACTCAAGCAAAAATTCCTACGGTAATTAACGTTTTTTTCTTAATTAGCGGTGACCTGTAGTACACAGTCGTTACGTGCAGTATCATAGCTTTTAATTAGTGTGTGTCAAGTTCAATTAGTGACATATCTGTGATTTACAGATTCATCAGGAGGGGGTAGCCGGCTTTATGCCCAACCCTCCTTAGTTGGCTACGACTCAATGCCTGGCAGGTTACAATGTTACTATTCTTTACTTACCTATCGACCTCAGTCATACATGCGCGATAGCAGCTAATAACAACATAATAATTAAAATCATCAAACATAGCACTACAAGTATTAAACTCACGAAAATATATTGTAATACTATACTACAAGTATTAAATTCACGTAAATATATTCTAATATAGCATTACAAGTATTAAATTCACGAAAATGCAAAGTGTTCCAGAAATCTTAGTTCAGTTTTGCGCTTTAATAATTTGAGAATAATAAATGCTACAAAGTTACAAAATACAAAATTTATAAAGTTAAAGTTTTTTACATTATTTAGTGTTGTAACATTTTAATAACACATTTTTAATTTTATTTGTTTTAGTCCCTCTAATAGAAGATGGCAAACGTTGAAAAAAAGTCAACTCGTTCTCCTGTTAGCTCAAGATCACAACAGCATCAAGAAGAACATTCGCTTCCCATTATAAGAAGGAGGCTCCCCACATACATTTAATTAAAAACTGTGTGAAAAAAATAAAAAAAAACAGGCTCAGTTCACAAGCCTAGATCCGGGAGATGCCGAGCAAGTGAAGATCCTATGGATAAAGTTGAGAATGCATTTGAACAGAGTTCCAAAAAATTGGTGAGTTGTGAGTCGGCTGAATTGAGCATTCATGAAACCAATATTTAATTTCAAGTATATATAAAATTAGAAGTATTAAATTCGAGGAAATATATTCTACTATAGCATTACAAGTATTGAATTCACGTAAATATATTATAATATAGCACTACAAGTATTACATTTACGTAAATATATTATAATATGACATTACAAGTTGCTGCGGGTCGGAAAAATTAGCTCAACGGATTGTTGAAAGTTTGATAGTCAATCGTGGTACCTGGGTTTACAGTTCATCATTTTTGCATCGTGCCTTCGATGTTAATTACGCGAATGTGGGTTTAAATACTTTGAAACCATGATAGTCATAATTGAATTCCCAAATGTTCATAGACGGGATAAGTCATGTCTAGAGTCCAAACAAACAATTTATTATACATTCTGCAGACATCGTACGTTGATCATGAATTACATCACAAATATAATTTAGAATCCTATGTTGAGTTAGCTATCTTGCATATCAGTCCTTTGTCTCATACATCTGAATTACTGTAGGCAGAACGACATAACTATATGCACGCGTGGTTGGTAAATCCAACGACCGACAGTGAGATTATGCGTCTGGCACTAGTATTAACTAAAACGGACTGTTAATTCATCTCGACAAGGTTTAGTCAATTTATATAGGTAATAAATGACACAATTATTAAATGTAGTAGTGTAAAAAGAATTTAAGGAGGACATATGTCCCATCCTGCCCGACAAAATTATTGATTTGTTGACCAATTTAGTATCCCAGATCGATACGCCCTGAAATAATTACTAGGAGACAGAGTTATAAAAGGTTTATTTTGAATTTTTGTTTCGTGTATTGGTTTTGTCTTTTTATTTTAAAAGAAATCTGTACTTTAACAAAAAGTGTTGCGACAAAAAAGCTGTTTATTAATTAGCCATGGGAGCCGCGCTAGCGTAGTGGTTACCACACTGCGCTGGCGACCGGGTAACCCAGGATCAAACCCGGGCGAGGACTTATGAAGATTTTTCGTCGACCGGGATTTGGACTGGATTAACTCGAGGCCTGGCAAGATATTTGAAGGAGTGTCGTCGACCAGGGACTGGCGGCTCCTGAGCCGACCCAGCTCTAATGGGTACCTCCGAAATCGGCGAGTATCTGCCTGAATGGCGAGGGACACCTGTCTCTGTGCAAGAAAAAGGGATACTCACGTAAAATCAGTCTCAGGCTAGACACCTTAGATTTCGCCTCGAGTAATAGCGGGCGTACGGAAAAAAAAAATGAGCCAAATTTTATTCAGTTGGTTTTCTTTCACTTCTTCCCGTGTCATTTATGAAAGGTTGTTGAGTGGATTCATAGCCAAAGCATGCAGATAAGTTTGACTACACCGTCAATGAAGGTGAAATAGAATATAATGGAATGAAATTACCGTAGCAGAAATAGTAGCAGAAGAATTTCTACCCTAACTGTCCGATAGTTTTGCGCACGGCCCACAAAGCTGGTATACGATTACTAAATATTTACCGTTTACTCCAAGTCACAAATCACGAAGTCGTGTTAACAAAATACTAAAGCATCAACAAATAATGCCACGTTTAATGTCTAGGAACAGCATATCCAAACGGACGGAAATAATAACAGCAGAAGGTAGTAAAAACAGCGTGCGAGACAATAGTTACTCATCATGGCACAGCTTGCACATACCGGCTTGAATGTTTAATGCAAATAACTTAGTCCTGGGCTTGTGCAGATGTACCTTTATGAGATTAACAAGTTCAATTTTTCCTAACTGTTATTATACAATAGCACGTGACGCCAGTTGGGGTTAATACAAGTTATGGAGCTGTGGTATTAAAACATAATATAAGATTAGCTTTTATGTGTGCACGCGGCACAGCGTGCAGATGTACTAGTCTGTGAATATTTAATTATTTCTTTCAGTACCAACATAGTTTAGGTTCTGTATGGGACTGGGAACCTCATGTATGTCGCACAACACCATTGATGTGAGGTTCTGTATGAGACTGGCAACCTCATGTATGTCGTACAACGCCATTGATATGAGGTTCTGTATGGGACTGGCAACCTCATGTATGTCGTACAACGCCATTGATATGAGGTTCTGTATGGGACTGGCAACCTCATGTATGTCGTACAATACCATTGATATGATGTTCTGTATGGGATTGGCAACCTCATGTATGTCGTACAACGCCATTGATATGAGGTTCTGTATGGGACTGGCAACCTCATGTATGTCGTACAACACCATTGATATGAGGTTCTGTATGGGACTGGCAACCTCATGTATGTCGTACAGCGCCATTGATATGAGGTTCTGTATGGGATTGGCAACCTCATGTATGTCGTACAACGCCATTGATATGAGGTTCTGTACGGGACTGGCAACCTCATGTATGTCGTACAACGATATTGATATGATGTTCTGTATGGGATTGGCAACCTCATGTATGTCGTACAACGCCATTGATATGAGAAAAAAGAAGCTCACACGGCAAGAAGGAGAGAGGACAAGACGTCGAAAGGAACACCAGGAAAATAAGTAGCTGAGGACCGTCACCTCAGGAGCACATTCCCAGTCAGTTATGACTAAAGGGGCTATTATTACTATTATAAGAGCGTGTGAGTGCTTGGTGCAGGCTTCCTGCGTGACCAGTTGCAATGGTGGGTCAATGCTCCATGAAGAGCAAGAGCGCAGAGTAAAATAATGATGATGTTGTAAGGTAGCAGTAAATGTGAATGTGTATGTGAACATATGTAATATCAGATAGTTGTAAAGGTAGCAGTAAATATGAATGTGTATGTGAACATATGTTATATCAGATAGTTGTAAAGGTAGCCGTAAATATGAATGTGTATGTGAACATATCTTATATCAGATAGTTGTAAAGGTAGCAGTAAATATGAATATGTATGTGAACATATGTTATCTCAGATAGTTGTAAAGGTAGCAGTAAATATGAATGTGTATGTGAACATATCTTATATTAGATAGTTGTAAAGGTAGCAGTAAATGTGAATGTGTATGTGAACATATGTTATATCAGATAGTTGTAAAGGTAGCAGTAAATATGAATGTGTATGTGAACATATCTTATATCAGATCGTTATAAGCCCGTTGAAATAATATGTGGAAGTGTAATTCTTATATGCAACAGATAATATTTTTTTTTTAAATATCGGGTGAAGCTCAAATATTAGAAAATCTTTTTCGTTCAGTTTGTCAGTCATGCTAAATCTGCAGGGCTGTCACCAGGTCAAAGTTCACAGTCTTTTACAGGTCCACTTGGCAGCCACACAGCTTCTGCCAACAGCTCACACCCTCTGGCCATGTTTGACGCCGTACGGCCATGTGAACTGGGCAGTTTTGCAGAAGGTGTTCAGAGGTTTGGATTTCATTTTTGTATGGTGCGATATCCTGAGGCAATAGATGTGGCCTAGTAATCTACTGTAGGGAGTTCTCAGGAAATCTTCACTCCAACAAAAAGCGCGCACTAGGCGGACTTGAACGAGTAATGTACAATACCGTGACCATCAAATTGATCAGGGTTGTGGAGTCGGCCAACAAATTTCCGACTTCGACTACAGTTTTTTTACTAGTCATGTGGCATAAAATTCGGTGTCCGGACAATTCTTCCGACTCCGAATCAACTAAAAAACGACCGACTCTACGACTCTGACAACCCAGCCCTGATGCGGATCGTTAGGTTGAAAGAGTTGTACTTATTTATGAATGTATGCACTAAATACACTTACAAAAGGTTTGATGTCTTAAAATGCATACATTATGGGTACACAGCCATATGCCTGTTGAGAGCGCATCGTGGGGCGAAGCGATTTGCAAAAGTATATTTGGAAAGATCGCTCTGCACCATGATGTGCCTCACCAAAACACAAAATAACTATGATCATTTACTATAACTACACACGGTTACGAAGCATAACGTGGTGTGCATAGTTACGTGGAGAACACAGAGTGTCGGCTTGTGTGGCGTGGTCCACTTATCTGAGTGTATAGAATTCTACTTACAAAGTGTGTCTAAGATATAGATTTCGAAGCAGAAATCAAGTGTCATTTTAATTCATTATGGGACAAACCCATCTTATCAGGATATGTGAAATTCAGGGTAAGAATTAGGCTTGATTAGCCAAAAGAGATGTTTGAAGACATGTCAAGGTTATCATAACCGTCATGCAAAGATGTGGATATTGAATAAAATCTGTATACGCCGACTAACAAGGAAATGTGCAAGAAGGCACTGAATTGTAATTAATAAGGATATTAAAAGGAGATATAAAATGTCCAGAGGAATTCGCAAGAATAAAATAAATGGATGAAAATTATGAATATGCTATGGAAGCACGCAGAGATTAGTCTTGATAGCATAAAGAATTTTGCAGATGTGTGGACTCATGTATAAACAGTGTATTGAAGGAAAGAATCGATATTTTAAATGAAGATGTCAAACTTTATTAGAGCAATGTGTAGCTCATGCAAGTATCTATGTTAAATAAAAGTGAAAGTCGTTTAAAAACAGAAGTCTTCCAGGAATGATTCAAGGTTTGGATTATGAGTTTGAACATATTAACAGTTAACAGCTTCTGACAGTTGGTTTAGTAAATACGAATCAGAATATGAATCAGAACGATTACCCATAAAAGTTATTTCCAGAGTTTTTGGTGGCAATATCTATACTAATTAGAAAAACCCTAGACAACATTCAGACAAGAAAGGAATTGTTCTTAACAGATGAACCCGACCGAATTCATGGGGGCCAAGGTCCGGTAGCCACCACAACAAATCTATGCCACTTTGTTCAAGACTTTCAAGAATTTAGCTATTCAAATACGCAATGTATTGAGAAGATTTAATCAAGAACAGTATTCCAAACAAATATTAAAATTAAACGGTTATCGGAACTTCAAGGACAAGGTGCAACCTTGGAACAGTAAGCAGATGTTAAGGTTCAGGACGATCAAGTTGAACTGGAACATGGAATCAACAACTGTTATCAACAAAGAAAGGGTCTAGAATTAATCATTGTTGCATGTCGTGAAACGAATGTGTGTAACCCCACTACTTTGTTAAATCATTATGTCGGGATACAAATTTGCCCCAGCCAATCAACGCACAGTTGCTGAGCCGGAATAAATTACCTGAAGTTACGCCAGGAAAAACTTAAGCCCTGTTTTTTTCGGATGTGGGTCGTGGCCATCTTGTTCACGCAATATGGCGGAAGAAAACTGAATAAAATTAGGCTGTACGAGCAAAAGACGAAACTTCAGGAAACCAATCAGCTTGCTCCGCCAGGAACCAACCAAACGATTTCTTTTACCAGTAGAAGTTATTTTACCTGCCTATATAATCGGGCGAGATTTTATGCTAAACACGCAACCCCGAACACGAAGCCAGAGACGACCGACTGAAGAGAGGAGCTGTCAGCTTTGATTTATAGCTTACCTGAGGGCATCGACCTGCAGCCTGCTTCGCTAAGTCGAGTCAAAAACTGGCCTGTTTGAATCTTAGAGGGTAAATATATTTACGATAACCTTTAGGAAAATAGGCCTTCAGCAGGTATATAATGTTGGTATTTGTTGTGTGTCATTATACTACCTACACCTGTACATATTTTATATAAATGGTTTCAATATGAACGTATCAGGTTACTGATTGTGTCTTAAGGGTATTAGGTATATGATAAGTGCAGATGTGATGAAAGGGAAATGATCTTGGGAAATACGTGTTGAGTAGAGTTAATTTTGGGTTAGAGTACTTGCTTACAGATTGGTATGGATTTGTTTAAAGATATCTCCTCTTAGTTTCGTGGAAGACAGTATGTCAGATAGCAGGTGAACTCTGGTCATAATGAACTGTTTCTGAACTGTTTTTAAGTGATGTGTGAATAGCTCTCGCGGCTAGTGTCCGCAGGGATTTTTGAGAGCAGTGTTAAGAGAACAGTAGATTCTCGTGACTGTGTGAACGGGGTGTGTTCCCGTGGGTTCAGTCTATGCAGGGTTTTTGACTGAGGTGGTCAGCCCTAAGGTGTTTTTTTGGATAATGTATGCCTGCGCAGGGCTATAGAGATTTTGTAGGCCTTGATTATTATATATCTGCCGTGGATTCAGTATTTGTACACTGATGTGAAGTATAGAGATTTTGTAGGCCTTGATTATTATATATCTGCCGTAGATGCAGTATTTGCGCACTGATGTGAAGTATAGAGATTTTGTAGGCCTTGATGATTATATAACTGCCGTAGATGCAGTATTTGTGCACTGATGTGGAGTAGAGATTTTGTAGGCCATGATTATTATATAACTGCCGTAGATGCAGTCTTTGTGCACTGATGTGGAGTAGAGATTTTGTAGGCCATGATTATTATATAACTGCCGTGGATGCAGTCTTTGAGCACTGATGTGGAGTAGAGATTTTGTAGGCCATGATTATTATATAACTGCCGTAGATGCAGTCTTTGTGCACTGATGTGGAGTAGAGATTTTGTAGGCCATGATTATTATATAACTGCCGTAGACGCAGTCTTTGTGCACTGATGTGAGGAGTAGAGATTTTGTAGGCCAGGATGTGTAAGGGCCGTATGGTGTGTTAACTACATTATGAAGATTCATGTTTCGATGTAACTGTATTCGTCTAGATCTACGTGATGTTATAATTGTAATAAACCATGGTTAAAATATCATCAGACGTTACACCATTCCATGACTTGGTGTGTGCGCTACTGTGAGTGACTGTCCCAAACCACACTCACCTTCTTCACCATAATTAATTACATATAACATTTGGATTCTCCTTCACTAAAAAAGTCTTTAATTATCAGTGGTGGACCAAACCAACGGGTCGTAACACCCACATTACATTCGCGTAACAAGAGGGTAAATTAGGTCAGATTCTGGACCAGTCATTACAAGTGGGAACACTGAACTGTGTTATGTTTGGCTCTGTGTGGGCGTGGCTTAATTCAACTGTACACAGGTATCAGCTGACTGCGCATATCCATCCTCATATCTTGGCGTGTGTAGCAACTAAACTAACTTTATCAGTTGGTTTCGATATCAAATAGCTGTTATCTGATAGCGACATTGATGCCATAATTGTTACAGTGCTTGTTCCAGTCTTTCCATATGCAGATTCAACTATAGGTGCAGTATTTTGGAGAGTTCGTCTGCACGTATACCTCAAGTGATTGCGGGGTTGCTGTGATCGGTTCCTGTCGTCTGATGCATTGTTGAGGACATACTGTACAGTGGCAGGGATTTGAAGACAAGAGTGCCTAGTCCTTGTACCTTTTCTGCAGTGGAGTGTTTTAACGTCAGAACTTTGTTATATCCAGTGTGTTGGCGGAAGGGTCAGGATTACCTTCAGTTAAGTGCTTTTGTTGTGTGTAAATGTTGCCACTTCTGTCCATGTCAACAAGCCTCAATCTGCACTATCCTATTCTATTGATAACTATTGTTGTTGTTGTCGATAATTATATCGATTAATTATAGAATGTGATGATGTACAGGGATTGATGATACAATATTTGAGATCTAAACTTGATTTGGTATAATGAAAGTTTAATTAAGACATATATGGTTGACTAAGTAAACAAGTCACAATGGATTCTGATACAGATCCGGAGGATATGAGACCTGTATTAGAGTATCTGTTTCAGGAAGGAACAGATTATCAGGGATTAAAAGGCCCAGAGCTTGAGTCACATGTTATGGACACATTTTTGGTCTCTGCATCGAGATCTCTAAGAGAGTTTGCTAATGAGAGATTTCAGTCAATTCCTCATGTGAGTATGGCTGAGGATCTGGCAAGGTTATTGGTTTTGGACCTTCGTCTGTTCTTGGACAATTATATTAGTATAAAACGTGATAACATATTGAAGAGTATACGTACGTTATTGCTCGACGGCATCCATAGTGACCAGAAAGAAGAGTTAAGGGATGAGAAGCAAATAGGAGACATAAAACAGAGTACACAGGAGCTAAGGGAAAGTTGCTTAAAAAGTACTACTGAAGTGAATAAGCTGCAGGAAAAAGTGACTAAACTTACAGGTGATTTATGTAAATCTAATTCTGAGCTTGCTTGTGTTCGAGCAAAATTAGACTCGGCATTGTGCAAAATTAAAGAGATGGAAGCTCAGATTGGGAAAAAAAATGGCGAAATTAGAAATCTGACTCAAAAAGTTCAAGAGAAGACGGAGATTTGTGGTTGCCAAATTAAAGAAAAGGATACCATATCCCTAGAGAAGGTTGATAGGCTTACGAATAGTCATGATATTGAGATTGAGAGGATTGATAAAGAGAGAGTGAAAGAATTAATGGTGGAGAAAGACAAATTGATTAAGATTGAAAATTTGCTAGCAGAGGAAAGCTGCAAGGTCTTAAAAGCGGAGAGTTTAAACAAGAAATTAAGTGAACAGATTGCACTTAAGGACTTTGAGATTGTAGAAGCAAGAAGAAGAATAAATGGTCTGCTTGACGTAGTATTGAATAGCAATATGTGGTCTTCTGTCAATGGTGACAGGGATAGACAGAAAGTTGCTTATCATCAGAACACTAAAGCAAAAAGCCAGCCTTATACACTTTTTGCGGATTCTACGGTCAAGAATGGTGGACATAGATCTTTCCGTGGGAGATATAACTTCTCACGCAATACAGATGATTCCAATGATAATGATTGCTGGCGGCAGAATAACAAAGGAAAATCTACAGTAATATCCAGTCCTGTAGATAAGGAAAGAAACAGTGCTAAATCTCAAGTCAGTGTGTTAAAAACCAACAGCGTATTTATTGACAGATCTGATAAATTGGTTACAAGTAACAAACATACTACTGCTTGTTCCATGAAGGAAACAAATGTTGTGAAAAAAAATAAAGAGATTGTCAAACCTTCTAGTCATACCCAGTCAAGGCAGTGTTACTCATTTTTTAAACACATTGCCACAAGCAAAGAAAAAAATAGTTTTGATAGGAAACATAACCCTAAGGTTATAAAGTACCAAGGGAGTTCATCCTACGGTAACGTTTCTTCTCCCAAAAACAAGAAAAAATGTGACAGATCTCAACATTGTAATTCTAAAAGTTTAGAAAACTATAGCAGAAGTAATTATATGAAAGTTCATCAGTCTGGTAATAATTTTTCTGCTAAAAAGCCAGTTATATCGGGTGGACTTTGTTATCTGGGAAGAAGTATTAAGAATAACTATTGTAACTGGGATTTAAATCAGTACAACGGTGTTAATAGAGCAAATAACAATGCTCTCAAAAGAAATTATACAGATCGCAACCAGGTTAACTGTGCTCCATATAAGAGCAAGATTATTAGCAATCAGAGTAATGGGAACGGTAATAGGTTCTTAAATGCTTTTGCTTGTCATGCTGATAGATTTGAGAGATCATCTCGGTCTTGTGAAGGTAGTACATTTTTTCAGCCTACCGCACTGACAGCTGTGAATTATAGGTCAGGTTGTCCCTGGGACGTCTATGTTGTCTGCTATGTGACGAGAGTTGTTGACATCGCAGAGAGGGCCACAATCTTACACCACGGAGTTCGGGTAATTGTGTAGTGAACTTTTCCGTGTTTCCTCATAATCTTACCATGGATTAAAATAGATATTTTCATTTGTATTGTCTCACAGCGAGCGACTTTGCGAGGGGAATCACCATTCTAATTTTACATTACCTGGGAGAGATGTAGATCACTGTGTACCATTTATCCATTCAAGCGAGCCTAGACAGTACGTTAACCCACCGTGTCATGATGTCACCTTGCGTGTTGATGAGATGTTCGCAAGACCTCGAAGGAATTTTTTTTTCTTTTTTAAAGGTCCTGTTTATTTTTTGTTCTGTTTACAAACACTGAATGTTATTGTATTCTTTAGTATAGAACTTTATATGTTGTTAATGAAATATTATGTAATCTTTGTAACATTTGATTGCCATAATTATTTGTTGGTTGTTACTTATATGACTGTATTTTAATTATGCATTAAATAATTTCTATGCACAAACTTATTTACTGAGACAATGTAATAGTCATTTTCATAGATAGTCCTGAGTGTTTATTCACTACTTAAAATTTTGTTTTGTTTTTTCATCATGGATTTGATACCATGTTTAATTAACATATTTATATACAGATTATTTGAATTAATTGTTTAGTGAAAGGTAATTTTAAACATAACTTGTATGTATTATTAATGATTTTTCGTTGAAGTTAAGGACGTATTCTGAAACTTGGTTTCCATTTTTTCTCAATTATGACATTTGATAATTTAAACGATTCGATTTTTTTTGTCAGCTAGAATTAACTTAAATTTCCTATTAAATTAAGTGGGTAGAATTAACAGCGACGGCTGATACTCTTGTTCATTTAAAGAATTTAAATATCTGATTATAATACATAGTTAAGATAAATAATATTACACTTATATATATTTATAACTTCGTTTGTAGTTAACATTTTATTACCCAATGTGACGTTTCTTTGATGTATTTTTTTTTTAAAAAAAAGAAGAGAAAAAAAAAACTTACACGTTTTGATGTGTGTCTATTTAAAGATAAGATTATTTTTATGTTACTCAGCTAATTTAATTGTTAGTTATTGATTATAGCTACATATTACTTAGAAATAAAAATACTATTTTTATTTAACCTAAAGAGAAGAAACATTTTTTATATTGTAAATTTTTGGAAAATGTGTTTTGAACATTGTGATATTTATTTTTTTCTGCGCCAGCGCTAGATTGTATGTTAGGGTTACTATTATGTAGTGACATTAATTCTTTGAAAATGTTGTGATGTTTGGATGTATTTTTTGGTTGTTAGCGCTTGACTATGCGTCAATGCGGAACTTGTGTTATCGTTAATAATTTTTTGTTTGGGTGATATTTGATGTAATTTATTTTTAGTTATGTATAAGTTTATAATTTAGTTAAATTACTTATTATGCTGTGCTTGTCATAAGCTTTCTTTTTTGTGTTAGTATATAAATATACTTTAGCATTTTTGTATTTTACAATACGTTGTTATATTTGGATAGTTATTGTTAGGTGTTGTTACCAACTTTCTTTACATTTGCATCTTTACTGTCATCTCTCTTTGTTGACTATTCGTCATTTCTTTACATCTTTTCTGTTGTCTTTTCAGTATTGTCTGATATTTTGTTTATGCTTCCGTGTTTCATCTTTGATGTCATTCATACTTCTAGTATACTTTTTTTTTCGTGTTACGCTATTTATACTTTCATTCTTTGTAGTGTTAAGTTAATTATATGACTTTAGATAATGTAATTGGTTCTTATAGTTCTATTTGTTTTACATGTATGGAATTGTTGTCTTCATTGTCATCTTATGATTCTATTTGATTCTTATCATATTCCCATTTCATATTTTGACTTTTCTCGTATGATAATTTATTTTCTGTTTAGTTTGTACTATGTATACTTAATTTGGGTTTTGTATTAGATTAATTTTTATTTTGGTATGCTTGAATGATTATGTTGGATGATTTAGTCGTTATCTTACATTTATTGATGATATTTTTTGTAGATGTGCTATGTTCTCTTGTCATAGGTATATTTTTGTAGGTAATTGATAGAACTTCATTAATTTTTTAAAAAAATTTTTGGGAATTAATTTAAGAGGTATCTGATATAACTTCATTGACCGTTAAATTTTTGGGAGTTAATTTTCAACAAAAAAAAATGATATAATCATTTTTTTTTTCCCTGGGAGTGTGGCAAACTGATAAGTGCAGATGTGATGAAAGGGAAATGATCTTGGGAAATACGTGTTGAGTAGAGTTAATTTTGGGTTAGAGTACTTGCTTACAGATTGGTATGGATTTGTTTAAAGATATCTCCTCTTAGTTTCGTGGAAGACAGTATGTCAGATAGCAGGTGAACTCTGGTCATAATGAACTGTTTCTGAACTGTTTTTAAGTGATGTGTGAATAGCTCTCGCGGCTAGTGTCCGCAGGGATTTTTGAGAGCAGTGTTAAGAGAACAGTAGATTCTCGTGACTGTGTGAACGGGGTGTGTTCCCGTGGGTTCAGTCTATGCAGGGTTTTTGACTGAGGTGGTCAGCCCTAAGGTGTTTTTTTGGATAATGTATGCCTGCGCAGGGCTATAGAGATTTTGTAGGCCTTGATTATTATATATCTGCCGTGGATGCAGTATTTGTGCACTGATGTGAAGTATAGAGATTTTGTAGGCCTTGATTATTATATATCTGCCGTAGATGCAGTATTTGTGCACTGATGTGAAGTATAGAGATTTTGTAGGCCTTGATGATTATATAACTGCCGTAGATGCAGTATTTGTGCACTGATGTGGAGTAGAGATTTTGTAGGCCATGATTATTATATAACTGCCGTAGATGCAGTCTTTGTGCACTGATGTGGAGTAGAGATTTTGTAGGCCATGATTATTATATAACTGCCGTGGATGCAGTCTTTGTGCACTGATGTGGAGTAGAGATTTTGTAGGCCATGATTATTATATAACTGCCGTAGATGCAGTCTTTGTGCACTGATGTGGAGTAGAGATTTTGTAGGCCATGATTATTATATAACTGCCGTAGACGCAGTCTTTGTGCACTGATGTGAGGAGTAGAGATTTTGTAGGCCAGGATGTGTAAGGGCCGTATGGTGTGTTAACTACATTATGAAGATTCATGTTTCGATGTAACTGTATTCGTCTAGATCTACGTGATGTTATAATTGTAATAAACCATGGTTAAAATATCATCAGACGTTACACCATTCCATGACTTGGTGTGTGCGCTACTGTGAGTGACTGTCCCAAACCACACTCACCTTCTTCACCATAATTAATTACATATAACATTTGGATTCTCCTTCACTAAAAAAGTCTTTAATTATCAGTATAATGATTGTATTTCCTAATATGATTGAATAGACGAAGACTAATAGGACTCATACTTCAATCTATTGTCTCCTATAACTTCAATCTATTTTCTCAGACCAACTGCTATATAACCAAAACAGTCCTTGTTAGGACTCAACCTATTGTCTCCTATAACTTCAATCTATTTTCTCAGACCAACTGCAATATAACCAAAAACAGTCTTTGTTAGGACTCAACCTATTGTCTCCTATAACTTCAGTCTATTATCTCAGATAAAACCAACTGCAATATAACCAAAACAGTCCTTGTTAGGACTCAATCTATTGTCTCATCTAACATCAATCTATTGTCCCCTATAACTCCCACCTGATATAACCAAACAGTCCTTCTCGCATATACTCCTATCATAAGAACATAACAATATTGTTAGGATATATGTTACCAGCTAGTATAGCACTTGTCAGAGAGGGCCTGGTATATTATACGGGGAATGGTTGTATCACACCTAGGTGTACATATTATGGGATGTATTCATGTATTGAATGTATTCATGTATTGAATTCATGCATTGAATTTATATTATTGAATGTATCCATGTATTAATTTATCAGAAAGAATGTTTTGCAAGTAGACACCTGTCTTGTCTCGCTATTGCTAAATCATACTGAACCATGTTGTCATTCATCCTACATGCAGACACTGAGACACGCTCATATCATATACAATATAAATAGGTGGGCTTGAGGACAGAAATTAGCCCCTATTTTTCATTGTTACAGGTTTTATTCGTGTCATCAAACCTGAGGTCGTATGTCGTGTCAATCCAGCTGCCTGGAACGTCGCAGGAGCACAGTGATTGCACAGGATCAACCTCTTTAGTCCCCCTCAGTCTTGGGTGGGCTAACGAAACGACCCTCAGCGGGTGTTTTGTGTCAACCAAACCAAGAAGGACAGACCTTTTAAGAGATGAGTACATATTAGTACCATTTCTGTCAGCATTGTGAGCAAAAGCTAGTGTCAGTGACGAGAAAGTGAATTAGCGTAGCAAGAGACAATAATAAGATTATAGCTGATAAATTATACGTAATTAACAGCACAGCTGATACATGTACTATAAATGAATAACAGCACAGCTGATATAATTTTTGTTCCTATAATTGGAAAACTTGTTGTAATATATTTACATATCTATATAAATATAAATATTTGTAAATCATATGTAAACTTACAAATTCATTACGTTCCATTTTTCAACATTCACCCTTCAGCACAAGAGTAGATAGTGTATATACTAAATAAATAATAACGAAATTGTATTTGAAGACTTGTCAATTTTATCATTGTTAAGTAAAATCTGTTTCCTTGTCGTAATATCACAGTTAGTTACACAGCGGAGGTGGCAAGTTATGTCGGTCTCCTCTCTACTAATTTTTCGAGATCAGAACATTCACAGCCGTAACTAATTTGTGATACCAGTAGTTCTCTCAGACACTGGGACTTCACCATTTTCTGCAGAAATTCTATTTCTGTAATTGTCAGTACTATACTGACCCTAGAGCCAAATAAAACCTCACGCCACATTGCGAAACTAGAGTACTTTGAACGTCAAATGTTTAACCGGCTACACAAAGCAGAGTGACGTCATATGCAGATGTTTCGACAGTCGTAATCCAACATTCTTCCAGAAGTGAACTCAATAGAATTTTTTACCGTCATCAATCTTAAACAACAAGTCGATGTCGTCTTTACCCATTATCAAAATTCGTGAGACCAGCTTCACATGTGGATTATACATGCAGGGATTTAGCTAAAGTCTTTCCTTGGTTGTTCAAACAATCCAAGGCCACGTTTGAGGACATTTTCTTGAGTCACTGGAGATAAGTATTGTATTCAATGTCGATGTGTTGTCTGAGCATTTAGACACCCTTACGTCACCCTTTCTTTGCTGATCGCAATCTTTTATTATTACATTACATGTCTATGTATTTATCGCATTTATATATATTGCGGGAGGATGGTATGGGCTTATTATTTCTGTAACTTCTTAGGGAGTTCCAGAAATTTTAACGTATCTGTAAGGTTTTATTTAATGTATTGTCAAAGAATCCAGTGAGTACACTGAAGAGTATCTGTCTTTGATAATTAATTGAATATATTAAATAATTGTTTAGTTGTTTCGTGCAAGAATCGCGTCCATTTTTTACCTCCTTATTTATGTAAATAGGTCAATGTTTATACGTTTGTCACCTATCTCCATTTATTTAAATACGTTTCTGTAAATTAGGTCAATGTTTATATACGTTTGTCCTTACCTATCTTCATAATTCACTTCTACTGCATAAAACAGATAAATTTACCTACAAACATGTCATCCTTAGAGGATTTTCGACAGGAAGGTATAAGAAGAGGGCTTATCAAGTGTTGAACTAGATGATTATGCAGATACCAAATATGAAAAACATATAGCCCACATAGAGAGAATAGCGGAACGAGAACTAAGAGCTAAGGAGTTGGCTCAGAAAGATAAAGATCGTGACCATGAAATAGCCTTACAGAAAATAAAAATGGAAGCAATGGAGAAAGAACAGAAAATGAAAATGGAAGCTGCTGCTCTGGAACGAGAAGCAATGGAGAAAGAACAGAAAATAAAATTAGAGGCAATGGACAAAGTAATTGAAATAGCAAAGATCCAAGCTCAGTCTTCTGGCGAACACTCTAGATCATACAATGATCATTCTTCTTGGCTACCAAAATTTAAATTACCTCATGTTATCGAGACTCGTGACTGCATCGATAGTTTTTTGGAAAAATTTGAGATCAAAGCCAATGATATGAAAATACCAAAAGATCGCTGGAGTAATTTATTGTCTGATCATTTAACAGGTGTTTCATGCAAATAGATCAACAAAGTCGATTAGACTTTGATATTGTTTAACAGGCTCTTTTAAGAAAATTTCAACTTACTGAAAAAGGATTTAGAGAAAAGTTTCATAAAATATTACCTGATAAGAAAGCTGATTTCGGAGAATTCATCTCCTTTATTAAGCTATACCTTAATCTTTGGATTGAGTTAGCAGATATTCCTAAAACTTATGAGGGTTTGATTGATTTGGTGTTGAGAGACAAAGTTCTCTCGGCAAGTAGTGCCGACCTTAGGGCTTTTTTGCAGGAAAGACGTCCAAAGACTATTTATGAATGTGAGAAACTTGGTCGACAGTATGTCGTTGCCCATCCAGACAGAGATATTAAGAGATCTACGCCTGATGATTCTGTACCAGTTTGTGCTGCCTATCATGACCATGGAGACTACCGTCCGCGTTCTAAGAGTACAGATGGTAGAAATAGGTTTGATTTCGGATCCTCCAATAGAGGAAGGTACAACTTTCCTAGAAGGCATTCACCTTAACCATATAGGAGAAATAGGTTTCGTAATTTCTCCAACAGGGGTCGTGGATATCACACTGGTAGATGGGGTGATGATATCCATTACAGGGGGTACAGACAATCTTTCATTGAAAGGCCACAATGGAATGATAGGTTTCATGATGATCAAAATAATAATGAGGTAGACAAAACTAGAAAGGCTAGTAACCAAATTGGTAAACGACATGAAAGCAGAACCAAACGCCATGCCAATGTTTGCGCGGAACATAGTAAGAGTGATACAGATCAGGCTAATGCATTTTTGTCCTATGCATCCACCGACGATAATATAGAAACACATCATGCCAATGTCGCTGTTACTGATACTATAAACAAAAAGAACTGTACAGGTTGTAAACCTTAATTTCAACCTAATGGTAGAGTAATATTGAGTTGTGGTCATGCGTTACCAACTTTAATGTCAGTCTCTGCTACTGATAAATTGGATGTGCAGCATGGGTTGGTGAATGGTCAACCCGTCTCTACTATTCGGGACAAAGGATGCACAACGATTGGCATACGTCGTTCTTCAGTTGACGACACAGCTCTTACTGGGCGTTACATGAAGTGTATTACGTTTGGAGGAAATATTGAGTTATACCCAACAGCGACTTTATCGTTATGCACACTATTCTTATCAGGCCAGGATGAGGTATGCTTGTTGCCTGAACCACCAGTTGATCTTATAGTGGGAAATGTGGCTGGTGCTGGGGAATGTTCCCAGTCTAACATTGAAAACTGGACTCACCACCACCCACTGGGCGCAAAGGCTTCGAGTACATGCACGGACACACATATCCGTAATACATATATTGGTTGTACACCGGTTTCATGCAATACCATTCGACATTCTCATCGTAGATCATCTCCATATTCTGTTGAGAGAAATACTGGACGTACTATTATGGTCCGTAATGTTCCTTCTGGCGCCAAATGGTGGTCGCTCAGAAATTTTTTCTTTATGCTGGACATGTTCAACACGTCAATGTCGCACATAGTGGCAATTCTTCCTCTACTGTGGCATTTATTCGTTTCCGCTCTACATCAGATGCCAACAGAGCTGTTAAGCTCATGCATATGTCATCATATGCTGGCCATTTACTCGATGTTCGATTATATCGTCATCTTTGACATCACATTGATTACTGTACACCACGCACTTTATTGTTGTGTTCTTGGGTGCATTTTTTTCTGGACCGGATGGTTTACAACATTTCTGGATTATTTCTACAATAGTTCTATCTTATTTGAACTTGAACTGTCAACGTTTCTCATATTTACTACTATCGTACGACTAGATATATCATCCTCTACTTCATTGTTTTTCATTATTTTTTGTCATATCTAACTTTGCTTCCCTATCTGCACTATTGTCTGCCTTGACGTGCAAGGGTGCACAATTGAAAGTCCAATGTTCAGACAATGCAAATCGTTCATTGAATATAATAAAATCTTCATTCTCAAAGCATCCTATTTTAACGATTCCTGACGCTGGAAAAATTTTCTTTCTCAGAACAGACGCTTCGGGCACGTGCATAGGTGGCTGTTTGATGAAACTGTGGGACGACAAGCTTCATCCATGCATTTACATCAGCAGGAAGCTTCTTCCAGCAGAACAACGATACGCGGCTGGTGAGAGAGAATTGCTTGCCATCGTCTAGTCTATTTCAAAGTTGTCCAAATATCTACTCGGTTGCAAGTTCATACTTCAAATGGATCATATGTCATTGACTACACTCAAAACCAAAACGTACAACAACCCAAGACTACACCGCTGGTTCCTTTTATTACAAGAATTCCCCTTTGATATCAAACCAATTCGTGGGTCCGACAATTGGCTAGCAGATCTGCTGTCCAGGTGGTCTGAGGACAATAACTGATACTATGCTGAAAAACCTGAATACATGACATTTCGTTCACAGGTATTCACAAGAATCGAGAAAGATGTCCAGATTGACATATCATTTATATGTTCGGATCTAGTATCATTGTACTAGCTGTTTTTCTTACTGATTACTCTACGGCAGTGGACAATTCAAGAGTTGACTTACTTGCCCAATGTTTCTATAATCATATAACATGGACAGACATTACACTCCGTATTGACATAAGTGTACAGCATATACAGAGGTCACTGTGCACCCACAGAAATGACATACAGACTCACTCGCACATAGACAATGATACACAGTAAAGTCTACTTGTGGAAATTGAGGAAAAACTTTGGAACTTATAATGTATAAATTATAAGTAGTGTATGTATTTTCAACATAGATATCATTTATTGACGTTTTGTTTGCACTTTTAATCGGGTTTGATCGAAATTAATCGGCTTTAATCGAAATTAATCGGTTTTTGAGCGAAATTAATCGGTTTTGATCGTGATTAATCGATTTTAATCGGGATTGATCGGTATTTACTTAATAACTTATCCAGCGTTCACCCGAGGTAAACGCTCGCGGGACGAGGGGGTAATGTTGAGGGCGCATCGTGGGGCGAAGCGATTTGCAAAAGTATATTTGGAAAGATCGCTCTGCACCATGATGTGCCTCACCAAAACACAAAATAACTATGATCATTTACTATAACTACACACGGTTACGAAGCATAACGTCGTGTGCATAGTTACGTGGAGAACACAGAGTGTCGGCTTGTGTGGCGTGGTTCACTTTTCTGAGTGTATAGAATTCTACTTACAAAGTGTGTAGATTTCGAAGCAGAAATCAAGTGTCATTTTAATTCATTATGGGACAAACCCATCTTATCAGGATATGTGAAATTCAGGGTAAGAATTAGGCTTGATTAGCCAAAAGAGATGTTTGAAGACATGTCAAGGTTATCATAACCGTCATGCAAAGATATGGATATTGAATAAAATCTGTATACGCCGACTAACAAGGAAATGTGCAAGAAGGCACTGAATTGTAATTAATATGGATATTAAAAGGAGATATAAAATGTCCAGAGGAATTCGCAAGAATAAAATAAATGGATGAAAATTATGAATATGCTATGGAAGCACGCAGAGATTAGTCTTGATAGCATAAAGAATTTTGCAGATGTGTGGACTCATGTATAAACAGTGTATTGAAGGAAAGAATCGATATTTTAAATGAAGATGTCAAACTTTATTAGAGCAATGTGTAGCTCATGCAAGTATCTATGTTAAATAAAAGTGAAAGTCGTTTAAAAACAGAAGTCTTCCAGTAATGATTCAAGGTTTGGATTATGAGTTTGAACATATTAACAGTTAACAGTTTCTGACAGTTGGTTTAGTAAATACGAATCAGAATATGAATCAGAACGATTACCCATAAAAGTTATTTCCAGAGTTTTTGGTGGCAATATCTATACTAATTAGAAAAACCCTAGACAACATTCAGACAAGAAAGGAATTGTTCTTAACAATGCCTAATGCTCGTTAGTCGCTTTTTATGACATGCTTTGCACGTTACAAGGTCCTTGTTCTTCAACGCCTGAATCCCTGTTATGAATCTTTATTTTGATGGCCGTAGTACATCTCCTGGATGTCGCCTTCTGTACAAAAGGTAGCTGTCATCTTCATTTGAGTTTTCTGTTTCAGTTCTCGTGGAATATTTTGTTATGGGAGATTTTGTTACATGCAAGGAGAATTGGGATGAAGTGTTCCACATGGCCGTTGGATAGTATTCTTTGTAATAATTTTTAAGAGCGTTGGATCCTCAGTCAGGAAGACATACAATTGTTCATATATCATTATCGCTGACGTGTTCATGCATATGCCACAGACTGCCTGTAAGTGTAGCCAGCGGTATAACCAATTGTCCAATAACTGCAACATTTCCATAATTAACCAAAGTACCCTGTAAATAAAAACAAAAGCCGCTTTTCCCAGTGGTTGAATTGAATGAATGGAAGGCGTACACTCTCAGCTTTCATGTCTGCAACAAATGGGTGGAAACAATAGCAACATTTTAAAACGGGGTTTTGGGAATCATTTCTTATTCGATATGCGTAAAAATCATAGCAGATCTTTTTTTTCTCCTGGTGATGGTAATACCATCTCTAGGATTTAATCCTAGCTGACTAATTTAGTTGACATTATTTTAATGTGATATTCACACCTCTGTTTGCCAAGAGATGACTAAATACTGAGGGCGTCATGCGATCGGTCTGTTTCTGAAATGAGTTTGAAAACATCGCTTCTATTTTGAACGCTTATATCACGCTGATCGAATTCAGTACGAGTCATAACAATAACAGTTTCATCAATGGTTGGAGCATTAAAATATCGTATGTGTTTGCCAGCTGATTTTTATTTGCCCTAACGACGTTATAATTGTTCTTAAATGTCCCATGAGTCTCCGGTTTGAAGATGTTCACTAAATAATTATGCTAATGGGTAAATCGATGCAGTTATAAAACACTATGTCGCATTGTACCGGCAGTGGGTTCACATGATTAGCTACCAAGTAGATAATTACCCAAGGAGTAAATTTGCAAACATTTCGCATTCACATCATTCAATGAGAATGAAATCTATAACATACATATTTATATAGTTTTCCAGCTCATTATGTCATTCTTTCCGTTCGTAACCCTCCCAAAAATAGTAACACTAGCCAATGAAAAGTGCGCAAAGGTTGGTGCGCATGCGCCATGTGAACGGCGTGCATGTTCAGACTTTGTTTAACACCGGATGTAAAACAAAATATTTTGGTTTTTTAATACTGGAGTAATTTTGTTATTGGACTTTGGCATCAAACGTTGGACTAGTGGAAATGGACGTGAGAGAGGATGCATCCGTTGTATGTACAACCAGCGTGCTCCAGGTATAATTAGCATTCATGCTCTTCGACATTTGCTGAGGGAGTCTGAGCACCTATGGGTTTGCCCGGAGTGCGGTCGATTCTATTTAACAATAACGATAACAATACTCTCTCGACAATAGTAACACTCACCAAAGAAAAATGCGCAAAGGTTGGTGTGCATGCGCCATGTGAACGGCATGCATGTTCAGACTTTTTTAACAGTGGATGTAAAACAAATATTTTGTTTCTTAATATGGGAATTTAAAAAAAAAATGGAAGACAATGTTGATACCTATTCTAACTGTCACCACCTAAGTCTGATGAAGAACAATTGCAGCGAAATTATTTAAATATGCATTTTCGTAAACAAGTGTTTAGAGATGTATAAATACCCACACTTAATGTTTACGGACGTTTATTTCCTCCAACGAGTAATTTTGTGCACCAAGAATAAGGAGGTTTTAGATCTGAATAGAGAAATTATAACAAAACTTCCAGGTGAGCTAAAGATCTATTATAGTTCCAATCAAATAGTATCTGAAGGTTCCAGTGATGTTATGAGCTATTCGGCCGATTAAAACAACAGAAAATCAAGATGCACTTCTGATAGACAATCGTATGTTCACACCTAACATTATTTTTCCACAAGTATTTGAATAAACAAAATGGCCGTTACGTTTTTGTGCTTTTGAATATAATTCCCGTCATATGAAGGGATTTTACTCTAGTAAAAAAAACAATCCAAAGTTTAGTTAAATCTGGACTTACAATTTGAAAGTTGCAAAGTGGCCAGTTTTCTAACACTTGTGTTCTTGAACCAATGTCGTACATTTTTAGATAGGTATAGAGATTTATTTGGTCCCGTCTGAGTAGAGCAGAAGGTGGGGGTATATGAGAAAGAAAGGTGTTAGAATAGATTCCACGAGTGAATAGATTAAGGTGAAGAACCGTCTCTAGAATGAGTGGTTTCTCTAGTCCAGCCTATCTATACGACTATCTTTAGAAGAAGACGATCTGTCAAACCTCCATATAAGTATAATTATAAGTTTACTAAACACCCCCACACACAATTATGTGACAACAAGACACACAAACGTGATAACTATGGTAAATGGATATGGGTCTGACCAACACGCTAAATTAAGTTTTGTTTAGTTTATTATCACATAAACTTTACAACATCAAACATATACAAATCAATATAATCATGTTTACAGACAAAGGAAAATAACCCAATAAGTGCCCTTCCCCCTTGTTGAGGACAAAAAATTCCAAAGGAAGTTAATAGCCCAACAGGTCAAAGATTAACACTAGGGTATAGAAAAGACAGTAAAGAAAGGAACAAGTTCCCACTAAAATGCTATCCAGTAAAAAAATTAACAATAGTTAAAAGAAAAAAAACAGAAGTTTCCAGGTACAATTTTTCCTGTAACAAAAGAAAATATTTCACTCTCTCTCTTTCAGTTATACTTGGCCTCTCATTCGCTCCTTACCTAATCTGATGACACAATGTTTTGGATGAATAATCCACAAATGTGCAAATAAAGTCCAGTAGTTGGTATCATCCGAATCGGGCCCCAGTTCCTCCAATCATAATTAAATTTTACACGGGGAACGCCTAATTTGGTGGTAGGTTTCTGGATACACAATTGTCACCTAGAATTTTTTTTTTTTTTTTTCCTTAACCAGCAGCACTTGGGCTTTCAGCCCTTCGGCCCAATGACATGTCATTGCGAGGCTGGGGAACCTGAGGACTTTCCTTCCAACCCGGTCAGGAGCTTCGCTCCTTCCCATCCACAGAGGGTTTATCACAGGAGCCGTTCAAGCTATTCAGTCAAATTTCCGGCCGTAAACATTTCTTCAAACGCTGACGCCCGGGTTTGAACCATGAACACCTGGTCGCAAGTACAACGCCGAAGCCATTACACCAGCGCGGCTCCCACCTAGAATAGTTAATGCCGGAACTCTCTGAGATATGGCATTCCCAGTAAACAGCAGGAAAACATATGGTTGCTAAAACTGTTAATTATGATGATGATGATAATCCTATCGGCTTGCTCTGGGTGAGTACCGATTATGACGCAGCGTATTCTCCTGGATAAAATCCACTTGGGTAAACGTCGGGAAAAATGTTATGTATATTGCCACAGCGGGCTGATAAAATTGAATGGATAAAATCTGGGTATTTTGTAAGTCCCGTTACTCAAATTTACAGTTAAAAAATGTTAATGTCTCGCCCTCGCGATTCCTGTTCACACCGGTACGGGGACGAACGCCAAGGAGAAAAAAACGACAACTATTATTCCTTCAGTAACTGAGAAAATGACCACAATAGAAAAAACCGCTGGCCGTTTGGTTTTGATCAAGCACTATATTAGGAAGAAAACAAAACATTTAACCAAAATGTCAATATCCTATGCTATCAAGCGTCAGGTATGATCTTTTATCCTCTCCGTCCCCTTATTAAATTAAAAGGCACACGGTATCTTAGCCTACACTATAGCGCGTCGCTTAGCGAGTACGGTTTTGGTAAAGGCATGCCGCCTTTCCCCCCTCCGACCCGGTAAAACACTCAGCGCACAATGTCAGTTATAATTTAAGTATGACTACGCGTGCTTAACAAATATCGTCATTACTAGCTAGTTGATTGTCGGCGTCTATTGTTTTACTCGAAATGATATTAACACTAGTCATTTAAAAAAATGTACACACCAAGAAATATATTGCGCATACTACTCTGTCCCTTTATCCGTCACTCATAGCATTATACTTTAGTCAGCTAAACCGTATCTTCTGGTCTAAAAAAAATGGTTGATGGATTTTACATTACTAAACTACTGGTAAGAGAATATCTACGCTTTTGCTATTTCGCTAATCTTAACGCTAGGGAATAGCAGTGAATAAAATGGAAAAACGTTTAACACATTTAATACTTAAGCACAACTTATATTATTACCAGAAAAACAGAATGGTCCCCACGAAGGCTATTAACGTACTATTTCACATAGGTTCTAGCGTATTCGTTTAGACTATCCAAAATTTCCTGAGAGACATGATAACTGACTTGGAGAGAAGGCAGTATATATACAGATTTAGGGTAATATCTCTAAAAGATGTTACAATTCACACCTTCGGCGTATCAGGGAAACTCATCGAGCTTGGCTTCCGAGATAAAGGATTCTACGCTTCGATCTACCCGCGATGCAGAACGACATCAGAAGACATGCCGTGCGAACGGGCCTTCTTAGATTTTCTCCCCCTGCCGTAGATCAAATACTTAGTTCCCCTAAAAATGTGAACATCAAAGGTGGGCGGGAAGTATTTATTATCGCCCTTGAATTGATACCTAGTCTGATATTTTTTCCCCACGTGCTTCCTGTCACTATCCCATGATTGACAGATTCAGTCACGTGAGAACTCAGATAAACATACCGCTTCGCTCTCCTGTTATCTGGCATGTTGCGAAAATAGGTAAACAACTCGTTAGCGCAAGAAAGACAGGAAAAATAGGCGTGGCTTCAAAAGTGAGTCAACAGACAGCGAATTGCGTGGTTTTGCCTTCGCAAAACGTAAACACTAACTGAGGAAGCGAATGTGGTCGGATTTCTGTAGGATTACTGAGGTTATATTTACATACGTCACAGTTCGTCCGGGCTTGAAGATATGAAACCCTTTCATGTTTTTTAATTTATGGAAATAGAGCTACTGTTATCCGTAGCTTCCGAGTTATTGCTATCTTTAATTGCATCCTCCTCCTCCGTGCTCTAATTTCGACTCATAAAATCCGCTCCTACATTGTCTTTTCCTGGTATGTATTGTACTTTGAAAGAGTACACGCTTAGCAGTAGAGCCCAACGCATAATCTTCGCGTTAAATTCCTTATTGGCTCCAAGAAATGCCAACGGAGCATGGTCCGTTTGCACTGTGAACGACACTCCATATAGATATTCATAGTGCCTCCTGATTCCATTCACAAGTGCTAAACATTCCCTCTCCACTGTCGAATAATTTCTTTCTGCTGTATTCAGTTTGCGGCTGCCGTATGCAACTGGAAATAACAGGTTCGGATTATTATCATCTGCCTGAAGCAGTGTTGAACCGATTCCTTGTCTGGAGGCATCGACGCGCAAAATGAAAGGTTTCTTAAGGTCAGGTAACCTTAGAATTGGGTATTTGGATAGGTGTTCCTTGAGAGTGACGTAAGCGTGTTCACACTCTGCATTCCAAATAACTTTGTTAGGTTTTCTCTTCTTTGTGAGGTCAGTAAGAGGTGCTGTCAAACCATTAACGTTTTTAATGAACTGTTGGTAATATGCACACAGCGATAGAAATGAACGTGTGTCTCTCTTCGTTTTAGGCCTCTTTGCTGCACGTATTTTCTCTACGTTTTTGGCAACTGGTCACATACATCCTTGAGAAATGGTATGCCCCAGGAAGTCAAGCTTTTCAAAGCCGATTAAACATTTGCTAGGAGGGGCGGTAAGCCCAGCTTCCTTTAGTCTACTGAGGAGCATAGCGACCGTAGCAATATGTTCTTCGTAGTTGTGCGTTGCGATTAGTATATCGTCAATGAAATTGTGGATATGTGGATTTCGCAAGGGTTCTAAAAGCTTTCTCATCATTCTGGTGCAGACTCCTGGTACGTTGTGCAAACCGAAAGGCATAACGTTGAAAGTATAGTGTCCTTCATTGGTGCTAAAAGCTAGCAGGGGTTTAATTTCCTCCATGACTGGTATTTGGTAATAACCTTTACTCAGGTCAATCTTGAAGAAACATCTTGCCTTGCTAAGCTTAGTGAACAGTTCAGAAGCGTTTTGCAGAGTCTCAGGCTGGAATTCCGTTACTGTGTTAAGTAAACGGTAATCAATACACAGCCGAACTTCCTTATTAGGTTTCTGCAACAGTACGACGCTAGAGCTATAGGGCGATGTAGACTCTCTAATAATTCTAGCTTGACGTAGCTTGTCTATCTCTCCTCGTAACGTGTCTCCTTTTGCATACGGAATCGGGTAAACTCTGGTTCGCACAGGTGTCTCGTTTGTCAGCTTCATATCGAACTCTGCGAGATGCGTTCGACCAGGTATGTCCGTTAAGACTTCCGAGTACTGTTTCAATAACGCTTTAGTTTCTGTCTGTTGTGCTTCAGAGAGAGTGTCACCGAATTTAACATCTTTGTAGGATTCCATTTGTTGCAGTGGGTATTCCATGCAACTACCGCCATCTTCCTCGTCTTCGGTTGCTATGGCGACCGCCAGGCGATGTTCAGGAGAAGGCACCGGTCTTTCCAAATATTTCTTTAACAGATTTATATGGTAGACTTTTTCCTTTCCTTTAAAAGAGATCTTGTAGTGTGTTACCGGGGCCCGAAAGGGGAGCAAAGAATAGTAACACTGTCCCCTGCCAGGCATGTCGTAGAAGGCGACTAAGGAGGGTTGGGCATGGGGCCGGTTACCCCATAATGTAAAAAAATTTAAACCACAAAAAACTTCAACAAATATGGACAAGTCAAATAAAGGAAATAAAACACAGCCATCCAAGACAGGGGAAGGTCCTCTCGCGGGGAGGCGTATGATGCAACACAGAGAAAGCCGAAAGGAGTCTGTGTTGCTGACTAACCTTCTTTCTTCTAGGAGAACTTCCAGATTTGGCACCTGGAATGTTCGGACATTAAACGAACAAGGGAAAGTGGCGCAAGTAGCAGCAGAAATGAGGGAATACAAAATCGAGGTTCTGGGAATGTGTGAAACAAAGTGGAAGGGGGTAGATAGGAAGAAACTCATCACAGGTGAATTGGTGCTGTCCTCAGGACATGAAGACGAAACTTCACACCACAGTGAAGGGGTAGCTCTTATGTTATTTAAAGAAGCACAGAAAGCACTCATTGAATGGGAAGCTGTTGGACCCAGAATAATAACAGCTACTTTTAAAACAGCTAAAAAGAAAATTCATGTAAATGTCATCCAATGTTATGCACCAACTAATGACAAAGAAGAGTCTGTGAAAGAAGCATTTTATACTAAACTACAGGAAATTATGGATAAAGTAAAAAGAAGAGACATCACAATTTTGATGGGTGACATGAATGCAAAGATAGGTACAGTCAACACCGGATTTGAAGAAGTCATGGGAAAACATGGGCTAGGAGTAATGAATGAAAATGGAGAACTATTCGCAAACTTCTGTGCTTCAAATCAACTGGCTATAGGAGGAAGCATGTTTCCACATAAGAGAATACACAAGGCAACATGGATATCACCAGACCATAGAACAGAAAATCAGATCGATCATATATGCATAAAGAAGAAGTTTAGATCATCATTGCAGGATGTAAAGGTATATAGAGGAGCAGACGTGGCATCAGATCACCATCTTCTGATAGCCAAAATAAAAATGAAACTCAAGAGATATGCAACAATGCAAAATTATAGACAACAGTTTAATGTAGGACAGCTAAGAAATCAAGAAACAAGAGACAAATTTGCGGTCACAGTATCCAACAAATTCCAAGTGCTACAACAGCTGGAAGATGTAGAGAATACAGAAGACTATTGGCAGCAGGTCAAAACGGTATGGAAGGAGACATGTGAAGAAATACTGGGGAAAAGGGAAAGACAACAAAAAGCATGGATAACAACAGAAACCATCAATAAGATAAAAGACAGGAAAAACAAGAAAGCAGAGTTAAACACAAGCAAAACCAGAAGTTCCAAAGCCAAGGCTCAAGAAGTGTACACAGAAGCAAACAAAGAAGTAAAAAGAAGTATCAAAAGAGACAAGAGGAAGTATATTGAGGAGTTGGCAAGAGAGGCAGAAGATGCTGCAGCCAAAGGAAATATGAGAGAACTGTATAGCAGCACAAAGAAGTTAACAGGGAAATACAAGCAAACAAGTTGTCTCATAAAAGACAAGAATGGGAAACTGCTCAGCAATATACAAGAGCAAATGAAGAGGTGGACAGAATATTTTTGGGGACCTTCTCAATAGACCAGCTCCACAAAACCCGCTGGACATCCAGCCAGCAGAAGAAGAGCTACAAATTAACGGTGAAAGACCAACGAAGGAAGAAATAAAGAAAGCCATAAAGCTTCTAAGAGATGGAAAAGCGTCTGGACCTGATGGCATTCCAGCAGAGGCCATCAAAGCAGATATCGACACGGCTACAGAGATGTTATATAAATTACTTGGTAAAGTCTGGGAAAAGGAAGAGATACCAGCAGAATGGAAGGAAGGATATCTGGTTAAGTTGCCTAAGAAGGGAAATTTACAAGAGTGCACAAATTATAGAGGAATAATGTTACTATCAGTGCCAGGAAAAGTATTAAACAGGATTATCCTTGAGAGATTAAAAGAGTCGATAGACAAGAAATTGAGAGATGAACAAGCAGGTTTTCGACAAAACAGATCATGTACAGACCAGATAGCCACTTTGAGAATAATAGTTGAACAAAGTCTGGAATGGAATTCACCACTATACATCGGATTTGTGGACTATGAAAAGGCATTTGACAGTGTAGACAGAGAATCACTTTGGAAATTGATGAGGCATTATGGAGTTTCCCTGAAGATCATTAATTTAATAAAGAAAACATATGAAGACATGACATGCAGAGTTCTTCATGAAGGACAGCTTACAGAACCATTTGGGATAAGAACAGGAGTGCGACAGGGATGCCTCTTGTCTCCATTTCTTTTCTTGCTGGCAATAGATTGGGTTATGAGATCATCGACAACACACAACAGAAATGGAATCCAGTGGACTCTGACTAAGCAGTTGGATGATCTGGATTTTGCTGATGACTTGGCTCTTCTGTCCCATAACCGTAATCAGATGCAGGACAAATTGAAAACACTCGATGAGAGGTCACAGCAATTGGGTCTGAAAATACACAGGGAAAAGACAAAAATAATGCGAATAAATGCAGGTAATGATAATAGGGTTGAACTTGAAGAAACACCAATACAAGATGTAGAATCATATACGTATCTTGGCAGTAATATAGACAAAGTTGAAGGGACAGACAGCGATATCAAAATAAGAATACAAAAGGCAAGAGGAGATTTCATTGCATTGGGAAATATATGGAGATCAAGAGAAATAGGATCCAACACGAAAATAAGAATCTTCAACTCAAATGTGAAGTCAGTCCTATTGTATGGCTCTGAGACATGGAGAACAACAAAGACAACAACCAAAAAGCTACAGACTTTCATAAATGGGTGCTTGCGTAGAATAGAGGGATTAAAATGGTATGACAAGGTTACCAACGTAGAACTGATGACAAGAACTAGACAAGTGCCAGTGGAACAAGAGATGAGAAGAAGACGATGGCGATGGATAGGACACACACTGAGGAAACCTGTTGATAGCATTACAAGGCAGTCCTTGTTCTGGAACCCGCAGGGCAAGAGAGGCAGAGGAAGACCAAGAAGTACATGGAGAAGAGAGTTGGAAACAGAGGTGAAAATGATGAGGAGAAGATGGAAAGAACTTGAGATGATGGCACGTGACAGGAGGACTTGGCATGTGTTTGTTGAAGGCCTATGCTCCTTTGGGAGTGGAGGGTTATGAATGAATATTAGGAAGAAAACAAAACATTTAACCAAAATGTCAATATCCTATGCTATCAAGCGTCAGGTATGATCTTTTATCCTCTCCGTCCCCTTATTAAATTAAAAGGCACACGGTATCTTAGCCTACACTATAGCGCGTCGCTTAGCGAGTACGGGTTTGGTAAAGGCATGCCGCCTTTCCCCCCTCCGACCCGGTAAAACACTCAGCGCACAATGTCAGTTATAATTTAAGTATGACTACGCGCCCTTAACAAATATCGTCATTACTAGCTAGTTGATTGTCGGCGTCTATTGTTTTACTCGAAATGATATTAACACTAGTCATTTTAAAAAAATGTACACACCAAGAAATATATTGCGCATACTACTCTGTCCCTTTATCCGTCACTCATAGCATTGTACTTTAGTCAGCTAAACCGTATCTTCTAGTGTAAAAAAAATGGTTGATGGATTTTACATTACTAAACTACTGGTAAGAGAATATCTACGCTTTTGCTATTTCGCTAATCTTAACGCTAGGGAATAGCAGTGAATAAAATGGAAAAACGTTTAACACATTTAATACTTAAGCACAACTTATATTATTACCAGAAAAACAGAATGGTCCCCACGAAGGCTATTAACGTACTATTTCACATAGGTTCTAGCGTATTCGTTTAGACTATCCAAAATTTCCTGAGAGACATGATAACTGACTTGGAGAGAAGGCAGTATATATACAGATTTAGGGTAATATCTCTAAAAGATGTTACAATTCACACCTTCGGCGTATCAGGGAAACTCATCGAGCTTGGCTTCCGAGATAAAGGATTCTACGCTTCGATCTACCCGCGATGCCGAACGACATCAGAAGACATGCCGTGCGAACGGGCCTTCTTAGATTTTCTCCCCCTGCCGTAGATCAAATACTTAGTTCCCCTAAAAATGTGAACATCAAAGGTGGGCGGGAAGTATTTATTATCGCCCTTGAATTGATACCTAGTCTGATATTTTTTCCCCACGTGCTTCCTGTCACTATCCCATGATTGACAGATTCAGTCACGTGAGAACTCAGATAAACATACCGCTTCGCTCTCCTGTTATCTGGCATGTTGCGAAAATAGGTAAACAACTCGTTAGCGCAAGAAAGACAGGAAAAATAGGCGTGGCTTCAAAAGTGAGTCAACAGACAGCGAATTGCGTGGTTTTGCCTTCGCAAAACGTAAACACTAACTGAGGAAGCGAATGTGGTCGGATTTCTGTAGGATTACTGAGGTTATATTTACATACGTCACAGTTCGTCCGGGCTTGAAGATATGAAACCCTTTCATGTTTTTTAATTTATGGAAATAGAGCTACTGTTATCCGTAGCTTCCGAGTTATTGCTATCTTCAATTGCATCCTCCTCCTCCGTGCTCTAATTTCGACTCATAAAATCCGCTCCTACATTGTCTTTTCCTGGTATGTATTGTACTTTGAAAGAGTACACGCTTAGCAGTAGAGCCCAACGCATAATCTTCGCGTTAAATTCCTTATTGGCTCCAAGAAATGCCAACGGAGCATGGTCCGTTTGCACTGTGAACGACACTCCATATAGATATTCATAGTGCCTCCTGATTCCATTCACAAGTGCTAAACATTCCCTCTCCACTGTCGAATAATTTCTTTCTGCTGTATTCAGTTTGCGGCTGCCGTATGCAACTGGAAATAACAGGTTCGGATTATTATCATCTGCCTGAAGCAGTGTTGAACCGATTCCTTGTCTGGAGGCATCGACGCGCAAAATGAAAGGTTTCTTAAGGTCAGGTAACCTTAGAATTGGGTATTTGGATAGGTGTTCCTTGAGAGTGACGTAAGCGTGTTCACACTCTGCATTCCAAATAACTTTGTTAGGTTTTTCCTTCTTTGTGAGGTCAGTAAGAGGTGCTGTCAAACCATTAACGTTTTTAATGAACTGTTGGTAATATGCACACAGCGATAGAAATGAACGTGTGTCTCTCTTCGTTTTAGGCCTCTTTGCTGCACGTATTTTCTCTACGTTTTTGGCAACTGGTCACATACATCCTTGAGAAATGGTATGCCCCAGGAAGTCAAGCTTTTCAAAGCCGATTAAACATTTGCTAGGAGGGGCGGTAAGCCCAGCTTCCTTTAGTCTACTGAGGAGCATAGCGACCGTAGCAATATGTTCTTCGTAGTTGTGCGTTGCGATCAGTATATCGTCAATGAAATTGTGGATATGTGGATTTCACAAGGGTTCTAAAAGCTTTCTCATCATTCTGGTGCAGACTCCTGGTACGTTGTGCAAACCGAAAGGCATAACGTTGAAAGTATAGTGTCCTTCATTGGTGCTAAAAGCTAGCAGGGGTTTAATTTCCTCCATGACTGGTATTTGGTAATAACCTTTACTCAGGTCAATCTTGAAGAAACATCTTGCCTTGCTAAGCTTAGTGAACAGTTCAGAAGCGTTTTGCAGAGTCTCAGGCTGGAATTCCGTTACTGTGTTAAGTAAACGGTAATCAATACACAGCCGAACTTCCTTATTAGGTTTCTGCAACAGTACGACGCTAGAGCTATAGGGCGATGTAGACTCTCTAATAATCCTAGCTTGACGTAGCTTGTCTATCTCTCCTCGTAACGTGTCTCCTTTTGCATACGGAATCGGGTAAACTCTGGTTCGCACAGGTGTCTCGTTTGTCAGCTTCATATCGAACTCTGCGAGATGCGTTCGACCAGGTATGTCCGTTAAGACTTCCGAGTACTGTTTCAATAACGCTTTAGTTTCTGTCTGTTGTGCTTCAGAGAGAGTGTCACCGAATTTAACATCTTTGTAAGATTCCATTTGTTGCAGTGGGTATTCCATGCAACTATCGTCATCTTCCTCGTCTTCGGTTGCTATGGCGACCGCCAGGCGATGTTCAGGAGAAGGCACCGGTCTTTCCAAATATTTCTTTAACAGATTTATATGGTAGACTTTTTCCTTTCCTTTAAAAGAGATCTTGTAGTAAGTTCTCGAGATCATTTTAAGGACGGTAAATGGCCCTTGTCATCCGATACGTAGTTTGTTGCTTCCGGTTGGAAGTAACAACAAAACTTTTTCTCCTGGTTGCAATTCTCTCTTTTTCGCTGCTCTATTGTATCGTTTAGCGTGCTTCACGAGTGCTCGCTTAAAGTTGGTTGTTGCTAGATCCCATCCTAGTTGTAACCTTTCCTTAAGTTCCGATACATATTTACTTGCTGAGACGACTGTCTCATCAGCCTTCTGGTCCGTCAGTGACCGGAGTAAGGCTTCGAGCGGTCCCTTAATAGGTCTGTCAAATAAGAGTGTAGCTGGTGGTAAACCTGTAGAGGCCTGTGGGACTTCCCTTAAGGCGAATAAGGTTGCAGGAATGAAAAGGTCTCAATCTTCCGGTTTCTCTTGTCCCAGGTTACGTAACATCATGGTGAGGCTTCCGTTGACACGATCTACTAACACACTTCCGGCCGGATTATAGGGGCTGGTGTAGATGTGCTGGTTCCTCAAGATCTTAAAGATCTCCTCCATTAACAGGCGGTATTGGGATCCGTTATCCGTCAAAACTTGTTGAGGGAATCCCAACCGTGTAAAATTCTGCACTAGAGTTTCTGCGACATGCTTGGAATCCGTGCATGTTAGCGGTATAGCTTCGGCCCACATAGTGCATGTGTCGACTAAGGTCAGGATAAACCTGTTCCTTCTTTTAGTCCTTTCTCATTATCAGCTGCCATCTCCACCACGAAGGTTGGCTGTAATGGATCTCCAACGTCTTCTGTCTCTTGTCTTGGTGGTGCACTCTGATAGACTCTTTTCTGTCCATCTCTTGATGTTATCTTCCCACTTATAGCGCTGTCTTCCCCTTGCACGTTTGCCTTCACCTCTCCGTTCTATTATGGTCTTCTGCAAGGTGTTATGCCTTTTTATGTGGCCAAAGTATTTTAGCTGCCGAAATTTGATCTCCCTCATTAGTTCTCTTTTCATACTAGATTTTCTAAGACCTCCTTATTTGTTTTGTTCTCTTTCCATGAGATACGCCCCATTCTTCTATATATCCACATTTCAAAAGCCTTAATTCTTTCTTCCAAATGCTTATTCATCGTCCATGTTTCTGCACCATACAGAAATGCAGAATATATATAACACTTTATGATTCTCAGTTTTAATTTGTGAGATAACTATTTAGATGTCAGTATATGTTTCGTGATGTTGAATGTAGCCTTGGCCATTCCTATTCTCTTCTTGATTTCTGTTTCACATCTGCCATCTTCTGTTATTATATGACCAAGATATAAGTAGCTCTTGACTTGTTCTAGGATCTTCCCATTTATGCTTATCTTTAATGTGGGCTTATCATTTGTTTTGCTAATTATCATAGTTTTTGTTTTCTCAATATTAATGTCGAGTCCATATTCATGACTTATACTGTTCACTTGCTTCACTAGTTCTTGTAACTCCTGTTCGCTTTCAGCTAACAACACGGTATCATCTGCATATCTAAGGTTGTTTATTGACCTTCCACTGATGTTTAGTCCTGGTATTTTCTGTATCTGTTTGAAAATTTTTTCGGTGTATAAATTAAATAGGCAGGGGGACAGCACACAACCTTGTCTGACACCTCTTTTTATGTCTATGTTTGGTGAATAATTCCTTCCAGATATTACTGTAGCAGTTTTCTCCCAATGAAGGTTACAGAGTATTCTTATGTCTTTTCCATCAATACCTATGTCTTCGAGGCATTCAATTATTTTCTCATGATGGACTCTGTCAAAAGCCTTCTTATAGTCAGTGAAGCACATGTACATACTTTTTTGGACCTCTGTATATTTTTCTGCTAATATTCTTAGGCAAAATATTGCATCTCTTGTTCCACTGTTCCGTCTAAAACCAAACTGTTCTTCTTGGATTTCGCTGTCTACCTTACTGTTACGTACATTTATTACCTAAGGGGGTAGTCTTCGGTCCTGCCAAATGTACGCACCAGTCTTTATATATTTTATTATTTGTGCGTTCGATTGATTCACGCACTGACGTGCACAATGCAGTGTGAGTTGCTTTGGACGCACGGGTAACCTAGTTGAGTAGATTGTGACGTCATGTTTTGAACGGGGCAGTGCGGACTTTGTTATGTCCGAGATATAGATTATTGGAATTTTCTGGCAGTTTTGTATAAGCCAGTATGTTATATTGATTCAATTGGTATTCTTGACGAAGCCAATGATGGAAGGATCATGTAAGTGTCGCCCCGGTTATATTTGTATATTTATTGCCGTAAACTTAAGTATCAGGCCGCTCCCAGTTGTAGTCTAGCGGGAAGTCATCTTAGCATGTAATTTCCTAGAATGGACAGACGGAGTCGGTGGTCATATTAGATTACCGTAGAGGAATAATACCTACGTGTAAACCAGTTTATTTATTCGTATGCTTCATATTTTATATGCCGTACATTCAACAATGCCAGAAGCGTGGCATAGAATGGGAGAGGTTAGTCAACTGGAATCTCTAACCTGTTCGTATTATCGTGTATGACTTTGTTTGAAACTATATGCTATCTAACGTTATGTTTTGGAGAACGTATGGGATTGTGAAGTATGATATGGAAGATTTTATCCTGGAGTATGAATACGTTACCATGATAGACGTCCTTGAAGGAAGGTCAATGGACTTGATTGAGAAGAATATTATACGGTAACAGTTTTGTGATCCTTAGTCACTTGAGTCAGAGAACTTTATTGGTAGTGAATCTTCAGGAACTTTAAAAGTAATTACCATTATGCTGATGTATGATCTTTGCGCCTGTGACGATGTTAGTCTTGTCCACTCCGTATGTGTCATGTTGAATAAAATCTATGTACAGTCATCACCGACTTATGTACTGCCAGTACTTGCCCAGTTCACCCAGTTCAACACTACTTGTTGAAGTTCGTTTGAAGAATATTGTTGACATTCGTTCATTTTAACGCTGAATAGTGTCGTTTTGTCCCATATGTCCGCTAAAGGGAAGAGAGTGCCCCATTTCTAAGATTTGGTCTCTGTACTGCGTCGGTACGAGGAGCTGGTTATGTCCATGTTCAGGGTCACCCGTTCTTCGATACAGCACTCCATCCTTAGAAAAGATGTCTCCGTTGTGTCTGGGGTCCTTGGCCATGGGCAGTTTCCTAAAGCAGGGCTCCAAAGTAGGGTCCTTTTGTTGCGCCTCTTTTAGTTCCTTAGGTAACATGTTAGGCGGAGGCTCCCGTTCCTTCTTAGTTTGCCCTCTTGTGGTTACTGCTGCCACAATCGGCTCTTTCGGTCTCCCTATGAACACATATCTACAACCAAGTATGACTGGGTAGATCGGATCATCCATTATAGCCGCTTTGATATCACCTCTGACGAAATCAGAGTGTATCTCCACCAGTGCGAATGGAAGCGTTATGGGTGCATCACCTTTAAAAACTACACACAATTTGACGGTTTCTTCTGTCTCTTGACCAGGTTTGACCAAATGCCTTGCGACAATACAGTCAAAACTCAAACCTTCATCAAACAGACAATAGGTTGAAGTCCCGTTCAAAATAACAGTTCCTCGCGTTGAAGGTCTCTCACCCTCAGGTTGAGAATCACTGCCATTAATACTTCTTTGCGAGTCTGTCTGCAAGCATCCGATGCGGTTAGACCCGGTATGTTTGCCCTGATCAGATGTCCCTTGCACAGGGGTTTTCCTTTCGTCTTTTCCTTTCTGGCTGCGTTGCCATGCAGGGCGGTTGGGCTAATCATGGGTTTGGTGGGATACCAGTTTTTATAGAATTTCGATTTTTCATGAGGAGAATTCTGGGGTACAGTTTCTCTTTGGTTTTGGTGATGAGAAGAATGGGAAGACTGCTCTAGATTTTTTTCGAGAAGGCTCAACTGTCGGTTTGCTTTTTGAGCCTGGCAGCTCGGCTAATGCATTTATGTAACGCTCAGACTTACTGAGAATGTTCCAGTTTTACAGCTCCTTGTTCAACAAGAAATCTACGTGTTTCCTTTGACAAAGTGCTTTTTATTTGCTTGGTTAAAGTAAACTCTTCCAACCCTTCAAAAGTGCAAGGGAGCTCTGAAAGCTCCATGCACATCGTCAAATATCCCTTCAGATGTAAAGAGAACTAGTGAAATGCCTCAGTTCCTTCCTTCCTTCTGTTTTGGAACAGTTTCAAAAATTTGCGAGCGTTCATTTCGAAACGCTCAAGTAAAGTTTTCTTCAACATGTCGTAATTGTCTTGATGGCTGCTTCCCATTTTTAACATATACATCATAAGCATTACCTTTCAAAGCCTGGAAAAGCCTCAAACACCATCGCGAACTTTCTAAACCATACAGTGTTGCCATTCTCTCAAATTTTTCTAGATAAGAGTCAATTTTCTCATTGTGGCTTGGGAAGGACTCAGGGGCAAAAGACATAGCTGCTAGTTGGGGAGATTTAGTACTGGACGGATCAGTTTAAAGTGAAGACGGCTCTCCGTTGCTGGAGTTAGACGCTGCACCACGACTTTGGACCTCTAAGGTCTTAACACATTAACTACCGAATTAAAAAACACGCTGTGGCCGAATTAAATTTTTTTCCCATTTTCATCCTGTAGGTGTTTGCACAAAGTAAACTGTAGTTTTCGTAATTGTTTACAGATTTTTATGAATTACACGTCATTTTAAAGATAAATTAATTGTACTATTACAATAAGCACCGTTTGTAACTCTAGTAGAGGTTGTTGCTATTTAACGGCCCTCCGATGGCCGAGGACTTGCAATATTTTCACAATTATAACTGCTTGCGCCCCATCTCTATCAAAATCACAATTTCAATCAACGTGCACACCGTTTTCACTCTTGTCCTCGTCGCTAGATCTATCAGTAAATTGTTGAAACACGTTTCTATCCTATTCAGCTGTTAGACGAGATGTACACGCATTTTTTGTAGTACTATCACTAGTTGCCACGGTAAACAGTTTTGCAGAATTTGGTAACTAACCCCAAAACGCTGAAAAATATGAACATAATATCAATTTTCCAGTGTGCTACAACAACCATGCTTTGGGAATTTGTTTTCCAGTGGCAACTTAAAATCTCGAACCAGATCAGAAAGTGTTTCAGTACATTTTTCATTCGTTTTATTACTAAAATTAGATTGGCGCCCTGAGCGGCTTGCGGTCCAAATGTGTTTATTTCGTGAGCCGCTGACAGCGGCTTGCGGTAGTTAATGTGTTAAGTACCAATTCCTGCTGACGTCGGTGTTCATTCTCGCTTTCCCCATGTTGTCTCTCCCTCTCTCTTTCCTCATGGTGTCTCTCCCTCTCTCGCTCCATGTCTCTGCGAGTTTCCATTTCCGCCTCAAATTTCTTCTGCTCCAATTGACGCTCTTCTCTATCTTTCTCTATCTGCCTAGCTTCTTCTGCTTTCTCCTTCTCTCTAGCTTCTGCTTCCTTCTTCTCCGCGTCATATCTGTCGAGTTCTTTGTTGACAAAAGCTGGCACTTCTTCTCCTTGTAATCCTGTTTCCCCTGCTTCCTTTCTTAGCATTGCTCTAAGTTTTGCACGCCCAGCCATGGCAAATAACTGATTGCGCCTTACTCGAGAAAGAAGAAGAAAAAGGATACACGGCTCCCCAACCAATTACGAGAAATACAAAAAACAAATCCTATTTATTTAACTGTGTTACCTCCACCCTGTTGTCAGTTATCTAATGTATCGCTATTGTTAACTGGCTAAGGCTTCTAACACAGACGACTTAAACCATAACATAGTAGATCAAGCTAACAACTGAAAAACGACTATTACTAATGTGGAAATTTTTTTTTTTTAAATATTACGGGAAAAAAAAAATCTTTATATATCCACTACACTCTCCCACCTCTGAAGTCAGTTATTCGAGTTAGAGAAGGCTATTAACTTGGCGATAGCCAGAATGCTCTTCTTTTGCTAAGCTCATACTCCGCTGCTCCAAAAAATTTTTTGTGATTGATAAACAATCACGCGTACCAGCGGTCTTTTCTTTTTATGTTTTCCCAAAATTATTATATAACAAATCTCCGACAAGGATTATCATCAAAATCTAACTGGCTGTAACTCTAAGATGTTGTGGAAAGAAGAAATTTCTAATTTGTGTGGTCAGCACCCAGTAAAAGAACGTTGTCTAGGGGATAATTATTATTAATATTCCTTAACTCACAAAACAAACACACACAGCGCACTCTATCCAGACTAAGATCTAGATCAAAATTAGGAAACAAGAACCCAATCTGTCGTAATTAGATAAAATCTCGTGGACAAGCGACCATTCTGTCCTACATTTTTAGATAGGTATAGAGAGTTATTTGGTCTCGTCTGAGTAGAGCAGAAGGTGATGGTATATGAGAAAGAAAGGTGTTAGAATAGATTCCACGAGTGAATAGATTAAGGTGACGATCCGTCTCCGGAATGAGTGGTTTCTCTAGTCCAGCATATCTATACGACTATCTTTAGAAGAAGACGATCTGTCAAACCTCCATATAAGTATAATTATAAGTTTACTAAACACCCCCACACACAATTATGTGACAACAAGACACACAAACGTGAAAACTATGGTAAATGTATATGGGTCTGACCAACACGCTAAATTAAGTTTCGTTTAGTTTATTATCACATAAACTTTACAACATCAAACATATATAAATCAATATAATCATGTTTACAGACATAGGAAAATAACCCAATAAGTGCCCTTCCCCCTTGATGAGGAAAAACAATCACAAACGAAGTTAATAACCCAACAGATCAAATATTAACACTAGGGTATAGAATAGACAGTAAAGAAAAGAACAAGTTCCCACTAAAATGCTATCTAGTAAATAAAATTAACAATAGTTAAAAGAAAAAAACAGAAGTTTACAGGTACAATTTTTCCTGTAACAAAAGAAAATATTTCACTCTCTCTCTTTCTGATATACGTGGTCACTCATTCGCTTCTTACCTAATCTGGTGACACAATGTTTTGGATGAATATTCCATGAATGTGCGTATAAAATCCAGTAGTTGGAATCAGCCGAATCGGGCCCCAGTTCCTCCAATCATAATTAAATTTTACACGGGGAACGCCCAATTTGGTGGTAGGTTTCTGGATACACAATTGTCACCTAGAATAGTTAATGCCGGAACTCTCTGAGATATGGCATTCCCAGTAAACAGCAGGAAAACATATGTTTGCTAAAACTGTTAATTATGATGATGATGATAATCCTATCGGCTTGCTCTGGGTGAGTACCGATTATGAAACAGCGTATTCTCCTACATAAAATCCACTTGGGTAAACGACTGTCAGAAGTCGGGAAAAATGTTATGTTTTTTGCCACAGCGGGCTGATAAAATTGAATGCAAAAAATCTGGGTATTTTGTAAGTCCCGTTACTCAAATTTACAGTTAAAAAATGTTAGTGTCTCGCCCTGGCGATTCCTGTTCACCGGTACTGAGACGAACGCCAAGGACAAAAACAGACAACTATTTTTCCTTCAGTAACTGAGGAAAGGACCACAATAGGAAAAAACCGCTGGCCGCTGGGTTTTGATCAAGCACTGTATTAGGAAGAAAACAAAACATTTAACCAAAATGTCAATATCCTATGCTATCAAGCGTAAGGTATGATCTCTTATCCTCTCCGTCACGTAATTAAATTAAAAGGCACACGGTATCTTAGCTTATACTATCGAGCGTCGCTTAACGAGTACGGGTTTGGTAAAAGCATGCCGCCTTTCCCACCTCCGACCCGGTAAAACACTCAGCGCACAATGTCAGTTATAATTTAATTATGACTACGCGCCCTTAACAAATATCGCCTGTCATTACTAGCTAGTTGATTGTCGGCGTCTTGTGTTTTAATCGAAATGATATTAACACTAGTCATTTTAAAAATGTACTCACAAAGAAATAAAATGCGAATACTCCGTCTGGTGTAAAGAAATGGCTGATCGATTTTACATTTCTGAACCACTGGTAAGAGAATATCTACGCGTTTGCTATTTCGCTAGTGTTAACGCTAGGGAATAGCATTGAATAAAATGGTAAAACGTTTAAAATCTTCCGAGATAAAGAATTCTACGCTTCGATCTACCCGCGATGCCGAACGACATCAGAAGACATGCCGTGCGAACGGGCCTTCTTAGATTTTCTCCCCCTGTCAAATACTTAAGTCCCCTGAAAATGTGAACATCAAAGGTGGTCGGGAAGTATTTATTATCGCCCTTGAATTGATACTTAGTCTGATATTTTTTCCCCACGAGCTTCCTGTCACTATCCCATGATTGACAGATCCGCTCGCGTGAGAGGTAAACAGACCTGTTCGCTCCCCTGTTATCTGGCATGTTGCGAAAATAGGTAAACAAGTCGTTAGCGCAAGAAAGACAGGAAAAATAGGCGTGGCTTTAAAAGTGAGTCAACAGACAGCGAATTGCATGGTTTAGCCTTCGCAAAACTTAAACACTAACTGAGGAAGCGAAGGTGGTCGGATTTCTGTAGGATTATTGAGGCTATATTTACATACGTCACAACCAACAGATGTTAAATGAAAGCATGAATATTGGCGCCTTGTGTTTTTCACATACTCTATTGGTTGTGGAATTGTTCCTGGAATATAAGAAAGTACAGCTTCACGAATTCGAATTAAAGACCGTGGTTTATGTAATTTTCCCATTCGAACAACACATGCCATGTACTTCAGTTTTATCTGTCATTGCTGTACATTGATCAAATATTGTGCCAATTTTTCACTTCAAAAATTCTGGGTGAAATTGGTAATCAAAATCTTGATCATAATTAAACCCCGCCACTTTAAATTCAGGCTGTTTAAAACTTTCCTTTAATTGGACGTCTTATTCGGTGGTCATCAAGTCGGGCTTCACGGTGTTGAGTGGCTTTATGCAGTCCTTGATTTAGCAGCATGACGTATTCGGTCGTATTCAATTCGAGCTTCAAGTTCGTTGAAGGATTTACGCAGCGCCTGATTCAGCACATTTCTTTCCCTCGTCATCATGTCAGGCTTCAGATCTGTTGAGCGGTTTGTGGAGCACTTCATTCTACGTGTCTTTTTTGGCAATTATTATGTCTGGCTTCCCTCTGTTGAAGAATATCAGCGTCCCTTAAACAATTTTGCATTCTTGGATGTAGGATTCATTTTTCCCATGAATTTTTTGTTTGTTTTCGGTCTGGAATGTTAAAGCTAATTTAAATTATTTTTATAAAGCACAATTGTTACGGTTTGAAAAAAATTACCTGAAACATCATCATCATCATCAGCTGCTATTTCCACATCGAGGGTCTGCAGCAGTGGATCTCCAACGGCTGCTGTCTCTTTTCTTGGTGGTGCCCTCTGATGGACTCCTTCCTGTCCATCTTTTGATGTTATCTTCACACTTATAGCGCTGTCTTCCTCTTGCACGTTTGCCTATAACTTTTCCTTCTATTATGGCCTTCAGTAAGGAGTTATGTCTTTTCAAATGTTCAAAATATTTTAACAGTCTGCCGTGAAATGACGTCTGTCTCACATCACGAATTCTAAATAATTCTGACCTTACCGCGCACCATACATTGTAGAAAGATAAAATACATAGACCAATGAAAACGCCTTCTTGGTCCTTTGTTTACTACTGCTTGGAACATATAGATGGCCAGGCCCATTCTGTGTAACATGATTAACTTCGGAATTTTACTACAGCAGTATAGAAGAAGTACAACTTGGCAGAGGCTATCAAAACAATATTAGGGATGTTACTCTACCCGTAAGTAGTAATACTTTTAATAATACTATTATAGGACTGGAGAAATTTTAGGTTAAATGCATTCGAAGCTTCAGGTTGGCCTAAGTTTAGCTGTTTAAACTATGCATAACAGAAAATGCAAGTAGTAACCAAAAAGATTATTATATAGATATGTAAAGCCTAATTCCAAGTATAATGTAAGCTTTAAATGACTAAAATCGCATCAGGAATAACGGAAATAATTTAAAAAAGCAGTTTTCCCACATTGTACGATAGGCTGAAAGGTACCCATATTTTAGGATAGTTATTTCATTCCTAGGGGATTCCATCTCTTACGTCCGAGGTCAGACTATAAATAGACTGGCCTTCGAACTCGGGTTAGTCACTATTATTTGAAAAAAAAACACAGAGAGCGGGGAAAGCAGAGCATATGTTAATGCCAGCGTTTGCCTTCTGCACTAGTTAGCAGACCTTAATCAACCATTGAGGGCTAGTCTGTGTGTGTGCCTGAAGGTAAGAACGAATCTATTTATATATATAAATGTATATAATTGTGTGTAATTATATTGATTAATCAAACTGTGCGATATGACGTGTATAGATGTGTTAGGAATGGACAGTGTCTTCTGATGAAACTTACAGACTCATGTGTAATTCGAGAGGCAAAGTCCGATTTCGGAAATATTAATATATTGAGAAAGATGGTCAATTGTGTCTGTAGGTTGGGAAAGGTATTTAAAGAAGTATTTCTTGAATAGAATGAGACACCTACCAGGAACACAAAGAAGAATGAAAGGGATTGATTCACAGTATCGTTTGACATATTACTTAATAGTTTTACTCACAACCAAATTATTGTATGGAGGCGAATCATGGGAGAATACTTATAATTAAGAAGGTAGAAGTAAATTGGGATTACTTTGAATTAAAATGATTGTTGATACTATACTATACCTTGTGCATCTGCTAGCACGCGTATCTGAAACTGTCTATCGTCCCCATCTGTGTCATAAGAGGGATATGGATAGACAAATACAGGGATTGCGTTTGAATTCATTGTAGGTTTAATCCTTTAACCAAAAGCCTACACATAAGAAGAGGCTTCTCTTACTGAAAGTTGCAACGAATGAAGTGCCAGTCTATGGAAAAGTGCCAGCCATTACGTTTGTAACAGTGGAAAGATTCTCATCTGAAGATTCCATCCAGCATCAGAGGGAGCCATCTGCAGTGACTCGGTTAAGTTGCTCTAAAGGCAACTGTGTAGCTTATCCATACTCACCAAAGACAAATACGCATCCAGTTTGTGAAGACCATAATAGGTGTCCAGGATATCTCTTTATTTTAATAACATGTGAACCTCTCGCGACACAGTCTAAATTTGATGTCCTTCATTCATTCTCCTTTCATTCTCAGATTTTATAAGACCTCTTTATTTGTTTTCTTCTCTTTCCATGAGCCATGCCCATCTCAAAGATCTCAATTCTTTCTTATAATTACTTGTTCGTTGTCATTGTTTCTACACCATACACTAATGAAGAATGGGTGAGTTAATTGTTTAGATAGTAGTATTTATCTAACGTTGTTGAATGTAGCTTTGACCAATCCTATTCTGTTCTTGTTTTATGTTCCGGGTCTACGATGTTCTGTTATTATTTGCATAGGTATGAGAAACGCTTGACTAATTTTATGAGTATATGAGTATATGACTAAGGATTTTCCGATTTATTCTTATCTTTAACGTTGTCATTTTGTTTGCTTTATTAATTATCGCAGTTTTCGTTTTCTTAATGTTAAATCTAAATTCTTGACCTATGATATTTACTTGCTTCACTAGCTCTTGTAATTCATGTTCACTTTCAGCAAATAAAACTGTATCATCTGCATACGACTGATTATTGACCTTCCAACGATGATCAAGTCCAGGCATGCCCTGTATCTGTCTGAACACTTGTTTCCTGTGTATATGTTAAATAGGCAGGGGGACAGTACGCAACTTTGTCTAAAATTATGTTCTCACACTCGAAATATATGTAAATAAAATCCTTTTATTTTTCAGACATTAATTGTTATAAAATACTATCTTGTACTTTTTTATCCTGATAAGTCAGGAGTTGGCAACCCAGATGCTTTTGGGATCTACTTTAGTAACACTGAGCCCTCTAAAGTCTAAAGATCTTCCATAAACACACACACACACATATATGTGTGTGAGCTTGTGTTTGTGTGTGATTTTACGCGTGGGGGCGGGAATGTTGAACCTTACAAAGAAAAGATTGCGGTCCTATCTCATGCAGTTCACGAACATATTTTAGTAACCAGCTCGAGAGTTTTCATTGGGAAAGCGGAAAAAGTACCTTCGATCCTGGACACCCGGGATTTTAACTGCTGGCGGAAGAGGTATAGTGAGAAATTTCCCTAGTTTAAAAAGTCTTTCCTTTTTTCCCCTAACATTCTACCAAAATATCTACTGCGATCTACCGGTAGAGCGGGATCGACTGGTTGCAGAACCCTGCCATAAGTCAAAGGGTGTAGAAATGTGTGACTAACAGACAAAACGATAATTGTACTTCGTAATTGGCATGAATGTACAAAATTATGTGAGTAATGTCTTATGAAGTAAAAGGGAGGTAAAGGATCCCGTTACACGCCCATTGAGGCATATTGGGAATATGGTGTTAGGCCCATATTTTCTTGATCGTCGGCACACTAGGGATGATGTGGTCAGCATCACGCCGTCCGCCTTAACCTTCCCAGAGTTGCTGGGTCGACCCAGGAGCCGTTTGCAGCCTAAAAAAATCCCACCTCATCTGGGGATCAAACCATAGACCACTGAGCTAGGAAGCCAGTGCACTAACCACTATGCTACCGTGGTCAACGACACAGTTTGAAAGACAAACGATTTGAAACACAACCGATTTGAAACACAACTGATTAGAAACACAACCGATTTGAAAGACAACTGATTTGAAAAACATCAGATTTAAAGAAGAACCAGTTTGAAACACAAACGATTAGAAACACAACCGATTTGAAACACAACCGATTTGAAACTTTGCCGATTTGAAACACAACCGATTGGAAACACAATGGATTTGAAGTATAGCAGTTTTGAAACTCAACTAATTTAAAAGACAACTGATTTGAAACACAGCAGATTTAAAGCAGAACCAGTTTGAAACACAAACGATTTGAAACACATGTCATAAGAGGTTTTGATGGTACTAAACTATAGGCTATCCTGGACAAATAGATATATCAGATGATACCAGGATAGTGCCAGATACGAGACTGGTCTTATAAGTAATACCCCCTTCTCTGAAAAGAGCAAGGGTGTATAGACATCAAAGTGGGGTCAAGCTATGTAAGTTCTTAGAGAAAATGATGATGATGTAGTACTCTGAGTCCCTAACTGCTACCTAATTAGATCCCACAAGGATTAAAGATTAACTGTGTTGTTTTATGTGGCAAATTGTCTAGGGTAATTTATTTATTATGACAGTTATTAATTTCAAAACAGAACTTTAACTTTAATAAAATTATTAAGCAAGACTGTATGAAATTTTATGTACAATTTAATTGTCCTGAACCTCAATCTTTTCAGGTCAGGAATACTCAAAACAATAAAATGATATTTACAAATCAAGGATGATACATTGAAAAATCCTTTTAATTCTGTAGATTGTTCACTGGAATAACTACACACACTTTCTGTTCGTATGAGTGTTAACTTCTGCTATCACTGTGCTGTAAGTTTTCTTTATTATTGTTGAGGTCTTATATATTCATCCTAAAAAGGGTTGTAATCCTAGTTTGATTACTATTGGGTGAATGACTGGATGTTCTGACACGGGCCTTTGTAGCAAAGTTTGATTTGCTGGGGAGGTTATGATGGTATCCTAAAAGAATGAAATCCGTGTATGTATTAACCGTGTGAGGTCAAGCACATGTAGGCCTCTGACTCTATAAATGATGATGATGAATTATGTGCAAAGAACCTAACGCTACCTCCCTAGATCTCACACGGTCACTATTTTGGCTCTAGTGTCTGGTGTATGATGTACCAAGCGTCTAGGGGAGAAATGAAATGATGGTACACAACACAAAAACACTTTAATTTTCTATGAGGAAGTGAATAAAACAAATGGTTAAGTTTTTCTTCAAAATGAATATTTTTTCTGTACAATTTAATCTGCCTGTCCAGCCATATCTTTTGGACAGGTCTTTGAAAATGAGGACAAGATAGTTTACAGAAAAGATCAACTAAAAATGTGTGGACAATTTGCCCAATAACTATAAAGTCACTATATGTCTTTCCTATTGGAATGTTCACAGCTTACACTTTATTCATCTAAGAGGGAGAGTCACTGTGTATGAGGGGCTGTAGTTTCATCACACCCCATAAACTTCCTGAGTATGATTTTGAAATACCAGAGTTTATTCAAACGAAAGTGTCAGATATACCCAGATGCTTAATACATCACCTGGGATTCCTTGAAGAATGATAATACAGTATAAAGTTGCAGAAAATCTCGATCTCTCAAAATGCCCAAGCTCCTCCCGTTATCTTTTGACAGTATAAACGAATGGTCGGAGACTTGATGGCTTTATTCTCAATCAGCAGGTTTCCTGTTACCAGCTGGCAACAGGAAATAAAACCTCTGCAACAAAAGGACACCCTGGCCTTTTATATCTGATCACTTATTATATTTATTATTTTCCTACGGTGCTATGGGGTCAGCCTCGCGTGCATTACAGGTGCACTCGCCCCTAATTTTACATGACTCCCACCTTGCTGTGACCACAACTCAGGTCCCTATGGCAGATACGCCACTGTACGTTTACATAGTTTTCCTCAATAAAATAATGTGGAGTAACCACATTTCCTTTTGTATGATTTTCTCTTCTTTTCTTTTTTAAATATAAATGCTTCAGGCATGTTAAACAGTGTTCATGGAACACGGAGGCTTACTAATATATTATAATGCAATAATATGACAACATAATCATGACAACATACATCAGTTAGATACATTTCAATGTGAGGACTCAACAATGTCTGCTCCCGGCACGTCCTTTACTTTTCCCAATAGCAGTATCTAACTTTGGCAGTGGGATTAAACATATTAATTCATAAAGCATTCTTACCACAAATTTCAAGAAATATAAACAAATGACGCTGACTTGCAAAGAAGTGGCCTCAGTTTCTTCTGCACTGTCCAGACTGTGAATACTTCTTTATTTAATTTTAAAATTAACACAACTGATCTCAGCGTATTTTAATGAAAAGTTTTGTTCAACTGGCAATGAATAGTGAAAGCCTTTTGCTAATATTTATTAGCACTGGCCAATCGAAAGCTTGCGGCCACCAGAATTCAAATGCAGTTTTTGAAAAACAAAAATAATTCCAAACAAACTCTGCGTCTGGTAGTCGATTGGCCAGCCTGCTTTAGTTATGCCAATACAAAAAGATGTTTCGTTTTGGATTACATTTTCCTACCGCTCCCCTTTCCCCCTATACTCTTTCTTCCCAAGCGAATTTGAATTTACCTCAATGCCTCTTTTCTAAGCTGCCGTCCCCACTAACGTTATGAAAAAAAACAAGCAGGAACAACAGTCTGTCTGGTCGCGCGTCCGTAGACATTTAGTATTTTCTCAATAACTTGGCTAATACTTAGACTACCATATTATTTAAAACATATTCTTGCTCAGTGGACTCTAAGCTATACTATCATATGATTTTTATGGTCAGTTTCATTATGGTTTAGATTTTCAATTTTGTCACGGTCAATCGTCAAATAAAAATTTTCCACAAGACGGCCGTCTTTCCTCCCTTTTTCTCTCTCATCTCTCGCTAGCATGTATTTTCATATAACTACTTGTTTTAGTGACGTCAGAAATACTACCGCGAGGAGGAAATAAAATTGTCTGCGTGTTTGCCTCAGTTGGCTTTGCCGCAGCGTGTATATATGCAAGGCACAATGTGTCAAGCGTAGCGGGGTTTTGAGCGGCGTGTATTTGAATAGGCGTTAAATATTTGTATTGTCTCGTGTTACACTACCAAAATTAGTAAGGATTACTACTAATTACATGCGTTAAAGTCAAAATATTACGTTAATTCAGACAGTAGTTTGGCGGCACACTTCCGCAAAATCGTTAATTGTAAGTCTTGCCGCAGTCTCTATCAGATCGGACAAAATGTTAAAAATATACGTCACAAGGAAAGCGAGTAGGTTTAAACGGTGGGATTGGTTCTAAGCCGTTCCCTGGCACAAAATTCAGCGCTATGCTGGCGTGTGAGAGTATCACCGTCAGACACAATAGGGCGGGTTTATTTATTATCATTTTATGGCTAACATCTTACTGAAATGAGCGATTATTCTCGCAGATTTTACTACACACCTCCCATCCTAAAACATGCATTCATTTGCAGGTTATAATCTGCGAGATAACTTAGCTCAATGAAGTCTTACGCGTTTTTCTGATCTTCATCATAAGGAAGTCTACTCAAAAAGTCTGCACCTACGTTCTGAGTGCCGGGAATATATTCAATCAGAAATGAGTATGGCTGCAATAATAAAGACCATCTCAATAATCTGGAATTTTCATGCTTGGCCTGTGACAGGAATACGAGTGGTGAATGATCCGTTTGGACCACAAATGTCCTGCCATATAAATAAATCTGGAAATTTTTTATAACCCATATCAAAGCGAGACACTGCTTTTCACTTGTTGAATAATTTTTTTCCGCCTTGTTCAACTTGCGGCTTGCATAAGCGACTGGGTTCAATGCCCCATCTTGTGAGGAGGACCTTTGCAACAATGTAGCGCCTAGGCTTGCGTCACTTCTCACGATAAATTCTTGATTCAAGTCAGGCAGTTGCAACACTGGCCTGCTTGTGAGTTTTTCTTTTAACTCCTGGTAAGCCAATTCACACTGTGCGGACCAATTTATTGTATCAGGTTGACCTTTGCGAGTTAAATCCGTCAGAGGAGCACATATAGAGTTAAAATGTTTAATGTACTTTTGGTAGAAACCACACAACAACACGAAGATCGCACATCTTTCTTTGTTTGTGGCCTAGGTGCTCTTTTCAATGTTTCCATATTCTTGGGATCAGGGGTCATGCTACCCTGATGTACGGTATGTCCACAGAATTCCAACTCTTTACAACCAATACAACATTTTGTTGGCCTAGCGGTTAAGTTAGCCTCTCTGAGTCTATCAAACAGCATATTCAAGGAGGTAACGTGTTCCTCAAATGTTTCCGTAGCAATGAGGATATCGTCCATAAAATTCGAAATACATGGATTTTTCAGGGGATCCAATAATTTTCGCATCATCCTAGAAAACACACTCGGGGCATTTTTCAACCCAAACGGTAACATGTTGAACTCATAATGACCTTCCGAGGTGCTAAAGGCTAAATAAGGTCGAACCTCAGGCTTTACTGGAATTTGATAATAGCCTTTGGTAAGATCCACCTTAGAAAAATATTTTGCCTTGTTCAGCCTGGCAAATAGTTGAGTAGTATCAGGTAATGGATCCACCTGACCTTCTGTGACAGCATTCAGTTTCCTGTAATCTATGCACAGTCTATGTTCTCCCGATGGTTTCCGCAACAAAACCACACAGGAACTTTAAGGAGACTCACTGTGAGAAATAATTCCTTCTTGTAACAAATAATCTATCTCCTCTTTCAAAGCTTTTTCCTTAGCGAAAGGAATAGAATAGGGCCTCATACAGATAGGTGCTGGGTCTAGTAGTTTCATATCATATTCCAACAAATTGGTGTGCCCCGGTTTATTCGTTAACACATCTGTATGTTTCTCAAGGACCTGTTGAACCTTCTCCTTCTGCCCTTTTGTCAGGTGATTACTGATCTTCACCTGTGCAAACGTTTCACTGGTTTTCAGTGGATATTCAAATGAGGAGAGAGGGTCATTTTTCATTTCGGTTGCGATAGACAAGGCCAATAGGTGTGTTCCTTCCTGGATTTGTCTGTCCAGATATTTCTTCAAAGGTTCACATGATAGACTTTTTCCTTTCAATTTTTTGTCTATCTTATAATTTGTTCTGGATACCTTTTCCAAAACTGTGTATGGCCCTTGCCATCGGATCTGAAGTTTATTGTTGCTGCCGGGCAATAGAAGAAGTACCTTCTCCCCTACAGCAAATTCCCTATCCTTCGCTTTTTTATTATAATAAGCAGCATGCTTTTTCCTGGCTTGTCTCAAATTATCATTTGCCAGTTTCCAACTAGTTTTTAAACGAGTGGTCAGTTCGTTCACATATTGATATGATGAGGTAACAGTCTCCTCTGCCTTCTCATCTGTCCAGGTCCTTAACAAAGCTTCGAGAGGACTTTTTATTGGCCTCCCAAATAACAGGGTTGCGGGAGCCATTCCGGTTGAATTATGTGGTACTTCCCGGTACGCAAACAACGCGGCGGGCAAGTATTGGTCCCACGTATCAGGTTTCTCATGTGCCAGCTTTCTCAGGATAGAAATGAGAGTCCCATTGAACCTCTCTACCTGGCCGTTCCCTTGGGGGTGATACGGACTACAATGAAAGTGCTTGGCTTGAAACAACCTAAAAACCTCTTCTGTTAGTTTCCCCTTGAACTGTGAGCCATTATCAGTCAAGATTTGATGCGGGAATCCTAACCTTGTGAATATCGTAAGTAATGCCTCTGCCACATGTTTCGAATCGATTGATGACAGGGCTACCGCCTCTCCCCACATAGAACAAGTGTCTACCAGAGTAAGGATGTAACTGTTCCTCCTCTTGGTCCAAGTGAGAGGTCCCACAATATCCACTGCAACTCTCTCAAAAGGAGTTCCCACTATGGGCATTTCCCAAAGAGTTGCTGGAGCAGTCCAATGCTTTGGAGCTACTCTCTGGCATTTGGGACATGATTTTACATATCTCTTTATGTCTTCCGTTATCCCTGGCCAGAAATAATGACAAGCTATTCGCTGTCCTGTTGCGCTAATCCCCATGTGACCACTGAAGGGGATAGCATGACCTAACTCCATTACCTTTTCCCTATATGAACTGGGAAGGACCAGCTGTCCGTGACCAGCTAAACCAGTGCCGGCCTTCCTATATAACAATTTATTCTTCATATATAATTATCCTTTATTAGGAGGAGTATGGCTCTTTGGGAGGTTCTTATAACACGGCTTCAGTGACCTATCTTTAGCCTGTGCCTTTCTCATCTCCTCTGGATGAGTATTTTTAGGTTCATCTTCTTCCTTTCTGGATTGTGATCGGTCTGGACTGCTGCCAAGACCACAGGTCTCTTGGGATTCCCCAAGTAGACATAACGACACCCCAATATCAGAGGGTAGATGGGTGCGTCTATCACTGCTGCTCTGATTATCCCTTCCACATAGCGAGTTTTCACTGTTATCCTTGGAATGGGAAGATTCATGAGTGGTAGGTCCTTGGTCGCCCCTTGTATCTCCACTGTTTCTGTGGTATACTGATCTGGGTTCACCAAGTGCGAGCTCACGACAGCATCAAAATCTAAACCTGTATCATAGAGGCACCTTATGGTGACATCATTGCATACAACATCCTCACAAACTGGGGGGTGATAAGGTTGCTGCTGTCCAGCAGGTTTGTCCTTTACTTCCTGGTTCCCCTTTTTCATAGCAGCAAATCCAGCAGGTTTACTTTTACAAAACTTAGTGTCATGTCCCTCCTTCCTACAATGTTTACAATACCATCTACCTTGATGAAAAGGTTTTCTTTCATCATTCTTTCTGTCATTGAAATGTGAGGTTTTATTATTAAAATCATTTAGAGGCCTTTCAAAGTTCTGCTTACCTTTGTTGTCAAATTTATTATGGTTTTGAGGAGTCTTATACTGATATACTGGTTTTTTCTTGATGCCAGCTACCTCTGCCTGGGCTGCCTGAAACCTCTCAGCGACATTAATTATCTCACCCAGCCTCTCCGCGCCCTGTTCCATGAGAAACTTTCTCATGTCTGGAGCCATGGACTCTCTCATCTGTTCTATGAGTATCATCTCTTTGTGATCTTGGGTTTTCCCCAAAGAAGCCCATTTCTCCATATACGTTTCTAACCTGGCGGAGGACTGGTGATAGGTCTCACCCGACAGTAGCCTGGCATTCCTAAATTTCTTTCTATAAAACTCTCCGTTCTTTTCGTATCTTAACAGAAGAGCCTGCTTCAACATGTCATAGTTGTCTTGGTCATCCCTGCTCATTTTGGAAAACACTTCATAAGCTGTTTCCCGAAGACCCTGAGACAACTTTACACCCCATTTTTCTCTTTCTAACCCATAAGTAGTGGCTAATACTTCATATCTGCTTAAATATGACTCAATGTCATCATCCTTTTCTACAAAATAGTCTAAATGGAACCCCATGGCTGAGTTGGAGGCCTCCTGACTAGCAGTAGCATCAGAGGTAGAGGGGATGTGACCATTGTCCGGAGCAAGGCCTTGCAACTCTAACTCCCTTAGTCGCAACTTATGCTCCCTCTGTAATCTTTTATCTTCTGCATCCCTCTCAGCAGTCAATCTTTTTTCTTCTGCCTCCCTTTGCTGTCGTTTTTCTTCTGCCTCCCTTTCGGCAGTCAATCTCTTTTCTTCTGAATCCAATTTTCTCTCCTCAAATTGGAGCCTCTTTATCTCAGCCTCTCTACAGTCCGTTCCATGTGATCATTCTTTCTCTGTATTGATTCAATGTTAGTGTCCTTAGTCCATGCTTGGCTTCCGTACAATAATCAGGTTAAGTACAAAACAGCATGTGACATATTGATTACTTCATTCTAACCTTTCCTGTACGTTTATCACATGATCTTTGAACAGTGTGTCACTCCAAAAGAAAATACCAATTAAAATCACTACTAACACTTACGGTCGTAATTTATACCTTATTTGCAAACACTATACACATTTTCTTTCATTTCGAACCTGTCTGCAAAACCTACACATGTTCATAAATGGGTAAGTATGGCAAAACACATTAGTTTCACTTTCTACTAGCACTCGAACAAATTGTCTGGTTATACAAAGGTTAATATTTAACAAAATATGCAAATAAATATATTTCTTACCCTCAGGCAAATATATTCACACACACACAAGCTGAACTTGCCTTCTACGGGATCTAGAACTGCTCTCAGATCAGAAAGCAAAGACTTGGTCGTTCTGTCTTTTAGTTTCTGTCAGCTGGGTGCAGATTTTTTGAATCGAATGACACAGATCCTACCACCTTGTTACTATTTATAGAACTACATCCGATCAATCGGAGCCCAGTCCAAATTATTTTTAGAGACTAGTGACTGATGCGAATCTGAGCGTGTTGGTATAATCTGACTAAATTTTAATATTTTATATTATAGTTATTAGTGGATCAATTTTAATTATCAAAAGTGATAATTAAAGGCCAATGTCTCTTTATCGTTCTATATGGTTTTCCCTTCGTTATTCCTGTGCATTTCAATCTGGGTAATTTTTAAGTAATTAATTTTGGCATTACCCTGAATATGAAAATATCACTAAAATCAATTTTTCTAAGTCAATAAAATTTTATTATGAGAGAATTTTTATGCGTATGTATTAAAGCAATATCCGCGCTATAATTCGGGATATCTATTTCAACTTAATTATCTTTAGTTGTTAAGAAATAAAATATCTTCGTTCGGTCAAAAACACAAAATAGGTATTGTCACCAAGTCATAAGATTTCTTTATCACTACCAAAAAAAAAAGAAGCACTATGATTGGTTGTTAAATTTGTACTATGCTCTTAGATAAATTTTGGTGGGCGGTAACATTTGACTTGGTTCCTAGACAAATTTCAAATACACTAGATAAATTTTTGGCGGTAAATTTGACTGGGTTCTTAGACTGCTTCAAATACTATAGTTAGTTTTAAGATTCAAATATTATAGCTAGTTTTTAAGCGGAGAATTTGAGCGTGGTGTCATACAGATTAAACATTTTTAAGACATACCTCCCGTGTTAGAAAAGCGTGAACCACTACTGCAGCTTTCATGTCTGTATTACAATCACGTTCACATTATGTTAAATTTACTTTACTCTGCCTTAGTGTTATCCTGGATTCCTGCAAGTGGGACAGTTCAAGTAGGCACTACTCAAGAAATTTGCCTCAGACCTCTACAATCCAATTATCTATTGCAGGTTGTGTAAATAAACAGCTGCAGGTGCTACTGCCTGTCACATGCTGATTATCAATCAATATTCACCATTACCCTTCTCTGAGTCTGTCAAATAACATGTCCAGAGGTTTTAGATGTTTCTCAAGGTTGCAATATTTATGAGGAGGAGATCTATAAAATTGGTGATAGTTGAGTTATGTAAGGAATCCAGTAATTTCCTTATCATCCTGGATAAACACTCGGAGTATTCTCAATACAAAAGCAACATATGAATTCAATGTGCCCCTTCGATGTGATCACAGATATCAAGTGGTCTGAGCTCTGGCATTGAATGGAATCTGGTATTACCCTTTATTAATATTCGCTTATGGCTCTGTTATCCTGTAATAATTTAACAAATCCAGGCACAGTCCATATTCACCAGCTGTTTTCTCAGCCTAACGTCACTGGTGATATAATATCATATATGGGGAAATGAGTTTCCTGCACCAAGAATCAATTCTCCCTCTAGCAATTGCTATAATATGTGTGATCTCAATCCAATGTCCGTACAATATTTCAAATGGACTGTATAGGATCGGCCAACTGTCGCCGGTGCCCTTCATAATGCTACTTAATAGCCGTATTGTGAAGCGAGCTGACCATTTTCGCAATTGCCCAAACGCCCGCTCCCAACTTTTCTAGGGAAATGCCTCAGTTTCATTTTCAAGGCTGGCCCATTAACCTCATTGCTATTTTTAGCCAGTTCCAAGAATTCCGATCTACATTGTGTCGGATGGGACTGGTCTGTATTTATATTTACTCTCGGTACCATCCGAAGAGTTGCCATAGTCACTGGCTTTCTGGAAGACTGGGTGTGAGAAGGTGCATGCCTATTCACGTTGTCTACCTTATTATATTCATTTTCAGGCCTATTTTTGGGACAATGCTTTTCTAGGACCTGATGAGTTTCCCAACGTGTGGGATCTACCCTGCTACATTGGTCACAAGAATGTATATACTGAGCAATGTCCTCAGCTACTTTTGGCCAATAATATCTTACAGATGTCCTTTGACAAGTGGTGCCAATTTTCTGATGTCCACCGTCTGGTACAACGTGTGCTTGTGCCATAACCTGTTTCCTATATCTCCATGGCAGTACTAACTGTCCATATCCATTTGGTTTTGCTCCAGCTTTCCTGTAAAGCAATCCATCCTTCAAATAAAATTGTCCTTTCTTAGGGGGGTTATGGCTATGTGGCAATTTGCCAAAGCAAGGTTTCAATGATTTATCTTTTTCCTGGGCCTTTCTCATCTGGTTATAATGAATATTAAGTGGTGTTCCCTCCTCCTTTCTACGGCTTGACCTGGTCTAGAGCGTTGCCATGATCACAGGTTTTCTAGGTTCACCCAAGAAGACATATTTCCTTCCTAACACCAGCGGGTAATTAGGTTCATCACACACTGCTGCACTAATCACTACTTCCACATACCTAGTTTTGACATTTATCTTGGCTACGGGAAGTGTCATGGTGGCTGTTTCCTTTATTGCCCCTTGTATCTCCACTTTGCCTGTGGTATACTGGTCAGGGTGCACCAGGGTTGCACTCACAACTGAGTCATATTCCAATCCTGAATCGTAAAGGCACTTGACTTTCGTACCACTTGTTCACAGATGGGGGGATGATAGAGATCTATCTGACTATCTGTCAGTTTCTTCCTTCCCTTGTCCACTGTTATCATGCATGCAGCGTGATATGGAGGAACTTTCCTACCACATTCAATTGTATTGTGGTTGCCCATACGACAAATTTTGCACCACTTATCACCTTGGCGATAGGATCTTTTGTCCTGTACCTGAGGGTTTCTGTCTCTTTGTTCATATCTAGGCCTGTCATAAGTTTGTTTAAATCTATGTAGTTGATCCCTATTATTATAATCATCTTGGTCTTTTGGGGTTCTATTACTATCTCCTTGTTTCTTCTTAATACCAGCTACTTCTTTCTGGGCTGCCTGATATCTATCAGCAACATTGAGAATCTCCCCCAACCTCTCTGCACCTTGTTCCATGAGAAATGTTCCCATGTCTGGAGGCATGGACTCTCTTTGCTGCTCCATCATGACCATTTCTTTCAGGTCTTGGGTTTAGACCAGAGCTGTCCATTTCTCCAAGTAGGTTTCTAGTCTTGCAGAGAATTGGTGGTAAGTTTCTCCAGACAGCAGCTTAGTAGTTCTAAATTTCTTTCTATAAAATTTACCATTCTTCTCATATCTGACTAATAATGCTTGTTTTAGGAGGTCATAATCTTCTTGGTCTTCCCTAATTAGTTTGGAGAAAACTTCATACGAAGTTCCTCTCAATCCTTGTGATACTTTTAGGCTCCATTTCTCTTTCTCTAGACCATAATTAGTAGCTAATCTTTCATATCTACTTACTTGTAAATACGACTCAATCTCATCTTCTTTCTCCACAAATGGGTCTAAATGGAAATTCATGGCTGAATTTGAGGCACTCTGACTTACACTAGTGTCAGAGGTAGTTGGGCTGCTTCCATTATGTGTAACATGTCCGTGAGGTTCCATTTCTTTTAGTCTTAACTCATGTTCTCTTTGCAAACGTTTTTCCTCTTTTTCAGCCTCCATCTGCAGCCTCTTTTCCTCTTTTTCGGCATCCACCAGCAATCTCTTTTCCTCTTTTTCAGCCTCCACCTGAAATCTCTTAGCCTCAGCCTCCATCTGCCTAGCTTCCCTATCAGCCTCTAACTGTAATTTTTTAACTTCAACTTCCCTATCAGCCTCTAATTTCCTAGCCTCCCTATCAGCTTCTAACTGTAATCTTTTAGCTTCATTATCTGCTTGTAATCTTCTCTCTGCTTCTAACCTCTTATCTTCCCTGTCTATATATTTATCACATTCAGTAGTAACATACTGAATCAGAGCGTCCCCACTCATTCCAAAGTCCTTTGCCGCCTGTACTGTAGCAGATCTAAATTTTGCCAAGTCTGCCATTCCCTTTTACTCGTACACAAATTATTAACCTTTATATTATCAATTAACAAATACTAACTAACTATAGCCAATGACAGCTCATCCAATTCACCACAAGTTGATTAATGTATTTTATTTTTATTTGATCTATTATTCTCTACAGCAAGAACCCCAGGGTATGATGGAAAAATCCCGGAAAGGATACCAAATGTCATAAGAGGTTTTGATGTTACTAAACTATAGGCTACCCTGGACAAATAGATGTATCAGATGATACCAGGATAGGGCCAGATACGAGACTGGTCTTATAAGTAATATACCCTTCTCTGAAAAGAGCAAGGGTGTATAGACATCAAAGTGGGGTCAAGCTATGTAAGTTCTCAGAGAAGATGATGATGATGTAGTACTCTGAGTCCCTAACTGCTACCTCTTCAGATCCCACAAGGATTAAAGATTAACTGTGTTGTTTTATGTGGCAAATTGTCTAGGGTAATTTATTTATTATGACAGTTATTAATTTCAAAACAGAACTTTAACTTTAATAAAATTATTAAGCAAGACTGTATGAAATTTTATGTACAATTTAATTGTCCTGAACCTCAATCTTTTCAGGTCAGGAATACTCACAACAATAAAATGATATTTACAATTCAAGGATAATATATTGGAAAATCCTTTTCATTCTGTAGATTGTTCATTGGAATAACTACACACACTTTCTGTTCGTATGAGTGTTAACTTCTGTTATCACTGTGCTGTAAGTGTTCTTTATTATTGTGGAGGTCTTATATATTCTAGAAAGGGTTGTAATCCTAGTTTGATTACAACTGGGTGAATAACTGGATGGTCTGACACTGGCCTTTATAAAGGGCTTATCTTAGTATGTCGTTGCTGCTATTCATCCACAAGTCAGGACCACGAGACGTGTAGCTCCTGACTGAGAAGATGGGATCTGACTCCAGATATATGAGGAGCTCTCGTCACCCACACACTTCCTCTCAAGTGAATGCAGCCACTAGGTAATGACGTGACATAACCTGGAATAAAAGGACAACCACATTCCATGTAGAAGTCTGCCTCAATTCACTCACCCACAAACAACACTAAGTCTTACCCTTTTTCAGTTATTGTGCTAACAAGTTGCACAAGACCTAGAATTTCTTTGCCTACAGTCCGTTCCATGTGATCATTCTTTCTCTGTATTGATTCAATGTTAGTGTCCTTAGTCCATGCTTGGCTTCCGTACAATAATCAGGTTAAGTACAAAACAGCATGTGACATATTGATTACTTCATTCTAACCTTTCCTGTACGTTTATCACATGATCTTTGAACAGTGTGTCACTCCAAAAGAAAATACCAATTAAAATCACTACTAACACTTACGGTCGTAATTTGTACCTTATTTGCAAACACTATACACATTTTCTTTCATTTCGAACCTGTCTGCAAAACCTACACACGTTCATAAATTGGTCAGTATGGCAAAACACATTAGTTTCACTTTCTACTAGCACTTGAACAAATAGTCTGGTTATACACGGGTTAATATTTAACAAAATATGCAAATAAATATATTTCTTACCCTCAGGCAAATATATTCACATACACACAAGCTGAACTTGCCTTCTACGGGATCTAGAACTGCTCTCAGATCAGAAAGCAAAGACTTGATCGTTCTGTCTTTTAGTTTCTGTCAGCTCGGTGCAGATTTTTTGAATCGAATGGCACAGATTCTACTACCTTGTTACTATTTATAGAACTACATCCGACCAATCGGAGCCCAGTCCAAATTATTTTTAGAGACTAGTGACTGATGCGAATCTGAGCGTGTTGGTATAATCTGACTAAATTTCAATATTTTATATTATAGTTATTAGTGGACCAATTTTAATTATCAAAAGTGATAATTAAAGGCCAATGTCTCTCTATCGTTCTATATGGTTTTCCCTTCGTTATTCCTGTGCATTTCAATCTGGGTAATTTTTAAGTAATTAATTTTGGCATTACACTGAATATGAAAATATCACTAAAATCAATTTTTCTAAGTCAATAAAATGTTATTATGAGAGAATCTTTATGCTTATGTGTTAAGCAATATCCGCGCTATAATTCGGGATATCTATTTCAACTTAATTATCTTTAGTTGTTAAGAAATAAAATATCTTCGTTCGGTCAAAAACACAAAATAGGTATTGTCACCAAGTCAAAAGATTTCTTTATCACTACCAAAAAAAAAGAAGCACTATGATTGGTTGTTAAATTTGTACTATGCTCTTAGATAAATTTTGGTGGGCGGTAACATTTGACTTGGTTCCTAGACAAATTTCAAATACACTAGATAAATTTTTGGCGGTAAATTTGACTGGGTTCTTAGACTGCTTCAAATACTATAGTTAGTTTTACATTCAAATATTATAGCTAGTTTTTGAGCGGGGAATTTGAGCTAGGTGTCATACAGATTAAAAATTTTTACGACATCACAATAGATTTGAAACACAACTGATTTGAAACAAAGCAGTTTTAAAGCAGAACCAATTTGAAATACAAACGATTTGAAACACAACGGATTTGATACAACTGATTTGAAACACAACCGATTTGAAAAACACAACTGATGTGAAACGTTGCAGATTTAAAGCAGACTTAGTTTGAAACACGAACGGTTTGAAACACAAACGATTTGAAACACAACTGATTTGAAACACAACCGATTTGAAACATAACCGATTTGAAACACAACCGATTTGATACACAATGGATTTGAAATATAGCAATTTTGAAACACAACCAATTTGAACACAACTGATTTGAAACACAGCAGATTTAAAGCAGAACCAGTTTGAAACACAAACGATTTGAAACACAACTGATTTGAAATACAACTGATTTGAAACACAACCAACTTGAAACACGGCACATTTAAAGAACAACCGATTTGAAAACCAACCGATTTGGCACACAACCGACTTGAAACACAGCCGATTTGAAACTCTTGGTCTATAGCAATTGGTCAGATGATTTAAACTACTGCATTGAAAAATTGTTAAAGAAAATTAAGTAACATTATGAGCTCTTCTTTTGTTGGATCCTTACCCCATGACTGACAAAGCAGTCGGTGGCCATCACGCCTAGTGGCGTCTTGTAGGGCAGAAGCATACTGTCCCCATTTTGCTCGGTCGGGGGTCATCCTTCGTGCTGTGCCCCAACTGTAATTCTTGCTTTGTAGCTCAGCCTCTACTGTTCTCCGCCAGGCTCTCTTTGGTCTGCCTCTCTTTCGCTGTCCTTCTAGTGACCATAGAATAGCAGTTTTGGTGACGGTGTCAGGGTACTTTGCGCTTACGTTTGAGTTTTCAGTCGTCCTTTGGGTTCTATCTACACTGTCACAACCGACTTGAACAAGTAAAAGGAACCACATAGGAGGGCGAAGTGTTAGATCATTGACTATACTAGATCCAGCTTTGATAGGTGGGGGTCACGCTTTCCCTTTCACGCTGCCTTTTCCTTCCCGAACTCACGAGTCAGGTATCAATTTACAACTGGGTAGACTGCAGCGTGACGCCACCACGTTTCCAACCTGGTACCTTTGCCGCGAGAGACTAGCACTCTAACCACTCTATCAATCGGGCCCTCGTTTGAACAAATTGTCCGTCAACAGCGTTACATGCTTAAAAAATTTTAAAAAAGTTGAAAACCAGGTACTTTCTACATTTTATTACCTAGCGGGCGAACTATTTCGACTCGTGGGAACTTTTTTAAGTAAACGCTGACGTACCTTCATAAACACATACCGTCTTAATGAAAGCAAATCGATACTTACTGACATTGCCATTATGGAATATCTGCTTCTATACAGTGTAGGGGAGCCGCGGTAGCATAGTGGTTAATTGTGGTTAGTGCACTGGCTTCCTAGCTCAGTGGTCTATGGTTCGATCCCCAGAAGAGGCGGGATTTTTTTAGGCCGCAAACGGCTCCTGGGTCGACCCAGTCCCAATTGGGTGCCAGAACAACTCTGGGAAGGTTAAGGCGGCCGGCGTGATGCTGACAACATCACCCCTAGTGTGCCGATGGTCAAGAAAATATTGGTCTAACATCATATTCCTAATATGTCTCAATGGGCGTGTAACGGGATCATTTACCTTTACCATACAGTGTAAAATAGTTCTTGATCCTTTTCGACATTTCAAAATAAATGACAGAAAGTTCTTTATGATTCTAGATGTTTTTTATCGACTAAAAAAATTCTACGTATCACAAATATTCATACACATATTTCTTATTTAATTGTTTCCCTTGGCAATATTGGAACAAATTATGTCCCTGACACGTCATTAAAATCAAATCGGTATAAAAGAACCCATCGTATGTCGATTTTTGTGTCTATTAGGATTGTTTTAAGAGAAACATCCTATGATACCCGCAGGGCTATAATGAATACATGTGCAGAGTTTGGATCCAACAGGTCAATGAGTGCACATTCATAGAATTAATATTAGACAAACATAAAGGTATGTTTTCAGGCACTCGTAAGAAATAAAGAAGTAGAACACTTGGACAACAGAAAAACAACAGACGTGAGTGGCTTACCCAGGGTTCGAACACCGTACCTTCCGTACGACAACTCCGCCTAGCTATCAAGCGAATCACACTGACCCCACGGCCAGCTAGGCATCCCCAAAAAAAGATGCTTTGCTGGCTATTTATCAGTACGAAACACACAAGATAACACCGGAAGTATACAGTGGGCAACTCAGCCCTTAAATGACGCAATCAATTCTGTTGTTCTCCTATTAACAGTATGTGTCAGTCCAAACAAGACAAAGACCTTGATACTGGGTCCAGTAAATAGTAGAAGACTTAAGGACATTAGTATAGAACAGAGGGTAGGTTTCTGGTATTGTATAAACATAAATAACACATAAGGAAGGGAAACCCGAGGCCTGTAAACAGTAAATTAATATTAGACAAACATAAAGGTATGTTTTCAGGCACTCGTAAGAAATAAAGAAGTAGAACACTTGGACAACAGAAAAAACAACAGACGTGAGTGGCTTACCCAGGGTTCGAACCCCGTACCTTCCGTACGACAACTCCGCCTAGCTATCAAGCGAATCACACTGACCCCACGGCCAGCTAGGCATCCCCAAAAAAAAGATGCTTTGCTGGCTATTTATCAGTACGAAACACACAAGATAACACCGGAAGTATACAGTGGGCAACTCAGCCCTTAAATGACGCAATCACTTCTGTTGTTCTCCTATTAACAGTATGTGTCAGTCCAAACAAGACAAAGACCTTGATACTGGGTCCAGTAAATAGTAGAAGACTTAAGGACATTAGTATAGAACAGAGGGTAGGTTTCTGGTATTGTATAAACATAAATAACACATAAGGAAGGGAAACCCGAGGCCTGTAAACAGTAAATTAATATTAGACAAACATAAAGGTATGTTTTCAGGCACTCGTAAGAAATAAAGAAGTAGAACACTTGGACAACAGAAAAACAACAGACGTGAGTGGCTTACCCAGGGTTCGAACCCCGTACCTTCCGTACGACAACTCCGCCTAGCTATCAAGCGAATCACACTGACCCCACGGCCAGCTAGGCATCCCCAAAAAAAAGATGCTTTGCTGGCTATTTATCAGTACGAAACACACAAGATAACACCGGAAGTATACAGTGGGCAACTCAGCCCTTAAATGACGCAATCACTTCTGTTGTTCTCCTATTAACAGTATGTGTCAGTCCAAACAAGACAAAGACCTTGATACTGGGTCCAGTAAATAGTAGAAGACTTAAGGACATTAGTATAGAACAGAGGGTAGGTTTCTGGTATTGTATAAACATAAATAACACATAAGGAAGGGAAACCCGAGGCCTGTAAACAGTAAATTAATATTAGACAAACATAAAGGTATGTTTTCAGGCACTCGTAAGAAATAAAGAAGTAGAACACTTGGACAACAGAAAAACAACAGACGTGAGTGGCTTACCGAGGGTTCGAACCCCGTACCTTCCGTACGACAACTCCGCCTAGCTATCAAGCGAATCACACTGACCCCACGGCCAGCTAGGCATCCCCCAAAAAAGATGCTTTGCTGGCTATTTATCAGTACGAAACACACAAGATAACACCGGAAGTATACAGTGGGCAACTCAGCCCTTAAATGACGCAATCACTTCTGTTGTTCTCCTATTAACAGTATGTGTCAGTCCAAACAAGACAAAGACCTTGATACTGGGTCCAGTAAATAGTAGAAGACTTAAGGACATTAGTATAGAACAGAGGGTAGGTTTCTGGTATTGTATAAACATAAATAACACATAAGGAAGGGAAACCCGAGGCCTGTAAACAGTAAATTAATATTAGACAAACATAAAGGTATGTTTTCAGGCACTCGTAAGAAATAAAGAAGTAGAACACTTGGACAACAGAAAAACAACAGACGTGAGTGGCTTACCCAGGGTTCGAACCCCGTACCTTCCGTACGACAACTCCGCCTAGCTATCAAGCGAATCACACTGACCCCACGGCCAGCTAGGCATCCCCAAAAAAAGATGCTTTGCTGGCTATTTATCAGTACGAAACACACAAGATAACACCGGAAGTATACAGTGGGCAACTCAGCCCTTAAATGACGCAATCACTTCTGTTGTTCTCCTATTAACAGTATGTGTCAGTCCAAACAAGACAAAGACCTTGATACTGGGTCCAGTAAATAGTAGAAGACTTAAGGACATTAGTATAGAACAGAGGGTAGGTTTCTGGTATTGTATAAACATAAATAACACATAAGGAAGGGAAACCCGAGGCCTGTAAAATTTCATCAAAATGTTGATCATTGACTTTTCAAGTTTATGAAGATCCTCTACAAATGACAACAACAGAAGTGATTGCGTCATTTAAGGGCTGAGTTGCCCACTGTATACTTCCGGTGTTATCTTGTGTGTTTCGTACTGATAAATAGCCAGCAAAGCATCTTTTTTTTTTTTGGGGACTCCTAGCTGGCCGTGGGGTCAGTGTGATTCGCTTGATAGCTAGGCGGAGTTGTCGTACGGAAGGTACGGGGTTCGAACCCTGGGTAAGCCACTCACGTCTGTTGTTTTTTCTGTTGTCCAAGTGTTCTACTTCTTTATTTCTTACGAGTGCCTGAAAACATACCTTTATGTTTGTCTAATATTAATTTACTGTTTACAGGCCTCGGGTTTCCCTTCCTTATGTGTTATTTATGTTTATACAATACCAGAAACCTACCCTCTGTTCTATACTAATGTCCTTAAGTCTTCTACTATTTACTGGACCCAGTATCAAGGTCTTTGTCTTGTTTGGACTGACACATACTGTTAATAGGAGAACAACAGAAGTGATTGCGTCATTTAAGGGCTGAGTTGCCCACTGTATACTTCCGGTGTTATCTTGTGTGTTTCGTACTGATAAATAGCCAGCAAAGCATCTTTTTTTTGGGGATGCCTAGCTGGCCGTGGGGTCAGTGTGATTCGCTTGATAGCTAGGCGGAGTTGTCGTACGGAAGGTACGGGGTTCGAACCCTGGGTAAGCCACTCACGTCTGTTGTTTTTTTTCTGTTGTCCAAGTGTTCTACTTCTTTATTTTCTTACGAGTGCCTGAAAACATACCTTTATGTTTGTCTAATATTAATTTACTGTTTACAGGCCTCGGGTTTCCCTTCCTTATGTGTTATTTATGTTTATACAATACCAGAAACCTACCCTCTGTTCTATACTAATGTCCTTAAGTCTTCTACTATTTACTGGACCCAGTATCAAGGTCTTTGTCTTGTTTGGACTGACACATACTGTTAATAGGAGAACAACAGAAGTGATTGCGTCATTTAAGGGCTGAGTTGCCCACTGTATACTTCCGGTGTTATCTTGTGTGTTTCGTACTGATAAATAGCCAGCAAAGCATCTTTTTTTTGGGGATGCCTAGCTGGCCGTGGGGTCAGTGTGATTCGCTTGATAGCTAGGCGGAGTTGTCGTACGGAAGGTACGGGGTTCGAACCCTGGGTAAGCCACTCACGTCTGTTGTTTTTCTGTTGTCCAAGTGTTCTACTTCTTTATTTCGTACGAGTGCCTGAAAACATACCTTTATGTTTGTCTAATATTAATTTACTGTTTACAGGCCTCGGGTTTCCCTTCCTTATGTGTTATTTATGTTTATACAATACCAGAAACCTACCCTCTGTTCTATACTAATGTCCTTAAGTCTTCTACTATTTACTGGACCCAGTATCAAGGTCTTTGTCTTGTTTGGACTGACACATACTGTTAATAGGAGAACAACAGAAGTGATTGCGTCATTTAAGGGCTGAGTTGCCCACTGTATACTTCCGGTGTTATCTTGTGTGTTTTGTACTGATAAATAGCCAGCAAAGCATCTTTTTTTTTGGGGATGCCTAGCTGGCCGTGGGGTCAGTGTGATTCGCTTGATAGCTAGGCGGAGTTGTCGTACGGAAGGTACGGGGTTCGAACCCTGGGTAAGCCACTCACGTCTGTTGTTTTTCTGTTGTCCAAGTGTTCTACTTCTTTATTTCTTACGAGTGCCTGAAAACATACCTTTATGTTTGTCTAATATTAATTTACTGTTTACAGGCCTCGGGTTTCCCTTCCTTATGTGTTATTTATGTTTATATAATACCAGAAACCTACCCTCTGTTCTATACTAATGTCCTTAAGTCTTCTACTATTTACTGGACCCAGTATCAAGGTCTTTGTCTTGTTTGGACTGACACATACTGTTAATAGGAGAACAACAGAAGTGATTGCGTCATTTAAGGGCTGAGTTGCCCACTGTATACTTCCAGTGTTATCTTGTGTGTTTCGTACTGATAAATAGCCAGCAAAGCATCTTTTTTTGGGGATGCCTAGCTGGCCGTGGGGTCAGTGTGATTCGCTTGATAGCTAGGCGGAGTTGTCGTACGGAAGGTACGGGGTTCGAACCCTGGGTAAGCCACTCACGTCTGTTGTTTTTCTGTTGTCCAAGTGTTCTACTTCTTTATTTCTTACGAGTGCCTGAAAACATACCTTTATGTTTGTCTAATATTAATTTACTGTTTACAGGCCTCGGGTTTCCCTTCCTTATGTGTTATTCACATTCATAGAGAATTATCAGATTATCTATTTTGTTTTAATCATATTTATTTGCAGACGGTTTTTGTTGCTCCATTTGATAAGATTGTCTGTATCAGTTTGTAATAATACTTCTAGTGTGTTGCAACTCTAATCATTTGTGTAAATGGCACAGTCATCGGCAAATAGGTCGCATGTGTGCTTGATGTGTAGTGGCAGGTAATTTACGAGCTTATGTATGCGAGAGAGAGAGAGAGAGAGAGAGAGAGAGACAGAGACAGAGACAGAGAGAGAGAGACTGAGAGACAGAGAGACAGAGAGAGATATAGAGAGAGAGATACGTACACTTATTTTATCAGACGACCCGCAATAGTGAATAATCCCAAGCACAAATCTCCTATATACGGTCAAAAAGTTCGTAGAGCTTCCCTTTTTTTTTTACCTGATGTAATCTATAGATTAAAGTCAAAATCCCTCTAACACAGCCGTTTGATTTCGTGCGGGCAAGGTTGCATCATAAAATTGTCCATTCTGTGATTGATTGCGATATTTTAAAGTTAGGGGTATCTTTTAAGTAGAAGTTAAAAACGCGTGGGCAAATTATATTTTAAACCCCATAAAATGGAACTTCCTTAACAAGGCAGAACATTTTTTTTTTTTAGCTAATAATTTTAAAAATGTGGGGATTCTGCATTGCCAACATATGTTGGCAGACGAATAATGGTCTCGGCCCATACATCGTAACTATACAATGATAAATCATATATTGATAAACCATATTTCGATAGTTCAAAGTATCATACTTTGAGAAATAAATTGTTTATACTAATCTATGGCGTAATTTTTTTCATAATCTGAATTACTGTGCATGGTCACAGTTGCTGATTGTGTCAATTTCATTTTTCGTTGAAGCTGATTTATAGTCAACTGAGGTCTGCATAGACATGTTATATGTTCATGTAAATATGTCCTTATGTACCAACATGTAATTGATATCACCAATGAGAGATACAATGTATGCTATCATGGGACGATGGGATATTATAACCCATACAATACAATAATTTATGCCGTTATAGATATATTTCCATTACTTTCATTCATATCCGTAACAGCTAAAGTGCATGCAACTTAACAATCTAAACAACCATAACACTGCCAATACAATCACTAAACATAAATACCTGTTAGGCTAGGGCTCAGGAATGTATTTTGTATAGTTTCTGAAAAGCATTGGACTGGTATCTTCTGCAGTCGAGGAACTACTGTCGTCAACAGAGAGAGAAAGGGTTTCCCTAACTACTCTAGATAGATAGCCTGAATCCAGACTACTGTACAGCCACGTATTTCACAGGGTGTCACCAAATACTTGATGCTTTAAAGACATCCATGGTCTTACAACTTTTTATGTCATCCGCAATCATTGGTCCTGTCAGCCTAAATACTCGTAAGTACTCATTAGTATGAACCAAATAGCACTAAATTACAACAAGGTCATTCATGATAGCCACTATCCAGGAATCAGTACAGGCCGTAGTTATTTCATCACAAGAAGAAATCCTCTAGAGATATAGTAGGTTGTCCCATGCTGTGTCATATGCACTTTTCTTATTGTATTAGCCGGTGCACAGTATAATTACTAGTTCATCATCATCAAGTGCAGTATAATCATTTCATTAAGTGTGCTCACTAAATTTCCGATGTCCAGTCAAGTGACTCTAGAGTAATTAATTACTCGATTAATTAATTATTATCTTTTAACATCAGTGATTTATTGTGTATTCAATGTTATTTATTCACATTTTTTCGCCCTCTCTCTCTCTCTCTCTCTCTCTCTCTCTCTCTCTATATATATATATATATATATATATATATATATATATATATATATATATATATATATATATATATATATATATATATATATATATATATGTCAATAAATACACATTCTTATTTAATACCTTGTTGATATCATTTGTGAAGTGATAATCTGATCGTATTATGGTTGTCTTCTGTCTAACAGGAAATTGGGGCTCTCGTATCATTCGGGACTCCTGAGTGAATGTGTCGCCAGAGACCAGAATACCTGATGAAACCTTCTAATTCTTAGTGAGGATTCACCTTCTCTTTTTCACTATTACTGTCCTAAGGTGGCCTTCATACTTAACAAGCCATTACCATAAAGGGCCAAAGATATTACATCCCACTATCAATCTCCTACTCAACCTGCTCATAATTCGTGTTCGCGACAGTTTTTAATTCAAAACGTAGTTTATACAACTCGTATAATGACATTATATCTCATTCTATCTCTCCTGGTAACAGCAATGGATTTTTTAAGCATTTAATCTCACAACGTGTGATTCACCTCTCATGAGCTCTGATCATGGATCACGGCTGACACTGAAAGCAAAGAGTGAGTAAGAATATACTACTAATCAACTATCATTTAGTTTCCATACGAATATTTGATGTTTGCATAATGTAGATATTTGGTAAGTGTCACGGCGCTATTTCGCAGTGCATCTTTTGTACGAAAAGTAACCCGGGCAACGCCGGGTATAGCCAAAACCGGGAAGTCATGTGACTACCGGAAGCCGGGAATTCAGGCGCGAAGTGGGTCAGTGAGATTCTAGCCAGTGTCCGAGCAGGACGTATATATATTTTCCCTTTGCCAGCAATCTTGCTGTGAAGTTCATGTGATGGACTATTTGTACCGAGTGCTTGCCATATTCGGTCTAGGTGGATTGTTATGTGATTAGTCTAGTACAGTGTAGAGTCTAGATTGTACAACTGTCAGGCCGTTAATTTATAAGTTGACAACGATTTGAGTATTTCTTTGTCACAGTTTTGCCGCTCAAGGTGAGCGAAAGTCATTGCAGTCTTTTTCAGTGTAAGTCGTACTTTTATGTATGATACTGATAGATTAAGTTGTTGAGGCAAGTTACATTGGCATTTCTGTATTGTATTTCATGCGTAGTAGCCGTGTGAGGCCTTATTATTATTGTGCATAGCATTAAAGGGAAACACCTGTAGAAGGTGTTGATTACTTATGTCAGCCATTGTTGTGTGGTCATACGTCTAGAAGAATGAGCCTATTAGTGTTATTATAAATCCACACTACAGTGGTGCAACCATCGTGAATTGGTTCTAACAACTGAGGACATCGTCTATATAGTTGTTCTGACAGTAAGTCAATGAACTGATGCTTTGACATCTTGTTTCGATTTCTCTGTGAAGTCTTCCATTTGGGGCGTAATTGTGCTTCGTAATCTAGCAGACGTATTCTAGCAGACGTAATCTAGCAGACGTATTCTAGCACTCTTAAACTCTTCATCAGTTTTAAAGATTAAGAGAGGAACGAACACTCTGGATCTGGCCGCCATTTCAGGTTATACGTATCTTGATCTCGATCTGTTCGAGTATTGTTATTTAAAAACAAAATAACCAAAACGACCTAATATTCTCTTGTATCTAGTTCGTACATCAGCTTCAGCTACCATCTCCAGATGGAAGTTTGGATAATATGGATCTTCTGTCTATTGTTTCGATGGTACACTCTGATAGACATAGAGGTCTACCTGGAAGAAGATGTATTTGGTGGACAGACAACTTCTTCATTTTGTGCGTTCCTTACGGAGCATGGAGCCACCACTGCAATTGGCTTTCTTGTAGTAAGCTTCCACCAACCCTTCACATGCAATAGGTTTCTGTGACAATTTGTTTTACATGAAGAGGTTGCCAACCTCATGCATAACCTCACATTAGTCGCCTTATACGACATGCCTGAGTGTGCAGTAGGCCCATTCTTTTTTTGTGGCTTCAGTGGCCCCCTGACAGGCTGAGGTAAAAGTATTTTTAAAACACAACAAGCCGCATTAAGTGGAATCGGAAACCAGTAATCATAATCACTGCCAACAACAATGCTTTTTGGCGTGCGAAGAAAGTTATAATGATATTAATTAATTTTTTTTGGACGTAATTAAAGCCATTTGTTTTTCTTATCGTTCTTGCAAATACCCATCTAATGGCATGTTCCATCTTTGTTCACTGACGTCGAGTTGATTTTTAGCAATTCACGTCTTTTGCCTCGTCAGCTGCATTGATTACTAAGTAGGCAAGTGTGACTTTCGCCCGATAGCTGTTGTTGCTGTATTGGACTAGTGGCTATATCGAGGCTTGCACAAAACTGTGTTGAGGCTCTCATTGAAGTACCCGAAATAATCTAATGATTTAGCTGAATAACGTTTAAAAAAAACCCTATAATTTAAAATTTTTACCATTGAGATGCTACACAAAAGTTACCGGGAAGATATAATACCAGTCACATTTCTTTTGAAGAGGAAGTTTCTATATTTTGAAAATATCATGGTAATAAATCCAGCAACCTGGAAGGTTGAACCTACCGATAGTGGCAATGCTTCCTATGGATCCACTTCAGATTGGGCGAAAAGAAGCTCTCACAATAAGCAAAAGAGAAAAGAATACGTCAAATGGAACACCGGGCAAAAAACAGAAAAGCAGCTGAGGGCTTTCACCTCAGGGGTGCATTCCCATAGTTAGTTATGACTGTAGGGGGCTACTAGAGCATCCTTTTCGTTTGCGCTCCTTACGGAGCATAGAGTAACCACAGCAGCTGGTACTTTGCAGAAAGCCAATACCAACCAGTCACATACTCTTGCAGCGGTGATTTCAGTGTAAATTTGTTTGACGTATGGTGTTGACACCTCATGCACAACCTTATATTAGACGCCCCAGTCTTTAGAGTTTTAACAGATTGTTAACATTAAACAAAACATAGGGAGCCGCGCTGGCGATCGGGTGATCCAAGTTCAAGCCCGGGCGAGGACATTTGGAATAAGTGTCGTCGACCGGTATTTGGACTGGAATAATTCGAGCCCTGGCGAAGACGTTTGAAGTAGTGTCGTCGACCAGGGACTGGAATAACCTGAACGGCTCCTGAGCCGACCCAGCTCTAATGGGTACTCTCCGAAGACGGTGCTTATCTGCCTGAATGGCGAGAGGACACCTGTCAGCGTACATGTAAAGTAGCACACTCACGTAAAATCAGTCTCAGGTTAAACTTACTAACCTGAGATTTCGCCTCGAGTAACAGCGGGCGTACTTTAAAAAAAAAAAAAATAAATAAAAATAAAACATAAAAAAGATTTTGGGCGACTCTCTTATTAAAAAAAAAAAGTTAGTTGCTTATCCTTTACAGGACGTGGCAATCAACCCCAGCTTTTATTGGCTGTTTTGTGATTTTTCTAGGCAATTTTTACGTTCAGTAGTTTGCCATTGCTTTCTGAACGGTACGGCGCTTATACCATTGTTAAAATCCACACAAAGCGATCTGCTACCAAACCGCATGCAGCAGGTTTCGAACCTGGTATATCTGGATTATGAAACTGCGTTCATATCCATTAGGCCACAGACGCCGACACTCTCTTATTACGAAACTAAATTATTAAACTTCTATTTTATTTTTTCACTGGTTACTTGCAATGAAATTTGTTAATTCCTCATAAAATAAATTATTGGCTTCTATATGGGATGATTATTATGGGTATTCAAGTTAATGTTCACTCAAAACATAGTGCTTTCCGAGTTTCAATTATATTCCCGAAAGGCTGGTATGAATATTTCTAACACAATAAACACAGCACAAAGATTGAAAGTCTTCTGCCACCGTGCAAACGCACTATTTCTGTACTTTTCCGAGACGTTAGTGCAACAGTTTCATATACTGCAAACTTTGATTTGGAACATTTACGTACCCTCATTTATATAAACATATTTCTGAATAATGTTTAGTAAAAGATTATTTTATACTTTTACAATTGAGATGCTAAAGAAAATATACTACTCGTCAAAAGTCAATTGCCACTTGAAAAAACCTTGTTTGAAACCATAAAACAAATCTGATATAAACGTAATTGGTATCAGTAAAAACGGCATTTATTGAATACCAAATTGACATGTCACGTAAAGAAATGGAAACACACATTCAAACGCAATGAAGCTGTGATGTGTGTCACCCACCTTTTCAAAAGTCACACAGGAGCCGCGCTAGCGTAGTGGTTACAACACCGCTCTGGCGACCGGGTGATTCAGGATCAAACCCGGGTGACGGCATTTGAGGATTTTTCGTCGACCGGGATTTGGACTGGATTAACTCGAGACCTAGCGAGTACATTTGAAGGAGTGTCGTCGACCAGGGATTGGCGGCTCCTGAGCCGACCCAGCTCTAATGGGTACCTCCGAAATCGGCGAGTATTTGCCTGAATGGCGAGGGACACCTGTCTCTGTACAAGAAAAAAAGGGATACTCACGTAAAATCAATGTCAGGTTAGACATAAATAATAACCTGAGATTTCGCCTCGAGTATTAGCGGGCGTACGAAAAAAAAAAAAAAAAAAAAAGTCACACAATAGATATTGGACAAATAGACATTTCAAAATCGGGTATGACCACCGTTTGCAGCAAGGCATTCAAGACAGCGTAGACGCATCGAGTCCACAAGGGTCCGAAGAGTATCCTGAGAAACAGCTTGCCATTCCTGAAGCAGAAATGCAGTCAGCTGTGCAACATCCATTGGCAGGGAGTGATTTGTTGACAATCTTCGACCAAGGACATCCCAGAGGTGCTCAATCGGAGAAAGGTCAGGTAAATGAGCTGGCCACGCCATCCTGATGATCCCATGTTACTGAATAAACTCATTCACCACACGAGCTCGATGGGGTCAAGGGTTATCATCTTGGAGGATGGCATTACCACCTATGGCCTCTAGAGCAGGCTGAACAATTGGTCTCAAGATTTCGTTCTGGTATCTTGGGAAGGTCAAGTTGCCTTGGATGATGTAGAGTGGGGTCCTGCCGTGTCTGTAGAAGCCTCCCCAGCCCATGACAGAACCCCTACCATAACGATCTACCTCTCGAGTTGTGTCATCAGTAAATCGCTCTCCTGGTCGTCTCCAAACTAGAATCCTGCCATCATTGAATGACACAGTGAAGCGAGATTCGTCAGTGAAGAGAACTTGACTCCATTGTTGCCTTGTCCATCGGATGTGCTCGCGACACCAAGCAACACGGGCTCTGCGATGAGCAGGAGTAAGAGGGATTCTGACTACAGGACGTCGAGCAGCCAGTCCAAATTCATGTAAACGTCTGCGAATAGTGCTTTGACTGACATTAACGTTTACAGTTTGTCTCAGCTGACATCTTAGAGTGGAACAAGTCACTGTTCGATGGCGCAGGGCTGACAACAAGAGGTACCGGTCATCATGTCTATTGGTGCATCTAGGGTGACCTGGCCGGTGGCGATCCTCCACACTTCCTGTGGCCTGAAATCTCTCCAAAATTCTTTGGATAGTAGAGTGTGACACTGCAAGCCGTCTAGCAACCTCACGGACAGATAAACCACTTTCAACCCATGCTATAGCCCTCATTCTTTCTAAGGTGTCAAGACTTCTTCTCGGTGGCATGGTTTTTGCAAGTGATGAAACTACCTTAAGTCTGCTGATTGTAAAACAAATTACAAATTAAGAGTGAACTCTGTTCACGAAAAGTCGCCATTGCACGTGGAATGTTAATCAGCACGATTACTTCACCTGTTTGGTTGGACGGAAGTTTGAGAAAACAGATTAAAAATGTGAATTTATGGTCAGCAAACCAAATTGCACGTCATCACCATGGTTGTCGGTGAGTTGTTTTTATGCTTAACGTGCACAGAGGACTGTCAGAGGAAGATATTGCACCCATTTTTACTAAAAACTTCCTTCATTTAATCATTCTCTGCGCTTACATAAAAGTGTATTGAAAATAATAGGGTGGCCCTTGACTTTTGACGAGTAGTATATTATTGTCACGTTAAAATGTGTGCGACATTCCTTGTCAACATGAAATTTCTATAATTTGACATATAATCCTTTATAAACGTTTATTTATTTATTTTTTCAACAATATGCTGATGGCTTGTCCCTAATTTTCTTCTAGAATTGCGGCTTCTAAAGGTCGGTCGTTGACCTCTCCTGGAATATATACAAAAAAAAAAGAAAAAAAAAAAAATTAGAAGAAATTTCGAACTCGATTGAAATGGCAATTGGAGTGCCCGACAAATCATCAGTTATTCACAGTTTTAGAAAATGTGTATAGTACATATCTTGGCAATCTAAATGCCCGAATTCAAGGCTGTATTTTTTTTTTTTTGGGGGGGGGGGGGGGGGGGGGGGGTTCAAGTGGGGGGGGGGGGGGGTTTGTTGCCACCCCGAATGTGAACTAATGACAAGAATCAGACAAGAGCCAGTGGAACAAGAGTTGAGAAGAAGGCGCTGAAGATGCGTATGGCACATATTAAGGAAACCTATTGATAGCATTACTAGGCAGGTCTTGACCTTGAATTCCCAGAGTAAGAGAGGTAGAGGAGAACCAAAGAATACAATGAGGCAAAATTTTGTTTTAATAAATAAGAAAAAAACTCTTACGTAACGAGTGACCAGTATTCAGGGCCTATCATCATGACGGAGACAGGTTTTCGAGGTCGGAACATTTTAACGCAGTTTTTGTTTTGTGTTGTCACAATTTTAAAGTGAATAAATTTTCTTCAATTAATCTTATAATTACGTAAAACATTCTTCTTCTTCTTTGATCCATAGCCGCCGACCGTCAGAGCAGTCAGTGGCCATCACGCCTGGTGGCGTCTTGCAGGACAGCAACAAATTGATTTCACTTTGTTCGGTCGGCGGCCATCCATCGTACAGTGCCCCAACTCTGGTTCATTCTTTGCATCTCGGCTTCCACAGTTCTCCGCCAGGTTGTTTTTGGTTGGCCTCTCTTTCGCTTTCCTTCGGAGGTCCATAGCATAGCTGTTCTTGTAATGGTATCAGGGTCCCTTCTGAGGACGTGGCCAACCTAACTCCTGCGTCTGCCATGATCGTGCGCATGTCCTCCTAGTTACTCCGAATAAGCAGTTCTTGGTTGCTGATGGTATTCGGCCTAAAGTTTCGGAGAATTTTTCTTAGGCAGATTGTGTGGAGGGAGGGCAGTTTCGACATTTCCTTCTCTGTTACTCTCCAGAATTATGCACCATAGAGAAGCACAGAAAGTACACAGCTCTCATACAGTCTTACTTTGGTGTTTGTGCTGTACTGGGAAGACTTCCAAATGATGTTGAGACTAGCAAAGCCAGTTCTCGCCTTATTCATTCTGTTGTTAATTGAAAGGTGAATCTTTGACTAGATTATGCCTTGTAGGAGAAGCAGATAAGGATAATTATGATGTCATTAGGGCGGCTTTGATAAAAAAAATATCAGCTAAGTGAGGAAGGCTATCGCCTTTTATTTAAAACGATGGTACCTGAGACGGGTGTAGAATTCTCAGAATTCACTGCAAAGGCACGTCTCACAGTTGATCGTTGGATTGAGCTTTCCAAAACAGAAAAAACGTATGAAGGACTTATGGATTTGTTGCTCAGAGATAAGATTATGTCATGTGTGAACAAACCTTTCCTTGAATTTATACATGAGCGTAAACCCAAATCTCTAAAAGAAATGGAAGAATATTGTTCCCAATATGTCACTGCACACCCCGACGTGACTTTTGGCAACACTAAGATTAAGGAGAGTATGCCAGTTGCTTCAGCAACACCATACAATCCCAATTATTCACACAGATTTCAGGGACCTCAAAACAGATTTGATAAAAAAGGTAACCATAATAGTTATCAAAACCAAGGTAACCAATCATTTCAGGGTTCTTCTTCAAAGAACTGGAGACGACCTGATGGCTTTCGACACAGGGGTGGTCATAATTATAGGAATTTCCGTAGAGGAAGTAATTATAGAAACTATCAGGGTTATCCGTCTTGGAGTCAACAAGATCATAATTACAGAGATACTCATTATAATGAATATGATAATGGTAACCAAGGGACTATGACTCAAACCCAAATAGGGGTTACAATAGAGGTAACAATAACTACAGAGGTGATAATAACCGAGGTAGATCTCAAAACAAAAGACATAAACCACATTTTCAGGCAAACTCTGTACAACAAGAGTCCCGTGAAGCCTATAAACAGAGTAAAGATAATAATGATGCTAGTAATATGGCATGTGCCGCTTTTGATTTTGGGAGAGCATCTCAGTGCCCCCAATGCAAAACGTTATTTGAGCCAACCACAGTGTCTACTTTAAGCTGTGGCCATCCTCTTCCTGCTCTTCCAGCATCAGTCGCGCATGATGGAAGAGGTTCTCTTGTCTTACATAAGGGTTTAGTGAATAACAATCCAGTCTCTGTGCTATTTGATTCTGGATGCACCACAATTGGTGTTAGGCAGTCACTCGTAGATCCTTCCCGTGCCACTGGACAAGTAGTCAAATGTGTAACAATTGGCGGCACATTAGAGAAATACTCTACTGCTATCATTAGGATTGCTACTCCTTTCTTTACAGGAGATGTACACGCATGTCTTCTTCCGAATCCGATCGCTGACCTCATCATCGGTCGCATTCATGGAGTCAAGGAATGCACTCCGCAACAAATTTCCACGTGGGAAAGGCAAAACATGCAGATTGCTAACGCTGTAGTCACTAGAGCTCAGGCTCTTAATATGCCTCAAACTTCATCTATTGAAGATAATGAAGTGCATAACCAAGATAATCCCTTGGTAATTTCTCGTGACTCGTTTATAAAACAGCAAGAAGATGATCCCACTCTGAAGAAATTCTTCATTCTTGCAACTAAAGGTGATCCGAATAAAGACACAAGTCGTAAATCGTGGATTACAAAGAAGAATGGCGTACTTGTACGTATGGTTCAAGACTCCATTACGTCAAGTCATTCTCAAATCCTGGTTCCCAAGAATTTGAGAGTTAAAATTTTGCAGCACGCTCACGACTCTCAGTGTGCTGGACACATGGGTTTTTCCCGTACTAAGTCAAGAGTCCTTGCGGCTTTCTTTTGGCCATTGGTAAACAAGGACATACGTATTTATTGTCGATCTTGTAAAGTATGTCAGGAAGTTAAATCCAAAGGTCCACGGCATGCTGCACCCATTCAGGCGGCGGACATTCCTATTCGGCCGTTTCAAAAAATGGCCATACACATTATTGGTCCATTTAAGATCAAGTCTGCCAGAGGACATCAGTTTATCTTGACGTGTGTTGATATGTGCACACGTTGGCCAGAGGCTATTCCTCTGAAGAGCATTACTACTGCTGATATTGCAGATGCTCTTTGGCTTAAAATTTCTCGTCTGGGGTTCCCCGGAGAGATATTGTCAGACCATGGCACCCAACTAATATCAGATACCATGTCTCAAGTAATGTCTACTCTGCAGATAGATAGATCTTTAAGTAGTATCTACCATCCAATGTCTAATGGTATGGTCGAACGCCTTAATAGAACACTTAAAAACTTACTGGGGAAGATAACTGAGGATCATCCTCAAGACTGGGACAGAGTTTTACCTGCGGCCCTCTTCGCTTACAGAGAGGTACCCAATGAACATACGGGATTTTCTCCCTTTGAACTCGTCTTTGGCGCGCGTCCGCGTGGCCCTATGTCGTTGCCTCACGATCTCATAACATCTGACAATATTGACGATGACACAAAGTCATCCTACGAATATGTCATCGCGTTGAGACAAAAAATTATCGAAGCATGCAAATTAGCAACTTCTTCTTCTGAATTTGCGAAACAGAAGGCAAGGCAATTTGCCAATAAGAAGAGATGCTTACGACAACTTTGTCCTGGTGACAAAGCATTTGTATTACTACCTTGTAGGGAAAACAGATTACTTATTTCTTGGAAAGGTCCGTACGATATAATATCGAAAATTTCCGATGTCGACTATATTGTCGATATTGATGGGAAGCATAAAACCTTCCACATCAATATGCTTACTGAATTCCATGAACGTCCGGATTATTTGCAACCCATTTTCCAAGCAACGGACAATTCTCCAGTACAACATGGTCATTACTCATCACTGTCCGTGATACAGGATGAGGAAACAAGTTTTTCAGATGTAAATCTTCCTCTTCCAATGATCCCACTTCATTCCAGTGAATCATGGAAGAACGTTACTGTCTCTCCTGATTTGTCTCTAGGAGAACAGCGACAAGTTTCAACTATGTTGCAAACATTTCAGGATGTACTCACTGACATCCCTGGACAAACGAATGTCATTCAACATGACATTGTTCTAACTGACCATACTCCTATTAGGGTTAGACCTTATCCTATACCTATACATTTTCAAGCACAGGTCGAGAAAGAGTTGGATGAGATGATAGATTTGAAAATAATCGAACCATCCACCTCTGCATATTCTTCGCCGATGGTTATTGTGCGTAAAAAAAGACAATAACATACGTCTTTGCGTTGACTATCGAAAATTGAATCAAGTAACGAAGTTCGATGCCGAACCTATGCCTTTACTGGAAGAGCTACTTACTCGACTCTCCAAATCTCATTTTTTCACTAAACTTGATTTGTCTAAAGGATATTGGCAAGTTCCTTTATCTGAACGCGCCAAACCTCTCACGGCTTTTTCAACACCTAGAGGTTTGTTCCAATGGAATTTTATGCCTTTCGGTCTTATGAACGCACCAGCTACGTTCGTACGCATGATGCGCCGAATCCTATCTTATCGGTCAGATGTCATTGCATATCTAGACGACATCTGTCTTTTCAGCGATACTTGGGAAGATCACTATTCAGGGTTAGATGAATTGCTGTCTACTTTGCGTGAGCACAACCTGACAGCGAAACCCTCTAAAGCCTATATTGGTTTTAGCGAAATTTCTTTCCTAGGCCACCGAGTTGGTCATGGTTTCCTAAAGACAGAGGACCATAATACTAGTAAGATACTTAACATCTCAATCCCTAAGACTAAAAAACAGGTGAGAAGTCTGTTAGGTCTTATTCAATTTTATGGCAGATTCATTCAGAATCTATCCTCTATCATGGCACCTCTCTCAACACTTCTAAAGAAAGGTTCGCCTAATGTGGTCCACTGGTCTCAGGAATGCCAATGCTCTCTGGATAAGATTAAAACACTGTTTTCAACACCACCTATTTTAGTGCTACCCACTAAAGATAAGACATTCGTTCTTCGTAGTGACGCTTCATCCACTGGGATTGGAGCGGCACTAATGCAAGAGTACTCTGGAACTCTGCATCCTGTAATGTATATTTCCAGAAAACTTAATGCGGCAGAAAGGAATTATTCGGTTTTAGACCGTGAGCTATTAGCTATGGTTTGGTCGATCCTCAAACTACAGAGATTCCTTCTAGGCGCACATTTCATAGTAGAAACCGACCAAAAAGCTCTTACTGCTATACAGAGTAAGAATTTGAAGAGCTCGAGGTCTACTCGATATGCAATTGCTCTTTAACCTTTTCATTTCTCTGTGCGAGCTATTCGTGGATCAGATAATGTGATGGCAGACATTCTGTCAAGATGCCCACATGATTCCACATAACTATTAGGGCTTAGACTTCTTGATCTGTCTAGTTCTATAGTAGTTCCTTTTCTATATCATGATAGATACACATTTGTAATTTAATAATATAATGATTGTATCACTACATAGCGGTTCATTGATGTTTATTCACCGCTGTGCTTTGATGATTTTTTCTTCATAAATCATAAATTTAAGATATCTAATACGAAATGATGATATGAATTTTTTACGCATTGTGTAATTGCCAGAATTGTATTATACTTTGATGACACCTTCCTGGAAAAATATACTTGTAGAGAAATAATTTCTCTCAGTTTATGAGACACATTCTCACCAGTCGCTCCATAAGTCGACTTAGCCTCATATTAGGCGTTATAGGTATTCCTGATATTTTCATCTGCGCATTATTCATGCGTTGTGAGCCTATTGTACGTTGCTCCTAGATGTATTTCAAAAAAAAAAATGTTCCATTTTTTTTCCCCGGGAGGTGTGGTAAGACTGTTACGTGCAGTCTTTGATATCTTACAATATTATACATAGGTAATTTTTTAGTGCTTAAGGGAAAGTCATTATTGAGTTACTTCCCTTGAAAGTTGTGCCGTCTCTTCGATCAAACTCCGCGGATGAATCCATTATTTCTGCGATTTATTCTTTGTTTGGGTAGTAATAGATTGTTCTTGCTTCAGAATATCTATGGCCTGAATTTATGTGTATTGTTTGTCTGAGTAGGACGAGTCTGTCTTATATCTGTATATCTTTACATATCTAAGTCGAACTATATGTTCTGTTGTCTCTAGAGAGGTCAAAGGCTATTCGGCGGATGTGTCGCTAGAGAGTGGTGTGATTTGGCTTCGTCCTGATAGGGACTGTGTCTTCTATGTCGGCCTGTCGCCGGGGAAAAAGTGATCTCAGTATTTGTGGGGAAAGTGATAGTCGTCTAGACCTATCGTGTATGCTTTACCCCAGTGTTTATTCGTATTGCCAAGGAATGGCAGTTTCATATTTCTTATACCAAGGTAATCCAAGATACTTTTATGAACTCTCGTACGAAGCCACCATTTTCGATAAGAGAATATATTTGACTCGATGAAAACGACTTCGATTCCTAGCAGCACTATATTCTGTAGAATGCAGTCAATTGTTCATGATCAAATCTACAGAGCAATGCAATGTTTTATGAATGACTAACTTTAGGACAGATTCATTATCTGTATCCAAACGTGAGTGACAGCTCACGAGTGAAGCCATCTTGGAACCAAACCTGTAGTGACTTTCAAGAAGAGAAAAGGGGATGCCCGTATTATCGCTTGGTTAGTCCAGAGATCACTGCTACACATGAGAACCCTTTATCAGCGGTTCAATATTATTATATGAAAAAAATATGTGCTGAACATTATGTGGGAGAATCGTCGCTAAACGAGATTAGGTTTAGAAGCCATCTGAAATATTGTTTATAAGCTGACGTGCTCAGTCAGTGAAGTCAGATGATATATATGTATGGGCGATACTGAGTGCTTGGCTACTGACAGTCCATTATAATATTAATCTACATGAGTGCCCATGTAACATAACATTGCAAGACCAGTTATCCACTGTACCATGATGTATTATGCCAACCTGTGATTTGTCACTATCTGTGCTGTCGAGTGTGTACGTCCAATTAAACTTTAGTAAAGGTACACAGTCGTTGGTGTCGATGACTTCCAGCCATACATGAGTGTGAGAAAAGAACATTTTTGTCAACACCACGAACCCTTATCATCATTCGCACATTATACACTCAATCCATGTCTACACACCACTGCGTAGGTCAAGTTGACATTCCATACACTACAGTGGAGCAAACAACACCATAGAGATCTTATCAACTGATGATGATGATGTCTGCTTCCATCCACTTATATTTATCCTTTTGGTGGATATCATTAACGGGAATAAAATATTTATCAACTTTATCAAGATGGGCTTATCGGGCAAAGATTTATCTGATTTTTGTAGCCACTTCTGAGAAATAGGACAAAGACAGGATAGAAGCCGCGAAAGCGGCTGAAAGATAAGAGCGAAGGATGGCCAGAGAGCACGAGAAGGCTATAGCAGAGAAAGAAGCCGAAGAGAAGGAAAAGCAAAGAGCGTTTGAGGAGCAGAAGTCTGAAAAAGAGAGAGTATTCGCAAAGGAACAGTCCGCAAGAGCAAAAAAGAAGGAACCGAAAGAGCCGAAAAGCCAACGCCATTAGATTGAAAGAATTAGGATCGCCTGTACTTGCTAAGTGGTTATTCCAGTCATAGGAGGCTGGCATCCTCAACATATGAAAATAGTATTTTCAAAAATCACTACAGCGAGCGCTGGTGTTTGCTTCTTGCTAGTCGTGTGTAAAACCCGACAGCAGAAATGACCCCAGACACCGAATGGAGCAGTGAGAAGTGATGATTACATCACATGTGCCTAAAGTGTATAGTATCATTTTGTGAGATATATGTACTTTGTTAATTGTAATTCAGGCAAGCCATTGCCCTCGCGCTGTCCAGACACATTTTCCCTATTAAATTAACCAGAAGAATAACAGTGATTTCTAATCATATTCCCTGAGTTATACTGTGCATATTCAGGGAGAATAATTATTCAGAGAGAGTAACATTGGTAGGCGGGCAGCGAGACAATGCGCCTGTTAATTTGCAGCCCACTTATGTACGTAGCAGAGGCATTTGCTCTTTTATTTTTCCTAAAGTTCGTGGTTCGAAACTACAAGACGGTTCTTAGGACCAGACCAGTCTGAAGTAAAAATCTTCGCCACTATCTTTGGGATTCAAGAGCTGTGTTTGACACAAACTACCTACAGTGGACACGTTGTGAAGACACCCACCTTGACATTAGGAGTGAAGTTCATCTAGACGTGTCTAGAGAAGAGTCCTCATCACAAGAAACCTGACAACGAACCAGTGCATTTCTCAACACGTTAAGTCTTTTGTAACAGGCACGCAAGGTACAATAATAACCATCAGTCCCCAATTATGTCTCAGTGACGACAAATGTTAAGAAACTCTAAAGTCACTGGCATCCATATTTATTTAAAAGAGCGCATGTTTGATCGAAAATCGTTAACTTATATATATATATATATATATATATATATATATATATATATATATATATATATATATATATATATATATATATATATATATATATATATATATATATGTATATATATATTAACGCTTTCACAATTGCAGAATCGTGCATATACGAGCGTATCTAGGCAGCCATATACAAGGTGTTCATAAAAGGATGTACCATTTTCAAAAAATTTATTCTCGGCCCCATGATGTGGTACGAGGATGCTTTCTATCACAAAAGTAATGCAGAGCAAAGGGGAGGCAAATCCCGTGACAGTTACGCGTTTTCTACATTTTTAATCACACAAGACAAGCACAAACCAACCAATATAGTGTAGCAGAACAGCAAGGCAGTCGAGAAAAACCAAAAAGGTAGCGAAGTAGCCCCAATATAAATGCATGCTGAAGTCCGATGCATTGGGCCGGAAGGTGCGCAACATAGTACAATGCAAGCTGCCTTACGATGACTTATGATGACTAGTTCAATATAATTCACAACACAATGGAGCCCCTCTTGCCTTTTGTGTTCTTAATGGAATTCACTCTGTCCTTCCAAATGTTATCTATAATGTCTATAATATATATATATATATATATATATATATATATATATATATATATATATATATATATATATATATATATATATATATATATATATATATATATATATATATATATTGATAGTTTCTGTTGTTATCTGTGATGAGTTACTGTTATTTTTATTTTCAACTCGCAACATTTTTCTTTTCCATGTAATTATTTTGTTATTTAATTTTATTAGGCGTTCGAGTTCACTAGTTATTAATTCTGGGTTATTTTTTCTTGGACATTTGGATTAATCAGACCACCTTCACCTACCCTTTTTAATTGTAGGAATGGGGAAAAGCACGACCCAGGTACGCAGAACCAATAAAATTATTCTGGTAGATAGAAAGTCAGAGGGTTACGGAATATTACGTATTATGTCGGCGCGTGAGCCAAAATAATTTTGCAATTTTGCTCGGTCAACACTGAGTCATAGGTTAGCTTATGATATGGTTGGATGGGCTCGATTAATTTATGTGCAGGCATGATAGTAGGTCAAAGGTTGGTTAAAAGCGGATCCGGATAGATAATGCCAGACGCGATGACTCACCGCGTCTGATATTGCATCAGCAAATTCATAATATAAATAGTGAGCGTCACAAGTCTTTAGCGCTCACTAGTCCCAAGAATTTTTGCCGTGAAGAAGCGCCATTCTGCAGTCTGCTCAGTTCGAGATATTCTGTATTGTTGGGTATGTTCATAACTAAATAGCGGAGTAGGTAGTTTTTTATAAGATGTTAGCACGTTAGAAAAAGCTTTCTTCTGGGATTTAATTTAAATTTAATTAGTCAGGAGTGCCATCAATTGCTGACTTATACAAAACTAGAAGCCAGTGTAGTGTAAGCATTGTCTATAATTTTACTATGTATAAACTAGCAGTATCTATGATTGTGTAGCGGCTTTTGAGATAATTAACGGTATAAGGTTAGGCGGTAAGAGCGGTGTAATGTAAATATGCGGTCAGTGTAACCGCATCTGATTATGATAATTTGTAGTGAATATACACGGGTGTGGTTTGTGTATTCATTAGTTGTGTTACTTGGACATGTAGTCAGAAGACATGGGTGAAGGAGATTAATATTAACAGAGATGGTGTATGTATAAGTGTGTTAAATAATTTTGTTAAATTGATAACCTTCCTGGGCAGTCTTTAAGAAGAATAGGGCTAGGACATTATTCAGTACAGGAGATTTTAGCTTCAGTGAAGGGTATGTTGTGACGCCTACCAGCGAGACACGCACACAGAGGATTCAGGTCAGCCCGCATCTGGGGTTTACGTAACAGACAGTGAGTTAATTGGTGCGGGAGAGAGATAGGAGGGAACTGTTAAGTAGTCTGACCCTTGGGCAGAAATATCTGTTTATTTCTTGTGCGTAGCTTGTGTGTAGGGGAGATTTATTAATTTTGTGGACACCAGGGTGTAGATGAAGTCTGGATTGGTAATGTGTTATGTATTAGGAAATTTTGAATTGTTGTATAGATGTTGTTATTTTTTTTCTACAGCAGTCAACGGCGTAGTGGAGGTTATAGATAGCCCTAAGCCTATCACGGACTTTGCATTCTCAGGAGAAGGAGGCACGAGACATCGCCGTAATTGAAGAAAACTTGGTATGCGTTTGTACCGGCGCCAGTACATCTGCAACACTGAGAGGAATTAGAAGTTCTCTTGACGTGAGGAAACCTACGCCTCAGCGGGAGACTTGCCTCTAATTAAGGAGCTGTTAGCTCGCAAAGGCCAACACAATCAAAACAAACTACGTTGTCTGGTGTTGTTTTATACACTGCCATAATAATGCAGTGGGCCTAAACCCGAAGCGGATGAACCCGGCAGTTTTGAAGAATTGAGTGTCATCAGCAGTGATAACATCTACATCATTAGGCAACAACATATGGCTGTAGTTAACAAGGCCCTCTTCATCAGTATTCAGAAAGGAGAGAGGGAAAACATACCTTTCCAAATGCTAACGAGAGGATGTGCGTGACAGAGAAGCAACTCATCAGAGCCTCAGACGAAGACGGTAGCGTCAGAGAGGCACTGAACCGAGACAGAAGAGTGAGAGAGATGTTATCAAGGAACAGTAGGGTTATATAGAATTACTTAGAGGACAGCCTATGAGTCAACGCTGAAAAGTCTATTAGCGTAACAATTCGGGTGGTATAGTTGTCTGTATAGTGGTTGATACAAACTTATTGTAAATTAAACGTCCATGTTATTAAGGCCTCTGAAACCACCGCTGATAACGCCGCTAAGTCTAATGTGATGGACGAACTCGGCAGACCCTGAACTTTGTTGTAATTCTTGTAAAACGGGACTTCTTTCACGTGGATTCATTAGCTATGCAACTGTTCCACACAGAGGGCAAACACGTTTGCTGATTGATATGCGGAAAGTTTACCTATCGTTCATTCTGGTCATCGCATTGATTTAAGGAGAGATTAAATCACGCCCACTAACATCTCTTGAACAATCAAAGGCAGTTATTTTAATTAACTTGGCCAGTGGGGGGGGGGGGGGGGGGGGGGGGAGAACGTCGCCAGAATCAAACAGATACAGCGACCACGATCAAAGAGACAGACTGAGGGATTTCACGGGAGACTATCGGCGTTATCAAAGACAGTAGTGGTCCCTGATACGAGACGCAGTTGCTTGCCGCTATTTTCGCGTCTCGGTGTCAATCGCAGAACCGAGCGAACGGGGAAAGCCGAAACGGGCAGCAGCGAACAGAGATACGAAGACCAGGGGGCGGCTTCTTCCCTTGATTTGGCGGTCAGATCCCCAAAAGTTCCTGGGATGAAAAGAGCTGTCAATTTTATCATGTTCCACTCAACTTACATTTCATTTTAGATAAATGGACCATGAAGAATAGACATTTTATCACTCGCTGGCCAGACCTTTACAGAAGCACTAGCTTTATTGAAATCTTGTTATAGATTTTCCCCTGGATTTTATATATATATATTTGCAGTGATTTCTATTCTGTGCAAAGCGAGTGATCGTAACCTGCGGTCCCAGCTAAATAAAGAAAGAAATAAAGAAATCATCCTATAAACTTCCAGGCATATTGAAGAAACATTTCTTTTAAATATAACCTTGTGGCGGTCCTTTTGTGACCTAGCTGTCAGAATTAAATGAAATAAAGCTCACCCAAGAACATTTTAAAGAACAATCATCAAATTACCCTTACAAACCTGTAAGATAAACTGGAAGGTAATCATCGCCAGTAGCGATATTATATTTACTGTTTACTGTGAGAGAGTACATATTTTCCTGACTGTGACTGAGCCTAGTTTTTCCTCAATTGGATTTAATAAAACTATCATCACGCATTGAAGGAATTTTACCATAACGGAGGATTAAAAGAGACCACTTCATTTTCACCCCTGTGCCGAACTGTGTTAGTGCCATCCCATAGACTCCTTTTTATATATAATAAAAACACGAGAACTCTTAGTCTTCAAGTCTTGCGATAAGTGAGAATATTTGTTACCAACAAAACCTCGCAAACATCTGGGGCGGGACATCGAAGGACTAGACCGTTCATATGTCAAAAGAATACTTGCTGTTTTTATATACTTTTATGGATCGTCTGAGGCTGCATTCGGTAAGTGTGTGAGTATATGAGTGTGGATCCTCACGCGTGTGCATGAATGACAGGAAATTTAATCTTTTCATTTGGTAACCCTGTTGTTAACTTTCTCGCCTAGTAATATAATTTTCTGTATTCCCTGCATTGTTCCTTTACGGGGGAGTTGATAATTGGTTAACTCTGTTTAAACCCCCCTCCTTTCCATCTGCTTAGTAAAAGGAAGAACAGCTGGGAAGAACAGGTTTTTTTTCTATCACCTATACCTAACTTTGTAACACCTCTTTCAGAGCAATTAACTTCACTGTTAGGTTAACGTACCCGTGTTCCTGATATTATCTATCTCTGGACTGGGTTTATCTTTGTCTAATAAGCGGGAAGGGCTTAGTCGATACCAATCTTCTTCACCCCTCCCAAACTTGTTATTTGCATTTGTGTACTTATGATAATTTATGTAATACCTGATATTTGTTAGTGATTGATGTTTAAAGTGAATAAAATCACATAAACTCATTTAGTTCTGTGTTGGACGTACCCAAAGCCCAACTTTTCCCCTATTCGTTTAATATAGTTTGTATCTACGTCGCCTGTGTGTTTGAAAACACCAAATCGGTGTGCGCGCAGATGCGGGTCTGGAAAACTGGCAAATAATTGTTTGACCAGGAGAGTGGAAGAGAAGATTGAGAGAAACGATTTGTCGTAAATAAGTCTGTCTTTACTCTCCTCCAGCATGCTGTGAAGCAACTATTAAATCTCTACATTTTCTATCACTGAGTTTTCCATCATCATTTTCCCACTCTAAACCGGACCACTATTTCTAAGACTCTTTTCTCTCAAAATAAATTTACGACAATATTTGGCTGGCTCGCCGGGATAATTTTGAGATACATTTGATGCACACATATTTGTGGGCTGGTTCTGGGATCTTGAGCTACATTTGAGGCAATCGCATAGCCGGGTTAAAGATATTTTGAGTCTGATTTAGTCTGGGTCTAACTAGGTAGAGTGTGAATGATTTGTCTTTGTGAATTAGGGAAATGAATAAATAATTACACCCCTAGACAAACGTTCTTTAAGTATTTGGGTTGTCCACACAGCATATTTACAGGTTGTTTTCTCTCCACAGCAGTAGAAAGTACAGATAAACAAAAATATTTGCTATTTTAATTATCCTCTGGCGGAGATAATTATATTTCTTTCTTTATAAGAGTTGCTGGGATTGCGTGATTGTTTACAGTCACTAAGGTTTTTTGAAGTTAAAAAGAGTTGAGCTTAGCTAAAGACGGATTGTTCTGATTTTTAAAAATTAAGTTAACAACGTCTCATCTCAATAATTGACTTTAGGGACGGAGTTTGTTGTCAGAGATTTAAAATTTAGGGGGAAATTTTTTTTCCTTTTAAATTGTTTTAATATAAATTTTTCTCTACTGTTAGTAAAAGTAGATTCTTTTCCAGTGTAACTTACCATTTAGTGGCATAGTCGCTTGCGTTTAGAGCCTAAATTGCCAGATAATAGCAGCGATAAGTTTGCACAGTACAGGTAGGAGGTAACAGAGGTAAATTTATACTTGTGTTTTTTTCTCGTAGCGGTTCAGAGTTCCTCTCTTTCGCGTTTCTTCTTACTAGTTCTCTAGGCATACTTCATCTTATTCTTTAACAATGGCAGAGAGGATAAAGATGAGGTCCATCTTGAGGCTGGAAGCGAAAGAGGCAGGATTAGATGCAGAAGCTGCAAACGCGTTTATTAACCAGGAATTGGAAATATATGACGCGGAGCAACAGAGAGCCGAAGCTGAGAGGAAGGCGGAGCAACAGAGAGCAGAAGCTGAGAGGAAGGAAGAGAAAGAAAGAACAGAGATGAGAGAAGCCCAGGAGAGGGCAGATAAGAAAGAAGCGGAAGAACGTCTTTTGGAACAGAAGAAAATTGAAGCAGAGATGGAAACTCGCCGAGAGAGAGAGAGAGACAAGGAAAGACAACATGAACTGGCGCTTAAGGCTCTAGAGAGTCGGGGCGCCTCTACTTCGACTAACGGAGAGCCGTCTTCGCCCCAGTCTCAATCAATGGACCTCTCCAGTACTCAATCTGCCCAATTAACTGCTATGTCGTTTTCTTTAGAAACTTTTCCTAGCCCTAACGAAAAAATTGACAGCTACCTAGAAAAATTCGAGAGACTCGCGAATCTTTATGGGTTAGAGAGTACCCGCTGGGCGCTTAAACTCTCAATGTCACTGAAAGGCAATGCTTATGACGTGTACACAAAGCTGGGACCGAATCAACATGATTATGACCTGTTGAAGAAGGCCTTACTACAGCAGTTTGAGATGACTGCCCGAAAGTTTCTGCAATTGTTCAGAAACAGCCGAAAAGAGAGCACGGAAACATTTCCCCAGTTCTCTTCACGTCTCACGGGTTATCTGACAAAGTGCATTGAATTATCTGACCTACCTCTTTCATATGAGGGACTCCTCGAACTTGTTCTTGTGGAGCAGATAAAATCCACTTTGTCGAATGAAACACGTAGATTTTTGGCGGAACAGGGGGCAGTCAGGCTTGAAGACATACTCAATAAAGCCGAACGCTATAGCAATGCAATGGCCGAACTTCCCAGCACTAAACGTAAACCCACCGATGAGCCATCTCGAAAACAGAATCTAGAGCAGGCATCCTATTCTTCCACTTCCTCTCAACATTATAACCAACGAGATAACAATACCCAGAAACCTTCCCAGGAAAAATCGAAATTCTACAAAACCCGATACCCCCCCAACAACAATTCTGATCAACCCAACAAGCCTACGTGGCAGCGTGGCCACCAAGGTCAAGGAAAAGGGAAGACCCCTACACCAGGAACGTCTGATCAGGGCAAACAAACCGGTGCAAACCGCATTGGATGTTTGCATACAGCCTCTAAAGGTAGAGTCAATGTCAGTGATTCTCAACCTGAGGGATACCGACCCTCAACTCGAGGAACTGTAATTTTGAACGGTACTTCTACTACTTGTCTTTTTGACACTGGATTAAGTTTTGATTGTATTGTCGCTAGGCACCTAATCAAACCCGGTCAGGAGACAGAGGAAACCGTCAAACTTAGTGGAGTTTTCAGGAGTGATGCACCCAGGACGCTTCCTATCGCACTGGTAGAAATACACTCTGACTTTGTCAGAGGAGTTATTAAAGCGGCCATAATGGATGATCCGATCTACCCAGTTATCCTGGGATGTAGATATGTGTTCATTGGGAGACCTAAGGATCCGATTGTGGCAGCGGTAACCACAAGAGGGCAAGCCAAGAAGGAGAGGGAGCCTGCGCCAAATTTGTTGCCGAATGAACTGAAGGAGGCGCAACAAAAGGACCCTACTCTGGCGTCCTGCTTTAAAAAACTGCCCATGGCTAAGGACCCCAGACACAACGGAGACATCTTTTCTAAGGATGGTGTACTGTATCGTAGAACGGGCAACACGGACACGGGGAATAACCAGCTCCTAGTACCGACGCAGTACAGAAACCAGACCTTAGAAATGGGGCACTCTCTTCCCTTTAGCGGACATATGGGACAAAACACCACTATTCAGCGAATAAAAAACCACTATTGGTGGCCAGGATTGAACTCTGACATTGTCAGGTATGTGAAATCCTGTGCCCAGTGCCAATGGGTAGCACCCAAGCACTTGACACCCCCAGTACCTATGGGGCAAATGCCAATAGTAGGGACTCCATTTGAACGGGTTGCTGTCGACATTATTGGTCCCCTGGAAAAGACCAAAAGAAGGAACAGGTTCATCCTGACCTTAGTCGACACTTGCACTATGTGGGCCGAAGCGGTACCGCTACCATGCACTAATTCCAAGCATGTCGCAGAAGCCCTTGTGCAAATTTTTACACGGTTGGGATTCCCTCAACAAGTTTTGACGGACAATGGATCCCAATTCCGTAGCCTGTTAATGGAGATCTTTAAGATCTTGAGGGCCAAACATATCCACACAAGTCCCTACCATCCGGCCGGAAATGGGCTCGTGGAACGTTTTAACGGTACCCTCACCATGATGTTACGTAAGCTGGGTCAGGAGAAACCGGAAGACTGGGACCAATATATATCGGCTGCTTTATTCGCCTACCGAGAGGTACCCCAAGCGTCTACGGGTTTTGCGCCAGCTACACTTTTATTTGGCAGACCTATAAAGGGGCCACTAGAAGCCTTACTTCGGTCCCTGACAGACCAGAAGGCTGACGAGACAGTCGTCTCTGCAAGCAAGTATGTATCTGAGCTTAAGGAAAGGCTAAAGCTAGGATGGGATCTAGCTACTACCAATCTTAAGAAAGCCCGCGCAAAAATTACTAAAAGATACAACAAAGCTGCCAAAGAGAGAGAACTACAACCAGCGGAGAAAGTCCTATTGCTACTTCCAACCGGAAGCAATAAACTTCGCATCGGATGGCAAGGACCGTTTACCGTCCTTAAAAAGATCTCACGTACCAATTACAAGATCTCCATCAAAGGAAAGGAGAAGGTCTTCCACATAAATCTGCTAAAGAAATATTTGGAAAGACCGGTGCCATCCTCCGAGCATCTCCTGGCTGTCGCCATAGCAACGGAAGACGAGGAAGATGATGATGGTTGCATGGAGTATCCATTGCAACCCACAGAATCCTTTAAAGATGTCAAGTTCGGCGACAATCTCTCACCAGAACAACAAACAGAAACCAGGGCTCTACTAAAACAGTACAGTGCAGTCTTAACGGATGTACCTGGTCGAACAAATCTCATTGAATTTGATATGAAATTAACAAACGAGACCCCTGTTCAAACCAGAGTTTACCCCATCCCGTACGCTAAAGCGGATGCACTTCGCGGAGAAATAGACAAGCTGCGTCAGGCAGGAATTATCAGTGAGTCTACATTTCCTTACAGCTCGAGCGTAGTGCTGTTGCAGAAGCCCAATAAGGAAGTTCGGCTGTGCATTGATTACAGGTTGCTAAACGCTGTAACGGAATTCCAGCCCGAACCTCTCCAAACTGTTTCTGAGTTGTTCACCAAGCTCAGCAAAGCAAAGATCTTCTCCAAGATTGACCTCAGCAAAGGTTATTATCAAATACCAGTCAAGGAGGAAATTAAACTTTTGTTAGCTTTCAGCACTAGTGAAGGACATTACACATTTAACGTGATGCCGTTCGGTTTGCATAACGCACCAGGAATGTTCACCAGGATGATGAGGAAGCTTCTAGAACCTTTGCAAAGTCCCCATATCCATAATTTCATGGATGACATCTTAATTGCATCGGAAACCTATGAAGAACATATTACTACGGTTGCTATGCTCCTCAGGAGACTACAGGAAACGGGTCTCACAGCCAGACCTAGCAAATGTCTCATCGGGTTTGAACAGTTAGACTTCCTGGGGCACACTATTTCTCACTGATGCAGTTGGCCTATCAAGAAGAACGTGGAGAAAATAGTGGCAGCAAAAAGACCCCGAACGAAGAAAGACGTACGTTCCTTCATATCGCTATGTGCATACTATCAGAAGTACATCCAGAACTTCAACGGACTGACGGCACCTCTGACTGATCTCACAAAGAAAGGTTGTCCTGATAAGATCATATGGGATCAAAAGTGCGAACACGCGTATAGCACTTTGAAAGGACAGTTGTCTGCATACCCCATTTTGAGGTTGCCTGACCTCAAGAAACCTTTTGTACTGAGAGTCGACGCGTCAGGTCAGGGCATCGGGTCAACACTGCTTCAAGCCGATGACAGTGACCTGAACATGCTATTTCCAGTTGCCTATGGCAGTCGGAAATTAAATAAAGCGGAACGGAACTACAGCGTAGTTGAATGGGAATGTCTTGCTCTGATTGACGGTATCAGACGCCATCATGAGTTTCTTTATGGTACATCTTTCACGGTGCAAACAGACCACGCTCCGTTAGCATTTCTTGGTGCCAATAAAGAATTTAACGCTAGGATCATGCGTTGGGCCCTCCTTTTAAGCGTTTATTTTTTCAAAGTGGAATATATTCCGGGAAGACAGAATGTCGGGGCTGATTTCCTGAGTAGAAACTGGACTACAGAGGAAGAGGAGGAAGGGGAAGATACCAATCATCCAAAAGTTACCGATCAGGGCAGCTTCATCGTCATAAATCAAACATGAAAACACGTTTTCACGTCTCAAAAGAGAGGACGATTGTGATGGACGAACTCGGCTGACCCTGAACTTTGTTGTAATTCTTGTAAAACGGGACTTCTTTCACGCGGATTCATTAGCTATGCAACTGTTCCACACAGGGGGCAAACACGTTTGCTGATTGATATGCGGAAAGTTTACCTATCGTTCATTCTGGTCATCGCATTGATTTAAGGAGAGATTAAATCACGCCCACTAACATCTCTTGAACAATCATAGGCAGTTATTTTAATTAACTTGGCCAGTGGGGGGGGGGGGGGGGGCGGCGCAAGAATCAAACAGATACAGCGACCACGATCAAAGAGACAGACTGAGGGATTTCAGGGGAGACTATCGGCGTTATCAAAGACAGTAGTGGTCCCTGATACGAGACGCAGTTGCTTGCCGCTATTTTCGCGTCTCGGTGTCAATCGCAGAACCGAGCGAACGGGGAAAGCCGAAACGGGCAGCAGCGAACAGAGATACGAAGACCAGGGGGCGGCTTCTTCCCTTGATTTGGCGGTCAGATCCTCAAAAGTTCCTGGGATGAAAAGAGCTGTCAAGTTTATCATGTTCCACTCAACTTACATTTCATTTTAGATAAATAGACCATGAAGAATAGACATTTTATCACTCGCTGGCCAGACCTTTACAGAAGCACTAGCTTTATAGAAATCTTGTTATAGATTTTCCCCTGGATTTTATATATATATTTGCAGTGATTTCTATTCTGTGCAAAGCGAGTGATCGTAACCTGCGGTCCCAGCTAAATAAAGAAAGAAATAAAGAAATCATCCTATAAACTTCCAGTCATATTGAAGAAACATTTCTTTTAAATATAATCTTGTGGCGGTCCTTTTGTGACCTAGCTGTCAGAATTAAATGAAATAAAGCTCACCCAAGAACATTTTAAAGAACAATCATCAAATTACCCTTACAAACCTGTAAGATAAACTGGAAGGTAATCATCGCCAGTAGCGATATTATATTTACTGTTTACTGTGAGAGAGTACATATTTTCCTGACTGTGACTGAGCCTAGTTTTTCCTCAATTTGATTTAATAAAACTATCATCACGCATTGAAGGAATTTTACCATAACGGAGGATTAAAAGAGACCACTTCATTTTCACCCCTGTGCCGAACTGTGTTAGTGCCATCCCATAGACTCCTTTTTATATATAATAAAAACACGAGAACTCTTAGTCTTCAAGTCTTGCGATAAGTGAGAATATTTGTTACCAACAAAACCTCGCAAACATCTGGGGCGGGACATCAAAGGACTAGACCGTTCATATGTCAAAAGAATACTTGCTGTTTTTATATACTTTTATGGATCGTCTGAGGCTGCATTCGGTAAGTGTGTGAGTATATGAGTGTGGATCCTCACGAGTGTGCATGAATGACAGGAAATTTAATCTTTTCATTTGGTAACCCTGTTGTTACCTTTCTTGCCTAGTAATATAATTTTCTGTATTCCCTGCATTGTTCCTTTACGGGGTAGTTGATAATTGATTAACTCTGTTTAAACCCCCCTCCTTTCCATCTGCTTAGTAAAGGGAAGAACAGCTGGGAAGAACAGGTTTTTTTCTATCACCTATACCTAACTTTGTAATACCTCTTTCAGAGCAATTAACTTCACTGTTAGGTTAACGTACCCGTGTTCCTGATATTATCTATCTCTGGACTGGGTTTATCTTTGTCTAATAAGTGGGAAGGGCTTAGTCGATACCAATCTTCTTCACCCCTCCCAAACTTGTTATTTGCATTTGTGTACTTATGATAATTTATGTAATACCTGATATTTGTTAGTGATTGATGTTTAAAGTGAATAAAATCACATAAACTCATTTAGTTCTGTGTTGGACGTACCCAAAGCCCAACTTTTCCCCTATTCGTTTAATATAGTTTGTATCTACGTCGCCTGTGTGTTTGAAAACACCAAATCGGTGTGCGCGCAGATGCGGGTCTGGAAAACTGGCAAATAATTGTTTGACCAGGAGAGTGGAAGAGAAGATTGAGAGAAACGATTTGTCGTAAATAAGTCTGTCTTTACTCTCCTCCAGCACGCTGTGAAGCAACTATTAAATCTCTACATTTTCTATCACTGAGTTTTCCATCATCATTTTCCACTCTAAACCGGACCACTATTTCTAAGACTCTTTTCTCTCAAAATAAATTTACGACATCTAAATGTTATAGTCTGTTTACACCCACTGTTGCGAGTGTAGTGGTTCGGTCTATATCATCGCCTCACAGGCTAATTCAATAAATGTGTGCTGCTGTCCTGTCACTGTGTCTGGAATGTTGACCTGGGTGTGTGTTGATATGTTCGCACACCACAGTACGTGCATAAGAGTACATGCAATAGTCAAAAAGGGTTGCAAACGACTGGAACAGTTCGATACTGTTTATTCCGTTACAACACAGACACGATGACATAAATGACACTTATTCGACAGCAAAACACGAATCATATAATTTCCACATTGCATTAAATATATATTATACGGCCTGTCAACATCCTGGCCTTATAATAGCTTCCTCACAGCTTCATAAACCTCCACACTACTCAACAAAGCCTGCTCACACGGCAGCTATAATAATCTTCATAACACAATAAAGCCTGCTCACCTAGCAGCTATAACAATCTTCATATGGCCTACACAAATCTTCATTACTCAATAAAGCCTGCTCACCCGGCAGCTATAATAATCTTCATATGGCCTACACAAATCTTCATTACTCAATAAAGCCTGCTCACCCGGCAGCTATAATAATCTTCATATGGCCTACACAAATCTTCATTACTCAATATAGCCTGCTCACCCGGCAGCTATAATAATCTTCATATGGCCTACACAAATCTTCATTACTCAATAAAGCCTGCTAACCCGGCAGCTATAATAATCTTCATATGGCCTACACAAATCTTCATTACTCAATAAAGCCTGCTCACCCGGCAGCTATAATAATCTTCATATGGCCTAAACAGTACTCAATTACTCAATAAAGCCTGCATCACACGGCAGCTATAATAATGTTCATATGGCCTAAACAGTACTCCATTACTCAATAAAGCCTGCTCACCCGGCAGCTATCATAATCTTCATAAGGCCTAAACAGTACTCCATTACACAATAAAGCCTGCACACACGGCAGCTATAATAATCTTCATATGGCCTAAACAGTACTCCATTACACAATAAAGCCTGCATCACACGGCAGCTATAATAATCTTCATATGGCCTAAACAATACTCCATTACACAATATAATAATCTTCATATGGCCTAATAAATCTTCACTGCAGTTTATCAAATAGCCTGCACACCCGGCAGCTATAATAATCTTCATATGGCCTAATAAATCTTCACTGCAGTTTCCCATCAAATAGGCTGTACACACAATGAGATATATAAGTCGACATCATACTGGATAATTTAGTGAAACCTATCTCCTTTCTGGTAGTCAGAGGTAGTGAGACAGTAGCTATTACACAAGTCACAAGTGGCGAGGGAGAGTCAATCTCGGGTCTCACCTTCGAAGCTATAAGTCTCATCCTTCCACATTCATTGCAATTCTCATCTAAATCTATCTTCTCAGACTTTCTCATAACTATTGTCTTGTCTCTGTACTAAGACAGACTCTAATTAAAGCCACTTCGTGACATTATCCATGCTTTTGTTGTCGTTTCCCTAGTATGTCTTCACATGTCTCATTCATACAGTTTTGATTTGCTGCCAAAAGCCTTCTGTATTCTCTACATTTCTAGCTGTTGGAGCACTTGGAATTTGTTGGATATAGTGACCGCAAATTTGTCTCTTGTTTCTTGATTTCTTAGATGTCCTACATTAAATTGTTGTCTATAATTGTGCATTGTTGCATATCTCTTGAGCTTCATTTTTACTTTGGCTATCAGAAGGTGGGGATCTGCTCCTCTGTATACCTTTACGTCGAGCAAGGAGGATCTAAACTTCTTGTTTATTGTGGTAGATTATGGAGATATATTTCTATATCTATTTTTATTTTCCTCATTTCTCTTTTACTCGACTTTTTCACCTACATATTTTTTTCTGTTAACTTTTACTTTCCCACACACACAGCTATCTATTTCCCATTTCTTTTACTTTAGCACGCGCAGTTTAGAGGTGTGAGCTAATCTCTTTGATGTTGAGAGTACGAGTAGACCGGATTAGCATACGCGAATCGGTTTCATGTTAATTGTAAACGCCAGAGATCGAGAAATCGATGTAACAGTGATTAGGAGAGATAAGCTCGGAACGAACGGGCAGACAAGTGTCTATTACCTCTTCCTAACTCGCTCGTGGATAGTTAGTTAATACACGGTGTTAACGAGTAGATCAAAGACATTGATCGCTGGGAATGGCCATATAAAGCAGAAGGTGTAAAACGCACACTGAAAGTTTTATTGCCGATGTCTGATCAGAACGAGAGAATGGCTTTGAACTACGTATAATCCGAGATCGGAACGTAGAATCCTCGGAAGGTGTAAAGTCTGGGCTTCGGTCTCAAGTGTGAGAAATGCGTTTGATTCGCAGAAACGAGTTAGGGAATATGTAGATTTTCCCGAAAGGTGCTACATCTGGCAAAAGTAGTCTGTTTTCGGGTTATAGACGTAACTTGTTTCCTTTCATCAGAGAGATATTTATACCCCAGCAGTTTAGACTTCAGGCATTCAGTACTGCCACAGCTTTAGAGATACCACTAGCGCGAGTTCTAGAATCACCGTAATAGTAGAGTCTTAGTTTCTCGTGGAGAAAATCTTAGAAATTTGTGTGCAGTATTCGGGTCAAAAACCCTAAAACTTACCAGCGGCTTTCAGTACCTATGTAACTGAGAAGAACTTTACTTAAAGAACATTCTGAATATAATTACCGGGTTTTGCAAGTGACCTGTCTGGCCTCGTGTTTTACACCCAGAAAAAAAGGACAGAGTACCGGCCCAAAAGTAATATTAAGAATAAATGATACTGGACTTACAGAATATCCAGATTTCTTTCTCAAGTTCATATATACTTCGCCTGTGGTGGCGACTAAAATAACATTGACATTACCCATGTAACGACCATTGTGTTGTGAAGGAGATTTATCCTAAACCGATTTATGTACCTGACACTCAATTTAACGATTGAAGATTCCAAGATAATGTACCCTGTGAACATTTGATATCATAAGTATTTATCTAACTGACAAAAATTGATGTGACATTCATCAGCATCCTATTTACAACCGTGAAGCAAGCGTTTCCCAACATTTGATTAATTAGTCTTTGGAGAAACTGGGGCTTGGTTCGCCAGTAAACTCAAGTCTGGGATGGTCTGTGAGTGACTTAACAATTGTTCCAGATGTTATGAAAGGCAACGATTAGGTAAGAGTGTGCTTGTTTCTGTGATCACAGGTTGTCAGAGCGAGAGAATAACAGGGATGAACAATTCGTTTATGATATAACCCATGTAATAACGTTGTATTTTCTCTTGTATGCAAGTTTTGCTAATGCTGTTTCCTCTAGGAACCCGTTACACGTGCGTCTAATCGTCGTCACTTATCTGTGTGTGTGTATATGCGAGTGGTTAAATATATCAATACATATTTATAGGAAACTGTCTGATCTGAACTCTCAGTCGTAATCGATAGGCGGGTTTGATTTTCTATCAAATCCAGGGACAGATTTTACCTTTCACCATTTCACTTGTGAAATTCTATTTCTTTACCTTATCTCCCACTGAGCTATCACCTGTTCTAGTCCTATTCAGTCCTATTCAGGAGGGACCAAAAGTGATCTTAATTACCCCTATCGAAAATATACGACAAAATGGGTGCTTGTTTTTATTTCCGGGAATTGAATTCTAATCCTGAGCACAGCGACAAGAAATTTCTCTTTTACCGTGATTTTTGATCTGTAATCTTTATAGACTAGTTAGAGAAAGAGTGTGATTGTCTCGGGGGTGTTAGAATTTTAAAAAATAATTATCCCGTAGACAAACGATCTGATATTGGCTTGCTGACCACACATATATATCTATTGTTTTTCCACAGCATTATTAGAGTTATACAATTGATTTACAGGGTGATCTTTGTCAGAATATGTTATGCATTGATTTTGTAATACAAAGCCGCTGGTAATAGAGTTTGTGATTGGGTAACAATCACAGGGTTTTTTTGAAGCAGAAAGGTGTTTTGAACTAAGTTAATGAGTGCGTTCGGACTATTTATTTTCGTCCAGTTAATTGCCTCCCTTACCCGATCTGACTTCAGGGGTGAACTTGTAGTGAATTTAAAATTAAGGGATTTTTTTTCTCCTTAAATTGTTGCAATAATTGTTTTGTTTCCACTGCAGCAACTTATTTTGTTAGTCACTAATCTTAACTACCATTTGTTTGGCATAGTCGCTTGCATTTAGAGCCTTTAGAGCCATTAATAGCAGCGATAGTTAGATACTAATATTATAGGAGGAGGTATCCCAGTTAAATAAAATATTTAATTTGTTTGCATTTCTCGTAAGTGGTAAGGAAACAGTGTATCTTTTCCTTTTTCTTACTTCTTTCTCGTGTCTTAGTCAGCTATTAACTATCGCCGAGAGGGCAAAGCTTAGACAGATGCTCAGAGACAAAGCAAGGGAAGAGGGATTGGAAGGAGAAGAAGCGGAAGCTTTTGTCAGAGACGAACTTGATAGATATGACGCGAAGAGGAAAGCAGACGAAGTTAGGGAGCAGAAGAAAATTGAGGCAGAAATGGAAATTCGCAGGGCACAGCAGGAGGAAAGAGAGAAGGAGAGACAGCACGAGTTAGCGCTTAAAGCTCTAGAGGTCCAAAGCCGTGTGGCTGCCTCTACCTTCAGCAATGGAGAGTCTTCTCTTCATTCTTCCTTAACTGATCCTTCTAACACTCAATCTCCTCAACTCACCGCTATGTCTTTTACTCTAGAATCTTTCCCGTGCCCTAATGAGAAGACTGACACGTGGCTAGAAAAATTTGAGAAAATGGCCATTCTGTACCGTTTAGAGAGGTCGCGTTGGTGTAAGAAACTTTCCCAGACCCTAAGAGGTTCTGCTTATGATGTTTACTCTAAACTGGAAAGCAGCCAACAAGACAACTACGACGTGTTGAAGAAAGCTTTACTTGAGCGCTTTGAAATTAATGCGCGAAAATATTTGCAACTGTTTCGCAACAGCAGAAAGGAGAATTCTGAAACTTTTCAGCAGTTCTCTTCTCGTTTGAAGGGATACTTGTCAAAGTGTCTGGAGCTGTCACAACTCGCTTCTACCTATGAAGGGCTTAAGGAGTTCGTTATATGCGAACAGATAAAGAACACTTTGTCTGCTGACACCCGAATTTCTACCTGAGCGATATCATAATGCGCTGGCCGATTTGCCGGCCACAAAACCTAAAGCGATAGAAGAGCCTTTTCGAAAGAATAATCTAGTCCAATCTTCTCATGCTTCTCACCAAAATAACCACAGAGAAACTGGACCTCAGAATCCCTCTCCTGAAAAGTCTAAGTTCTACAAAAACAAGTACCTTAACAATAACACACAGTCTGATCAACCCAACCGTCCTACATGGCAGCGCGGTCAGAAAGGACAAGGTGGCAAAGGGAAAACTCCTGAGAACGGGACAAATGATCAGAGCAAGCACACCGAGCCTAATCGCATCGGATGCTTGCAAACAGAGTCGCAAGAAAGAATTATTGTCAGTGATTCTCAACCTGAGGAAGAGAGGCCCTCTACGCAAAGTACTGTTGTTTTAAACGGGACTTCAACGTATTGTTTGTTTGACACGGGGCTTTCTTTTGATTGCATTGTTGCCAGGCACCTGGTCAAACCCGGTCAAGAGACAGACGAAACCGATACACTTTGTGGAGTTTTTAAGAGTGATGTACCAACAATGCTTCCCATTGCATTGGTTGAGATCCACTCTGATTTTGTCAGAGGTGTGATCAAAGCGGCTGTTATGGATGACCCGATCTACCCAGTCATACTTGGCTGTAGATATGTGTTTATTGGGAAACCGGAAGAGCCAATTGTGGCAACAGTAACCACAAGAGGGCAAACCAAGAAGGAACGGGAGCCTGCGCCAAATTTGTTTCCAATGGAACTTAAAGAGGCGCAACAAAAGGACCCTACTTTGGAGCCCTGCTTTAGGAAATTGCCCATGGCTAAGGACCCCAGACACCACGGGGACATATTTTCTAAGGATGGCGTACTTTATCGCAGAACGGTCAAGCCTGAACAAGGTTACAATCAGCTCCTAGTACCGAAACAGTGCAGAAGCCAAATCTTAGAACTGGGCCACTCTCTTCCCTTTAGCGGACATATGGGACAGAACGCCACAAATCAGCGAATACAGACTCACTATTGGTGGCCAGGGATGAACACTGATATAGTCAGATATGTGAAATCCTGTACCCAGTGCAAACGGGTGGCACCCAAGCACTGGACCCTCCCCAGTTGCCATGGGGCAAATGCCAATAGTTTGGACTCCATTTGAACAGGTTGCTGCCGACATTGTTGGACCGCTAGAAAGGACCAAACGAAGGAGCAGGTTTATCCTGACCTTAGTCGATACATGCACTATGTGGGCCGAACCTTACCGTTAACATGCACAGATTCGAAGTATGTCGCAGAAGCCCTAATGTAGATTTTTACCCGGTTGGGATTCCCTCAACAAGTTTTGACGGACAATGGATCCCAATTCCGTAGCCTGTTAATGGAGGAGATCTTTAAGATCTTGAGAGCCAACACATCCACACCAGCCCGTACCATCCAGCCGGAAATGAGCTCGTGGAACGTTTCAACGGCAGCCTCACCACCATGTTACGCAAGCTGGCACAAGAAAAACCGGAGGATTGGGATCTTTTCATTCCTGCAGCCCTATTCGCTTACAGATATGTTTCCCAGGCCTCTACGGGTTTCCCTCCAGTTATGCTTTTATTCGGCACACCTAGAAAGGGGCCGCTTGAAGCATTACTTCCGTCCCTGACAGACCAGAAGGCGGATGAGACAGTCGTCTCAGCAAGTAGATATGTATCGGAATTGAAGGAAAGGCTACAGCTAGGATGGGATCTAGCAACGACCAACCTTAAGCGAGCACGCGCAAAGCACGCTAAACGATACAATCAAGCAGCGAAAGAGAGAGAATTACAACCAGGGGAGAAAGTGTTGCTGTTACTGCCAACCGGAAGCAACAAACTACGCATCGGGTGGCAAGGGCCGTTTACCGTTCTGAAAAAGATCTCGAGAACGAATTATCAGATCTCTATTAAAGGACAGGAGAAGATTTACCATTTGAATCTGTTAAAGAAATACTTGGAAAGACCGGTGCCATCCCCCGAACATCTACTGGCAGTCGCCATAGCTACAGAGGATGTTGAAGATGACGAACAGTGTATGGAATATACCTTGCAACAAACTGAATCTTTCAAGGATGTAAAATTTGGTGACACTCTCTCTGAAGCACAACATATAGAAACGAGGGCGCTCCTGAACCAGTACACAGCAGTGCTAACGGGTGTACCTGGGCGAACACATCTCGTAGAGTTCGAGATGAAACTTACAAACGAGACACCTGTTCGAACCAGAGTCTACCCTATTCCGTATGCAAAAGCTGATACGCTACGGGCAGAGATAGACAAGCTACGTAAAACAGGAATTATTAGTGAGTCTACATCTCCTTATAGTGCGAGCATAGTGCTGTTGCAGAAGCCCAATAAGGACGTTCGGCTGTGTATCGATTACTGTCTACTTAACACAGTAACGGAAAGTCAGCCTGAACCCCTCCAAAGCGCTTCTGAGCTGTTTAGCAAGCTAAGCAAGGCACGGATTTTCTCAAAGATTGACCTGAGTAAGGGTTACTATCAGATATCAGTCAAAGAGGAAACTAAGCCTCTGCTAGCTTTTAGCACCAGTGAAGGACACTATACGTTTAACGTGATGCCACTTGGGTTACACAACGCTCCAGGAGTGTTCACAAGGATGATGAGAAAGCTGTTAGAGCCATTGCACAGTCCACATATCCACAATTTTATGGACGATATACTAGTTGCAACGGACACATACAAAGAACACATTGCTACGGTTGAGATGCTCCTCAAGAGACTACAGAAACTAGTCTCATAGCTAGACCTAGCAAATGTTTAATCGGCTTCGAAAAGCTTGACTTCCTGGGGCATACCATTGCTCACTGTGCCATGTATCCAGTCGCTAAAAACGTAGAGAAGATACGTGCAGCAAAGAGGCCAAGGACGAAGAAAGAAACGCGATCGTTCTTATCACTATGTGCTTATTACCAAAAATTCATCAAAAACTTCAATGGTTTAACAGCACCCCTTACTGACCTTACGAACGACCTGAGAGAATTATCTGGGATCCCAAGTGCGAAGACGCTTACGTCACGCTTAAGAAACAGTTGTCTGAATATCCAATTCTGCGACTGCCTGATATTACTAAACCCTTCATATTTGCGAGTCGACGCATCGGGACAAGGCATCGGGTCCACCCTGCTTCAGGCAGGCGACGATGATCCGAACCAGCTATTCCCAGTGACATACGGCAGTCGTAAATTGAATAAGGCAGAACAAAACTACTCCACAGTGGAAAGAGAATGTCTGGCACTAGTTCATGGTACAAAGAGGCACCGTGAAAACCTGTATGAAGTAACATTTACGGTGCATACCGACCATGCCCCACTGGCGTTTCATGGGGCTAATAAGGAATATAATGCGAAAATAATGCGCTGGGCACTGCTGCTAAGTGTATATTCCTTTAAAGTCGAATACATTCCAGGTAAAGAAAATGTGGGAGCAGACTTCATGAGTAGGAATTAGACAGAGATGGAGGGGGAAGATGGCAGTCACCCAGACACCACTGATATAGGAAATCTATTTCCATAACGTGGACATGGAATGGTTCCATATCTTAAGCGGGGACGTCTGTGGTAGATTATGAAGATGCATTTCTATATCTATTTTTATTTTCTCATTTCTCTTTTACTCGACTTTTTCACCTACATATATTTTTCTGTTAACTTTTACTTTCTCACACACACAGCTATCTGTTTCCCATTTCTTCTACTTTAGCACGCGCAGTTTATGGCTGTGCGCTAATCTCTTTGATGTTGAAAGTACGAGTAGACCGGATTAGCATACGCGAGTCGGTTTCATGTTAATTATAAACGCCAGAGATCGCGAAATCGATGCAACAGTGATAGGGAGAGATAAGTTGGGAACGAACGGGCACACAAGTGTCTATTACCTTTTCCTAATTCGTTCGTGGATAGTTAATTAATACACGGTGCTAACTGTGATGAATTTACCGTGATACAACGTTAAAATATCTCCAAATATAAGGATAAAATGTAGGGATAAAAATAAGGCGTAAGATACTAGGAGACATGCTCGCCCATGCCCACATTTCCTACCGCCATTCAAATCCGTAGCTCTTATTCGAAACAGTCATTTCTTGGACGTTTTTCGATACTTGGTTGTTTTATTTGAATTCAGCGGCAAACGCCTTAGAGAAGGTTCTCGAACAAATTTCAAAAAATTAAACTTGAGAAAAAATATGTTTTTTCTTAATAATAGAGTTATGAATATAAAACCTATCTAGTTTGATAGCCCATCTTAAGCAGAGAACTAATATACTTTAAATTATACAGACGGATAGATAACAAGGAAGATATTGACAAAAGACGGTATTGTTCATATCAGACTAGCGACTGTACTGTCCATACTTTCACTAAAGTTTCAAATTTTCGTCCTTGAGACACGCAAATGCAAAAATCAAGCTGTAACGAAAGAGAGGGGGAAGGTGGAGAATTGTGGCTAAAAATAACTTAGGAGGCAGATTTGTGCAGGGTATTGCATGAAGTTAGTCCTAGAACCAAGTGTGTTTTTATGAAAAAACAAGTAGAGACAGACGGACCAACAGACAATAATACATACTTGACTGAGATCTGACTGAAATTTGACTTTTGGTTGTAGATTTGAAAAGTTAGGGGGGAAGTCCATACATTTATCATCATAAAAGCTCAGCTGATTACGACAAGTAAGTGCTCGCTCTAGGTCCCCAGCCCAAGTTAAGGGTCTAGAGACAAACAAAATATATGGACGCCTAACTAAGACTATGGAAGGCGGATCTATTATTGAGATCAGTGGGAACATATCACCTATCTTATTGAATAAAAGGACATTATTGAACATATCTCAGATGCAATGCAGTCTTGGGGAACTAGTACTATATGAAAACAACTGGGTAAGAGGTGCTGTGTGTTCAGAGGGATCTGACCCATTCTGTGTATTGTTGATGTGTTGTGCTGTGTGTAAGAGTGGTGCAGTAAATAGATTACTGACACAGCGCACAAATTTTGTTTCAGAATTGTGAGTTTCTGTTGTGGCACTAGGATAGTGCCACATAAGTAATCAAGGTTACACAAGCAAATGTGTGTGCAGCCAAACAGTGTGTCGGTGCAGTCTACCATTGTATTCTAGCTACCGAGAGGAGTGGGCCACCGGAATCCAGCATCAGATCTTCGCAGACAAGATGAGTGATTAGTGGCCTGCTGAGGATTCACCATACTCCTGAAGATTTTATAAATAATTCCCCATCATAAATATACTGAATTGTGGGAAAGATACATTTATTAAAGTTTATAAGACAATGGACAAAGCTTGTTCCAGTCACAGAGTGGGTATGATGACACGTCCCCAACAGCACATCCAGTAATAGTTTCCCAAAGACACTATAAATATAATTAATATTAACCAGTCTTATAAAATACTTACGTACACACATTCCATTTTATTATGCCATATATTTATGCATTCCATTTATAACTCCATAACATTTCATATGTTCTGACCAAAATAAAACATTGGTTCAGAACAAATAAATTTAAAGAAAATTTTAATATTTAAACTAAAACAGCCTGAGTTAGTTCAGTGTGTTATAGAATTTTATTAATAGTATTAGACTTATTAATTATCTGTGGGTGTTTGTATATTCTACTACAACACATTACATTTCAGTACCCTAGACTTTTAACGTAGCTACATTCATAATAGTAAAAGAGATATGTTTGAGGTCGTAAGTGGTAGTAAGAAGGGCCTTCTGTAATTCACATCTACATTTATCTCAGGAGCCTTCACAGCTGACCTCATACATTACACTAGGTAACACAACAACCATACAGTACCATCAAAAACCACTACATTAACGAGTAGATCAAAGACATTGATCGCTGGGAATGGCCATATGAAGCAGAAGGCGTAAAACGCACACTGTAAGTTTTATTGACAATGTCTGATCAGAACGAGAGAATGGCTTTGAACTACGTATAATCTGAGATCGGAACGTAGAATCATCGGAAGGTGTAAAGTCTGGGCTTCGGTCTCAAGTGTGAGAAATGCGTTTGATTCGCAGAAACGAGTTAGGGAATATGTAGATTTTCCCGAAAGGTGCTACATCTGGCAAAAGTAGTCTGTTTTCGGGTTATAGACGTAACTTATATCCTTTCATCAGAGATATATTTATACCCCAGCAGTTTAGACTTCAGGCATTCAGTACTGCCACAGCTTTAGAGATACCACTAGCGCGAGTTCTAGAATCACCGTAATAGTAGAGTCTTAGTTTCTCGTGGAGAAAATCTTAGACGTTTGTGTGCAGTATTCGGGTCAAAAACCCTAAAACTTACCAGCGGCTTTCAGTACCTATGTAACTGAGAAGAACTTTACTTAAAGAACATTCTGAATATAATTACCGGGTTTTGCAAGTGACCTGTCTGGCCTCGTGTTTTACACGCAGATAAAAAAGGACAGAGTACCGGCCCAAAAGTAATATTAAGAATAAATGATACTAGACTTACAGAATATCCAGATTTCTTTCTCAAGTTCATATATACTTCGCCTGTGGTGGCGACTAAAATAACATTGACATTACCCATGTAACGACCATTGTGTTGTGAAAGATTTATCCTAAACCGATTTATGTACCTGACACTCAATTTAACGATTGAAGATTCCAAGCTAATGTACCCTGTGAACATTTGATATCATAAGTATTTTCCTAACTGGACAAAAATTGAAGTGACATTCATCAGCATCATATTTACAACCGTGAAGCAAGCGTTTCATAACATTTGATTAATTAGTCTTTGGAGAAACTGGGGCTTGGTTCGCCGGTAAACTCAAGTCTGGGATGGTCTGTGAGTGACTTAACAATTGTTCCAGATGTTATGAAAGGCAACGATTAGGTAAGAGTGTGCTTGTTTCTGTGATCACAGGTTGTCAGAGCGAGAGAATAACAGGGATGAATAATTCGTTTATGATATAACCCATGTAATAACTTTGTATTTTCTCTTGTATGCAAGTTTTGCTAATGCTGTTTCCTTTTAGAATAGATTATTAATATATATATATATATATATATATATATATATATATATATATATATATATATATATATATATATATATATATATATATATATATATATATATATATATATACTCTGTTCTTTACTGAGAGAGGGAAATCTTGGACCATAGCTTTTTTAAAATATGTGACTCTTTGGGCTATAACTTCTCGTATAACGGGTCTTGGCAACAGAGGGGGAAAGGATTACACCTATGAGTCTATCTCTTTAATTAATTCTTAACCTATGTTTATTGAATTTGATTTGATATTCAATATTGTCGATGTAAAGTTTCCTTTTTTATGATAAATAAAAATTTACATACATTTTATCTACGTGTGGCGGTCAGCTTGTTCAAAAAAGATCCCTATTTCATAGATATAGTTTTCACGTACGTGCGTCTAATCGTCGTCACTTATCTGTGTGTGTGTATATGTGAGTGGTTAAATATATCAATATATATTTATAGGAAACTGTCTGATCTGAGCTCTCAGTCGTAATCGATAGGCGGGTTTGATTATCTATCAAATCCAGGGACAGATTTTACCTTTCACCATTTCACTTGTGAAATTCTATTTCTTTACCTTATCTCCCACTGAGCTTTCACCTGTTCTAGTCATATTCAGTCCTATTCAGGAGGGACCAAAAGTGATCTTAATTACCCCTATCGAAAATATACGACATTTATGCATATTTGATCAATCTGATTTTCTGTTCTATGGTCTGGTGGTATGCATGTTGCCTTGTGTATTCTCTTATGTGGAAACATGCTTCCTCCTATAGCCAGTTGATTTGAAGCACAGAAGTTTGAGAATACCCCATTTTCATTCATTATTCCTAGCCCATGTTTTCCCACGACTTCTTCAAATCCGGCGTTGACTGTACCTATCTTCGCATTCATGTCACCCATCAAATTTGTGATGTCTCTTCTTTTTACTTTTTCCATAATTTCCTGTAGTCTAGTATAAAATGTTTCTTTCACAGACTCTTCTTTATCATTAGTTGGTGCATAACATTGGATGACATTTACATTTATATTATTTTTAGCTGTGTTAAAAGTAGCTGTTATTATTCTAGGTCCAACGGCTTACCATTCAATGGGTGCTTTCTGTGCTTCTTTAGATAACATAAGAGCTTCCCTTTCACTGTGGTGTGAACTTTCGTCTTCATGTCCTGAGGACAGCACCAATTCACCTGTGATGAGTTTCTTCTTGTCTACCCCCTTCCACTTTGTTTCACAGAGTCCCAAAACCTCGATTTTATATTCCCTCATTTCTGCTGCTACTTGCGCCACTTTCCCTTGTTCGTTTAATGTCCGAACATTCCAGGTGCCAAATCTGGAAGTACTCCTAGAAGAAAGAAGGTTAGTCAGTAACACAGACTCCTTTCAATTCATCACTATACATCGGATTCGTGGACTATGAAAAGGCTTTTGACAGTGTAGACAGAGAATCACTTTGGAAATTGATGAGGCATTATGGAGTTCCCCTGAAGATCATTAATTTAATAAAGAAAACATATGAAGACATGACATGCAGAGTTCTTCATGAAGGACAGCTTACAGAACCATTTGGGATAAGGACAGGAGTGCGACAGGAATGCCGCTTGTCTCCATTTATTTTCTTGCTGGCAATAGATTGGGTTATGAGAACATCGACAACACACAACAGAAATGGAATCCAGTGGACTCTGACTAAGCAGTTGGATGATCTGGATTTTGCTGATGACTTGGCTCGTCTGTCCCATAACCGTAATTAGATGCAGGACAAATTGAAAACACTCGATGAGAGGTCACAGCAATTGGGTCTGAAAATGCACAGGGAAAAGACAAAAATAATGCGAATAAATGCAGGTAATGATAACGGGGTTGAACTTGAAGAAACACCAATACAAGATGTAGAATCGTACACATATCTTGGCAGCAATATAGACAAAGTTGGAGGGACAGACAGTGATATCAAAATAAGAATACAAAAAGCAAGAGAAGCTTTCATTGCATTGGGAAATATATGGAGATCAAGAGAAATCGGATCCAACACGAAAATAAGAATCTTCAACTCAAATGTGCAGTCAGTCCTATTCTATGGCTCTGAGACATGGAGAACAACAAAGACAACAACCAAAAAGCTTCAGACTTTCATAAATGGGTGCTTGCGTAGAATAGAGGGATTAAAATGGTATGACAAGGTTACCAACGTGAAACTGATGACAAGAACCAGACAAGTGCCAGTGGAACAAGAGATGAGAAGAACACGATGCCGATGGATAGGACACACACTGAGGAAACCTGTTGATAGCATTACAAGGCAGTCCTTCTTCTGGAACCCCCAAGGCAAGAGAGGCAGAGGTAGACCAAGAAGCACATGGAGAAGGGAGCTGGAAACAGAGGTGAAAATGATGAGGAGAACGTGGAAAGAACTTGAGATGATGGCACGTGACAGGAGGACTTTGCATGTGTTTGTTGAAGGCCTATGCTCCTTTGGGAGTGGAGGGTTATGAATGAATATATATATATATATATATATATATATATATATATATATATATATATATATATATATATATATATATATTTATATATATATATATATTATATATATATATATATATATATATATATATATATATATATATATATATATATATATAATTCTTGATTTCGTTGGGGCGTTTCTTCAAGTGTAATTTAGTTTTCGAATTTCAGCATTTATTTTCATAATCCAAGTCTTTTCTCTACGTGTTTTCCTACTAAACTGATATGATCTTTCATCAAGTATAATCATCGTATACTGCATCTGGTTACTGGTAAATGACAGAAGAGACTGACCTTCAGCAAACTAAAGAGCGACGCGCTTTCATCAAAGTCTTTTGATATTATCAGTCTAATGCAGTGGTTCCCAAACGGTGGGGCGAGCCACACTGGTGTTGTGAGAGAGGATGGCTGGTGGCCTATAGCAAGAAGATTTGAAGACAATGGAGAATTTAGAGACATTTTCAAAAAATTCACATGACAAAAATAAATATGGAGGTCATTGTCTTATTTATTGTGTTACATGTGATATAAAATGGGAAATACTGTAAATGTATACCCGTAGAATTTTCCAGAAGTTTCCAGAGTTTCTTCAGCAACAAAATTTATTTTATATCACAGATTTTAATAATAATAAATAATATTTAAAAATACTGTAAATTATAAAGTTTACCCGACAAAAACAAGCTCTCACCACTTATTGAATCTGTATATTTTGTGAATGAATCTTGTGTTTATGTAGCTGTATTTTTTTATACTTTCTGGATGTCTCATGGTCATTTTATAAATTAGATGTTTTCTATGTAATGAATAAAGCACTGCTAGGAGTTGGTTTTTTGCTTTTGAAGTATTTCTTTTCAATAAAAAAATTGGGTGTCGCGCGAGCAAATTTCCATTCCGAAAGTGTGGCCCAGAGAAAAAACAAAACTTTGGGGAAACGACTGATCTTAGGGAATTGTAATCGTTTTACTTGTACAAGTACCTTCTTTATGTTCGCTAAAATGACTGGCTATCCACATGCCTTTTGCACAGTTCCATAGTCGGCAAATCTAAGAACTAATACTTGTTTATTTTTATAGTTTCATTTAGTCATTTTTACACTACTCATTAGCTGTAGTGTTTTTTTTTTAATTACTGAAAATAATAACAGAGATAGAAGAATGGGGACTGTGGCCGGGCAGGGTAGTGGGGGTAGCTGTTTAACTCGAGAGTATTAGATTTTGATTACTAGCTAGCCTGCTAGAGGTGATGATTTCTCTCTACAGACTTACAGGAATTTACCAGGTTCGGGGACAATCCTCTATAATGTTTTATTTTTAGAGCATATGGGTATTTATTTGTGTTGCACCTGCAACGATTGGCTTTGGCATGATCCTTTAATAATTGGTATGATGGCTAACTGCAAACATATGATTCGTCAACAGCATTTGTGTTCAATGAAACAAATGTTTATTCAATTTCCAACAAGAACTGGGTTAAGTCAAATGGTAACCACACCAAATTTGCATAATAGCATGTTGACATTTAATAAACAAGCATAAAAAGTCAATGCATTATTTTAATGATGCAATATTCCTTATTGCATCTCGTAATCTTTTCAAGTTGCTAAAACATGGCGTGGCTCCTCTATCCTTCTAGTGTTCCTTCATTTATTTGTTAATGTGGTCTAGATTTCACGTTTTTCTTATCTCTTCATTTCAATGAAGAGCCAAACTTTCTCTTATTCATTAGTATTCCTTAGTTTGACTTTCTCTCAGCTTAAGGACCTTCATTCTTGGTAAAAGGTTCAGATATATGCCTGGGTTTACAATTCTTTACCCAGTTTTCGAGCGTAGCTCCGTTTCAGTTATGACTGTGGGCTCTAACAGTTATTGCATGCAATTCTTAGCACTACTTACGTTTCTCGTGAATTCACAAATCATCACATTCTACATTTCGAAGTTACACAGTTGCATTAATTGTGCGAAGTCAATCTCCTCTATAGAATATCACTGAGCAAAGAGAATTAAGTCTTGTCTCCACCGCTCTAAGTTCATTACTGACTAAAAAAATGGCTTCGTCTCTTGTTCATTCCGGGGAAAAAAGACTCAGCCTAACCATTGGTGGGAAAATCACGTGACCAATGCTTGGCGTAAGCGAAGCTACCCTAATTAATGCTTGGCGTTACGAAGCGAAGCTTAGCCTAAAATAATGCGTGGCTTTTCGAAGCTAACCTGGTTTAATTAAACATCTGCGCCAAGACTTTTTTAATCTTCTGTTTCTATAAAAATTTATTTTATATGTTAATATAGCCTGTATCTGAAAACTTACGGTATACGCGGTTACATACAGATCCCGGGGCCCTGCAAATGTATCCCGTAGGGAGACATTTGAGTACTATCAATAACAAAAATCCATCCCCAAAAATTTCTAAGTTCAAAAAAATTTTCAGAAAAATTTAAAGTTCAAAAATTTTTCTAAGTCCAAAAATATTTCCAAAAAATTTAATTTAATTCCTATACTGGGGTCCTATGTCTATATGAGGTCGTCTGCTATGTAAAAAAAAACTAGTAGTGGACATCAACTTCAAAAAGTGTAACTTATTCATCACATCATAATATTTTTCACCAAATTTACAAATTGGCAACACTGCCTAACAAAATCTGCAAAACACTCATAAGGTCATCACTAAAAAAATGTGACGAGTGGCAACACTGGGGAATGAACAATAAACTATCTTATTTGCAGAACTTGGCTGGATTATCATAATCTATTACATTTCATTCAAAAATATAGTTGATTACATTCTCTTGGATGTGGTGGGGGTGTTATCTCTTTTCTGTACTGTTATTTGCTCCATATTAAAAGCCTGCAAGTACTAAAAAAATTTTTTTTTTTTTTTTTTTTTTTTTTTTTTTTTTTTTTTTCTAGTGAATGAGCCACTTGCTCATTATTACATGTAGAAAACATCTCTAAACATAATATGCATATTTATCATACGATAATACAACCAGCATCATTTTTATAAGTAATCATTTTTCACAATAAAAGCATTAAAACCTCATGGCTTATCCTTATTTATTTATTTGTATGTTTCCTTGTTATAGACATTTTCCAAATGGTAAGTGTATAAACTCGTTCTAAGTCCGTCACTGTAGAAAATGTTCTATATTACATTTTTTTTTTTTTTTTTTTTTCTTCAAAATATGTGATGTTTGTCTCTAATATCCGTACGTCTGGTGGTGATCCTGTCCATTAGTCAGTTATTTCTAATCATTCCTTCTTTTCTGTCAATACAGTTTTTTTTTTCTGTGAACTCACTCCTAGAAATATTATTTTATATATATATTTATTCTTCAACGATCTTCTTTGACTTACCATACATCAATTTTCAAACATCAAATTATTCAGCAACCAACAGACGAATGTGTTACTATCATTTTATGAAATATAAGGGAAAAGAAAAATATAGTTTCCAAATCATCATGAATTTTCTACATTGGGTTCCGTATTACTTTATTTTCTCTTTTAAGACAACTGCTTATACTTTTGACAATATGTATCCATGTTGTCACTCTCGAGGCATCCTTGTATACAATTTATATTTGTCTCCTTTTTTTTTTTTTCATAACACCAATGTATCATTTATGGTGTACCAATATCATTGTATCTATTCTAGTCCTCCTGTTATCTTGAGAATTCATCCTTAGTAACTCCCTATGTACCTTATCTAGCAATACATTTATGCAAAACACATCAAACAATTATTTATGGAAACATTTAACTGAGATGTAAGAACTTTTGACAATATGAGATGAAAAAAAATGTTGGGGTCATCACTCAAAAAATGTGACATAGAAAGGAAGAAAAAATATTCAATTGATCGTGAGGAATCTACAATATTCTTATAAGACAAAGTTCCTTGCACTCTGACTACTATTTAACCATATTATTTCTGGTTATCCTTGCATACAGTGTACCATTTCCATTTCCTTTATAAGTCCAATTCATCGCTCATAGTGCTCCAATATTTTAAAATGTGGATCCTTCCTATTCCTCTTATTCTGTACTGGAAATATATCCTTATTAATTGTCCATGTACTATATCTGTGACATGTCTGTCCTTGGGATAACGTTATTTTCTTATCCAATATCCTCGGGGTGAGCAAATCTCAGTATGTCCAATTTCATCAACCATTTATTTATTTTCTCTCCTGTAATTCTGGGTATGTTATGAGTATAGTACATTGTCAATTTATTCTAACTATCTTACAACATTCTGTAATTCGTGATAAGGAATAGTCATTTGTTATACAACAATGTTCATATTACAAAGGCAATGAGCAAAAATCAAAAAAAAAAAAAAGATATCTTCTCCAAAATGCGGATGCATCTCTATTTCCTTTATCTCTGGGCGTAGCAATTATTCAGTCATTATTTTTTTTTCTCCATTATTTAATCTCCATTTTGTGTCCTTAGTACCTGTGGTTCCATGGGATTATCATAATTCATTTGTGTCTCTTGTCTACTGATAATCCTTCAATAATGACTTCAAATATGGTCCTCGTATGTGCAACAATCATCTGCTCTGATTTTTTTCCATGGTATTCATCAAATATTCTATTATATCCTTGTCTTATCTCGTAACCACGAAAGACTAAGATTATTCCTCCTCCAATGTTAATGTGGGGGATTTTGTGCATAAACCTTACAACAAAATCTCAGCTGTGACAACATAAAGTTTCACCTTAATATAAAATGGCATCTTCATCATACATAACCAGTTGCTTCTTCATCTCATGTGTCATTAGTGGTTATCATGCGGTAATGGGGTATTTGTGATAGGCAGTAAAATTTTTGACAGTACTAATATACATCTGGGTCTAAAATAATAATGTACATTTGAAATAATCCTGTGGAGAAAAATAGCGTAACCTACAATACTAGTTTTGGGTATGAATTATGTGCTGTTGAGAGATGTCATAGTATGAACAGTATGATTGATCAAGGTGATAGATATAAAGGAGTTTAGCATAATATAGATCAAAGAAATATTAGTATGGGGTAAGAAAACAAAACTACTGGTGTACAGTGTCTGCATGAAAATACAGGACTCTGGATCTGCAAGGACAAGAAGTCTGGTGAATGAAACATGGAATATGATTCGTTTCAAAAGTAGAGATCAATGTTACAACAGAATAGTATGACACATGTGTTATAGGTAAAGTTGTGTAACATTCTGAATATCAAAAACTGTCTGACTAATAAGGGTGTCTGTAAACAAAGAACATTGTATCATCTGTGTCATCTTTATTTCAATAATCCAAATAAAATGTCTAACTAGAATCCTCCGTGGGCTGGTCTTGATTTCTTTCTGGGCATCATTATTCTAAGGCTGGAAAAAAATAACTTTCTCAGTGAGGCTTTGACATCTTAGTCTGTAAGCAAGTCATTTGAACTGTCCAAGACTGAAAATAGAGTACATGGGGAGAGTTAGTACATTGTTAAAAATTAAGTGCACATTCGCGGTGACGGTACATGGGATGGCATGTACATTGAAGACTTGAGGGGCGTGTCTCAGCAAAGTTTTAGTAGTTCCTTCAGTTTCTCTGCCATCTCTAACCTTGCAATGTCCTGACTGCTTAGGCGAGCATCATACTGAGTAGCAGTGGTGACGGGTGTGATAGGCGACGACACTGCATTTGCTGATTGTTGGGACACTGAGGACATTGACGAATGCGGTGATGGCTTAACATCTTTTGATTGCGGTGATGGTTTCACTGTGGTAGGGGTTTGTATGGCTGGAACATCTGTTGGTTTTGAGGCAGGTATATGTTTCGCCTTGATTTTTCTTCTGACCTGGTTGTGCTGAACGTTAGCACCGGTTACAATGGGCACAGTAATTTGCACACTGTTGTTTTTGACTAGTTGAGATGAGGCTAACACTTCTCGGCTTGGTTTTGGAACATGATTGCGTTTCTTCAGAATCTTTCGTCTGATATAGTTGTGCTGTATACGCGGAATTTTGTTGCTAGGGATTGAGTCATCAGATTCTGTTTTATAGGCGCGTTTGACGCTGGAGCTGACTGGTACAAATAATGTACTATCCGCATCACTGGTTTCAATGGAACTAGCTGTATCAATGTCTGTTTCTTGTTGGTATAATTCTACCATTTTTCTGTCATTATGTTCGTTGGGGTCTGACAAATCTATGCTGTCTTGTTCTGTTTCGTCTCCATAAAGATCGCTGGTATATGGTTCAACAATCTGCTTGGGTATAGTTTCTTCAGGATCTGATTGTTTTGAACGAGCAATCTTGTTCTTGTGGTATAGCAGTGTTTGGTTTTCACTAGTGTTAAAACTAGAACTGACTGAACTGGGGGTGTGATAGGTATCAGCTGACGATTTATCACTGCGGGAGTAAGTTTGAGTGTGGATATAAGGTGCTTGGTTGTTGTCATCGTGTGACGTCTGAGGCATTATTTCTTCATTTCTAATGCGCAGGTCTCTGTCCTGGAGTCGATTACGCAATTCAAGTGGTGGGATATCTTCTTCGCTTTCGGACGAGTCTCGTTGTTGTCTTGCTCGATGTATTTCATCTGTGGGTGGTCTGGGTATGTGGTCGTCTTGGTAAAATTCAGAGTCTGTCGTCTCTGACTCTGATATGTCAGACGAATCTGTGCTGGATGGATTATAATTTAGGGTGGCTTTTCTGACTGGTCTTGTATTTGTCGTCAGAGGCGGAATGGGCCGGTGATTATCAATTTTTATTTGTTTTACGTGAGCTTTTGTTTGGTGTTGTTTCTCTTCATTCCAAATAATGAAGTTTACAGGCGTAGTTTGTTTCATGATTTTGTAGCCATCTAACCATCGGTCATCGAATTTTGAACTGCGTACATGTTTCTTGTAGTACACTCTGTCTCCTATTTTGTATGTTGGTAGCTTGGCTGATAATTATCATGTTGTTTCTGTTTCTTGTGAAATGCCTTCTGCGTATTTCGTTGTGCAATCTGGTGAGCTTTATACTTTTCTTGAAGGATTATTTCGATGGGGTCTTCTCCCATGTATTTTCTTTGTGGGCGAAGTAGGTTGTCTAACGGAAAGTTTGGTTCTCTTCCGTATAGCATGAGAAAGGGTGACATTCCTGTGGTATCGTTCACGTTTACTCGGATGGCTTCAAGAGCTTGGTTAATGTATAGGTCCCAGTATTGGTGGTTCCCCTTGATATATTTGCTAATAATATCATGTAGGGTGGCGTGCATGCGTTCATTTCTGCCATTTGCATTTGGGCAATAATAAGTGGTTGTAGTATGCTCAATATTCAGCTGGTGTAAGGTGGCTTTAAATGGGTTACCTATAAACTGTTTACCGTTGTCTGAAATGATTCGTTTTGGACAGCCATGCCTGGGAATGAATTCTTGTAAAAAAATTTGCGTGATGGACTGCGATGTGGCATCACTGAGTGGGTAACTTTCTGGCCAAACAGAGTATTGGTCAACTATGTGCAGGAGGTATTTGTTGCCTGATTGGGTGAGTGGGTAAGGACCTGATAAGTCAATGCTCACTGTTTGCATGGGGTAATGGGAAGGTTGCATTTCTTGAAGGGGAATTAAATGTGGCTTCATGTTTCTCAATTTACATGTTCTACAGGTGGCTACATATTCTGTAATGTCCTTGTAGAAAGTTTGCCAATAATACCTTTTCTTTATGACATCAATTGTTTTGTCTCTTCCCATGTGCCCGTTGTTATCATGAAACTGTAGCAATACTTCTGGGACTAGATGTGCTGGAATGACTTTTCTTAGTGTCCCTTCTTGTTTCTGATCAATATAGTATAGAATTCCATCCGTTGGGTGTACTGTAAAATCTTTACTTTTTGTTGGGTTTTCTTTCACGTATGTGAGCAGCTTGACAATTTCTGCATCTTTCGCTTGTTCTACTCTCATGTCAAACATCTCTTGGCTTTCTTCTTCTTCTACTTGAGTGGCGGAATCTGAGGTACTTCTTCGACTTGATGAAGTAATTTCATTAATTTCTTTAGCATTATCGTCAATCTCTGAGGATGTGCCATCATTTTTGACTCTATTTGTTTTCACTTCAGTTTCATCATCATATTTAATCCTGGATAAGAGGTCTGCACAGGTGTTCATTTCGCCTGGGATATGTTCGATAGTGGTGTCGTAGGACTGTAAATTCATTGCCCATGTCTGTAACTTCTTTGGCTGTTCTTGTGTTTTGGTGAGCCAGTTAACCAAAGGTTGATGATCAGTTCTTATAATGAGTTTAGTTCCTCTGACGTAAAAGTCAAACTTTTGTACTGCATAGTGAATAGCATATGCTTCTTTCTCAGTGGTGGTCCACCGTTTTTGTGACTTTGACAATGCGTGGGATAGGAATGCAATGGGTTTCTCATTTGGAATGTTTGGTAGGATGGGTGTTTCATCTTCTAGTACAGGTTGGACCAAACAAGCACCAATTGCGTTATCTGAGGCATCGGCGTATAGTATCATGGGCTGAGAAATATCTGGATGTCCAAGCAGTGGGATGGTGGTTAGGGCATTTTTTAGATACTCAAAGGATCTCTGGCAGTCTTCTGTCCATTTGAAGCGTGCATACTTGCGGGTAAGGGCTATCAAAGGCTCTGCTGCTCTGGAGAAATTGATGATGTGGCGTCTATAGTACCCTATTGTACCAATAAATGAGCGTGTTTGTCTCACCGTCTTGGGGCTAGGCATTTCTCTTATGGCTTTGACTTTATCTTCATCAGGTCTGACGCCATGTCTATTGATGACAAAGCCTAAATATTTTGTTTCTGTCTTTAGAAACTCACACTTCGACAGTTTTAACTTTATTTGGTGATGCCTGAGTCTATCAAACACTGTTTCAACCTTGCGGAGGTGGTCTTCCATCGTGCCTGCGGTATGTATCAGGATATCGTCTATGTATGCCAGGGCAAATGGATGTAGACCCTTTAACACTTCATCCATGAGTGACATATATGTTGCTGGAGATCCTTTTAGACCAAATGGCATAACATTCCAAAAAAAACTTCCCATATGTGAACAGAATGTGGATTTCTGTTTTGCCTCAGGTGTCATGGGGATGCACCAAAAGCCTGACCTTGCATCAAGTGTGGTAAAGTATGTAGACTTTCCTAACGTCGCAAGTAGATCGTCTATCCTGGGGAGGGGGTAGGAAATGACTTTTGTGATTTTGTTAAGGGCACGGTAGTCGCAGCAAAAGCGACTGGAGCCGTCTTTCTTTGTTACGATCACTATGGGTGAGGACCATTGGGAACGGGATCTTTCGATGATTCCTGCCTGTAGCATTTCATTTATAGACCTTTCCACGAGTTCTCTATTTTTCAAGGGCGTATGATAGGGTTTCATATGTATTGGCTCCTCTGTGGTTGTTTGAATGTCCATTGTGACAGTGTTAGTTCTGCCTAATTCCATGTCATTGAGTGCGAATACATCTTGGTGCTTTTCTACAAACGTTTTCAAACGTTGCTTATTATCTTCTGTGGCATTCAGGGTTGCAAGTAACTGAGCTATTCTCTCTCTGTATTTATGATCTGCTATGATATCTCTGGTCTGTCTTGATGCCTCCGTTTCATTCCCATAATTTTGGGACATTTTTCTTGCATCTTGTGAAAATCTCTGCTCCTGGTATGTGGCTTTCTTTTGCGTAGTTCTTTGCCGTTCATTGGGCTGTGCTTGGTACTGTCTCCTCTGCCATGTACTGTGTGCATTTCCATTTGTCACTGCATTTACTGTATATTCATTTCTTATTATATTTCTGGGGTAGTCGTTGTTGTGCCATTTTTTCTCATTATTTCTGTCGTAACTGCGCTTATCCGCGTACGTTACTGTATTTCTTCTGTTTGTGCTATAGGGCTGTCTTCTTTCCCTGGGCGAAAATTTTTCATTCTTTCTGTTTCCAACTTTGCTGCTATAGTATCCTCCTGTGGTATAGTCATATAAGAATTCTTCCTTTTCTTCGGAAATTTCAATTGGTTTTGGGACTTTATCATATCCACCTGTTTTTGAGTTATATTGATACTCCATGGGGCATGTATCACTGTCTTGTCGCTTTGGATATCCTCCTGGCAAGACAATTTATGTTTCTCTGTTACTCTGTGATATACAGCACTTCATCTTTTCTCTTGGTGTGCTGGGGCGCAAGAATGAGTAATTATAGTCATTTTCATACTGTGGCCTTTCTCTTCTTATGTATGGACTGGTTCGTTTCTGCCATCTAGGTAGGGTATGCTGTGGTGTAACATGACTGTGACTGATGTTACTGCCTTTTTCTGCCTTATAACTGTTTACTTTCCGTGTACTATGGTTATTTGTACTGCGATTTCGTGCATTATGTCCAGTGGGAGTGGTTGAGACAATTTGTGGATGGTCTCTATTGGTTTTGGTTTGTCTTATTCTTGACGTATCCACTTGCGCTACAACTGTGCCTCTTTTTATAGTGGTAGTTTTTCCTGACATATTCAATATCATGATGGGGAAATCTCTGGACTTCGAGACTTCAGCGATTCCCTCTGTAATTTGCAACAATGGGTCATCAATAATGCTTTCTTCTGCTAGGGGCTGTACTTGAATTGATTGCCCTGGTGTTATGTACTCAGAATTTTTTACTCTGCCTTTTGCTATGACCAGGGAGTTTGGAGCCACCGTTATGGGAGCTGTAATCCTTACTAAAGACGCTATGTGGATATCGTCCTGGAGATCTATGTACGTATTGTTGACTTTGATTTTGTGGACGTCATAGTATATTCGAACTTTGTGTTTGTTAAAAAAATCTCTCCCTAGGATAAGATTTCTAGACATTCCTTTAGTAATGACAAATGGGTGTTCAAAATTTGTTTCGCCTAAGGAAAATTTTAGCCATGCTGTCCCAACTGAATTTAGTCTTTGTCCCGTGACTGAAGCTAGGTGTGTTTTGGACGGTTGAAATCGTACTAAGTGTTGGATCCTCTTGAACAGCTGGAACCTAATAAGGCTGATGGATGCTCCTGTATCTACCAGTGCCCTATATTGTTGGCCCTGTATAGACATGATGCAGGAACTGGGGTCCGGATGTATTTTAGTTCCATCATGCAACATTTCTTCATATTGTATTTTACTGGATGGGCCCACTTGACAATTTTCTGTTCTGTGTTGTTTCTTTTGTTTTGGACCAGTTTCTGTGATTGTTGCCCTCACTAACGGTCCTGTTTAGTGAGTGGCGCGGCCGTTTCCCTGACGCATGAGGGGTTGAGGTGCGCCTCTGGTATACTGATTTCTGGTGTAATCACGTGGGGGGGTGGTGCGGGTTGTTGTGGTTGGTAACCTCCTCTTCTGGGTGGTGCATGATTGTAATTTGCTCTACAGGACTTGTAACCATGTCCGAGCCTACCGCATGTAAAGCATCCGTTTGTATTGACATTATTGACGTCGTTTTGCCTCTGTGTGGGGGGTCTATAATTGCGGGGTCTATCATCACGTATTCGTGGGCGAGTCCATTGCCTCCTGGTATGGTCAACTTCCATAGGCTCATGCTCATCATAGTCCCTATATTCTGGTCGGGGTTCCCTACCTGCTCTTTGTTGGAACCTTCGGTGAAGATTTTCCTCCTGTATTGCTGCTTTGGATTGTTTCAGCAATAGTCTTGGTGTCTTTTCTAATAAGATGCCTTCTGATATTTTCCGCTCTAAGGCCATCGGCAAATATCCCCACTAACTGTATTTCTACATCAGGTGTGGTAGGGATTTCTCCGCAAAATGCCTCTTCTGCCATATTGAGGAATCGATCTCCAAAAAGTTGTACCGATTCATCTCTTTCCTGTTTCATGCTTCTAAGGACTGACCAAGCATGCATTTTGTCTATGATTTCCCCATATCTCTGGGTGAGCTCTTTTTTTAGGGACTCGTAGGTTTCTGTGGGGTACTGCTGGGACCTCCTTCTTAAAAAATCAGTCACGTACGAATCAGAACCTAACAGAGCGATTTTCTTTTTTCTCTTCATCCGTTGTTGCCTCTGCTAGTGCCGCAAATTTATCCATGTCGGACAACCATCTTCTGAAATTTTTTTTGTTTCCATCAAACGGCTGAACAATGGATCTAACCTGTGTGAATTTCGCGTAGTTGTCATTTTTCTGTAGGGTTTCAGTAATTTGCCGTAGCGCTATTATTGTTGGTCCTTCCATATTTTGTCTGTCCTGGGGCTGCAGTGGTTGTGCTTGAGCGAATCTGTTTTCCTGTTGCTGCTGCTGTTCTACCCCAAGTTGCTGGAAATTTTCCATTAATTGATCCATCTTCGCTTCTGCTCTTTTGTAGAGGACTGGTCACTAGGCAACAAGTTGCAATGTGTGGCCGGGCAGGGTAGTGGGGGTTGTTGTTTAACTCGAGAGTATTAGATTTTGATTACTAGCTAGCCTGCTAGAGGTGATGATTTCTCTCTACAGACTTACAGGAATTTACCAGGTTCGGGGACAATCCTCTATGATGTTTTATTTTTAGAGCATATGGGTATTTATTTGTGTTGCACCTGCAACGATTGGCTTTGGCATGATCCTTTAATAATTGGTATGATGGCTAACTGCAAACATATGATTCGTCAACAGCATTTGTGTTCAATGAAACAAATGTTTATTCAATTTCCAACAAGAACTGGGTTAAGTCAAATGGTAACCACACCAAATTTGCATAATAGCATGTTGACATTTAATAAACAAGCATAAAAAGTCAATGCATTATTTTAATGATGCAATATTCCTTATTGCATCTCGTAATCTTTTCAAGTTGCTAAAACATGGCGTGGCTCCTCTATCCTTCTAATGTTCCTTCGTTTATTTGTTAATGTGGTCTAGATTTCACGTTTTTCTTATCTCTTCATTTCAATGAAGAGCCAAACTTTCTCTTATTCATTAGTATTCCTTAGTTTGACTTTCTCTCAGCTTAAGGACCTTCATTCTTGGTAAAAGGTTCAGATATATGCCTGGGTTTACAATTCTTTACCCAGTTTTCGAGCGTAGCTCCGTTTCAGTTATGACTGTGGGCTCTAACAGTTATTGCATGCAATTCTTAGCACTACTTACGTTTCTCGTGAATTCACAAATCATCACATTCTACATTTCGAAGTTACACAGTTGCATTAATTGTGCGAAGTCAATCTCCTCTATAGAATATCACTGAGCAAAGAGAATTACGTCTTGTCTCCACCGCTCTAAATTCATTACTGACTAAAAAAATGGCTTCGTCTCTTGTTCATTCCGGGGAAAAAAGACTCAGCCTAACCATTGGTGGGAAAATCACGTGACCAATGCTTGGCGTAAGCGAAGCTACCCTAATTAATAAGAAAACAAATAAGGAGGTCCTAGAAAACCTATGTAAAAAAAGAGAATTAATGGAGGAGATAAAAATTAGACAGGTAACGCTTTTTTTTAACCATGTAAAAAGACATAACACCTTACTGAAGACCGTAACAGAAGGAGAAGTTGAGGGCAAACGTGCAAGGGGAAGACAGCGCTATAAGTGGGAAGATAACATCAAGAGATGAACAGAGAAGAGTCTCTGTCTGAGTGCATATCAAGACAAGAGACAGAAGTCGTTGAGTATCTATTACAGCCGACCGTCGATGTGAAGATGATGCCTGATGATAATTTCATATTTCTTTATTATATTTTATTTTATGTATTTATTTATTTGTAATACATTTCGGTACCACCTCGAAGTCGACGCCCGCACTGCTCGCACCGCCCACCAGCCGGCCTTCCTTGTTGCGATAAAAATATTTCCTGTTGTAATACTTTGCACTGTATCCTATTGTAAGTGAGAGTATTTGTTCCCTCATTTTCTTAGGCTTATTAAAACGACATTACTTACTATAACAGAAATAGACTTTGAGGTTTCCTAAAACGACATTGCTTACTGCAATAGAAATAGACGTTGAGACTTACTAAAATGACATTACTTGCTACAACAGAAATAGACTGAGGTTTACTAAAACAACATTACTTGCTAAAATAGAATTAGATTTTGAGGTTTACTAAACCGACTTTACTTCTTAGCTACTAAAATAACAAAGGTTGTCAAGCTTCTTCAGGACCCATGTAATGTTAGTGTCTAGCGTCGTCGACAGCTGGCAACTTGTACCACAAACGTGTACCACAGGCCGAAAGTCTACTAAGTATTGGGTTTCCTATTATGAACGTCAGGCGATCTCCGCTTCCATCCACCACTTCAACTTCCCCAGAATGTTTACCATCCCTGAGCGTTAATTTTAACCACAGTGAGTCGGATGTAAGTGCTTTTTTGGACAGCATAAGACAACAGGTGGAATATATATATATATATATATATATATATATATATATATATATATATATATATACATACATACATATATACATATATATATATATATATATATATATATATATATATATATATATATATATATATATACATACATACATACATACATACATACATACATACATACATACATATATATATATATATATATATATATATATATATATATATATATATATATATATATATATATATATATATATACAGTAGAACTCCATTTATCCGAACCCCAATTATCCGAACATCCAATTATCCGAACACTTTTTCCAGAAAAAAAAAAATCAGATGCCACAGTCACGTTAGACTAAAATTCTGAATCTTTTGATGCGGCAAACTTCAAATGTGTGCGAACAATTTGTAGAGAATGGGATGGCTAATGGTCGGTCGCTTACGTACAGGAAGTCAGTTAGATCATAAAGTCAGTTAATATCTGGTTTAAAAATACAGTGTACGTGTGCGTTCTAGGTAGAACACTGGCTAAACAGACAGTTCAACTTAAAATAATTGTGTCTGCTACTACAGCAGAATAATTTTGGCGTACACGTATTTCTCTGTGCGATATGGCATCTTCCAGTAGGCCTAAAGCATATAAAAGGAACCGCAATGTTTTGTCAATTGAAACGAAAACAGAATTTATCAAGAGACTAGGACAAGGTGAAACTGTGTCTTCACTTGCGAGGATTTTCAATGTTGGGAAAGCTACCGTCTCTGACATTAAAAGTAACAAGGATAAAATTATGAGTTTTGCATCGAAATTTGATAGTGAAAATGGATCGAAGAAACGTAAAACCATGAGAAATGCGAAAGATGTGAAATTGGAAGAGGCTTTGTATATATGGTTTGTGCAAAGAAGAAGCAAAGGGGAACCTATCTCTGGTTCTCTGTTGTGTGAAAAGGCACTTCAGTTCAACAATCAACTTGACGGTCCTCCTGACTTTAAGGCTAGCCAGGAATGGTTAAGAAACTTTAAATCTCGTCATGGCATACGAGAATTGGAGATTCAAGGGGAATCTTTATCTAGCGATGCAACTGCCGCTAAAAATTTTATAGAAACATTCTTGGCTTTTTTGGAAGAAGAAGGTTATTCACTCGAGGATGTGTATAATGCCGATGAGACTGGCTTATACTGGAAATCATTGCCTCAAAAATCACTTGCATCTCAGCGCGAAGCAGCTGCCCCTGGGTTTAAAAAGTGCAAAGAGAGAGTAACAATTTTGGTAGCCGCGAATGCCAGTGGAAGTCATCGTTTACCGGTGCTAATGATCGGCAAAGCCAAAAAACCACGTTGTTTAAAGAATGTGACATGTCTCCCATTGTGTTACAAAGCACAGAAGAGTGCTTGGATGAATAGTGAAATATTTCTTGATTGGTATACAAATCAGTTCATCCCAAATGTGAAGAGGTTGGGAGAACAAGAAAAGAAAACTGGAAAAGTAATTCTTCTACTGGACAATGCACCATCTCATCCAGAGACGGATACATTGAATGCAGTTGATGCAAATTTTAAAGTAATTTTTCTGCCTCCCAATGTAACAGCACTGATTCAACCAATGGATCAGGGTGTTATAGCAAAGCTTAAAAAGATGTACAAGAAGGAAGTCCTGCGTCGTTTATTGTTGGCTGAAGATGAAGAAAGTGTGGTGGCGTTTTCCAAAAAGCTTAATCTCAAAGACTGCTGCTATATGTTAGCTGATGCTTGGACCACCCTGTCACAAGATAATCTCAACAAGGCTTGGAGTAGATTGCTTGGGAAAAAAGGAGGAAATGAAACTACTGCAGTGGACACAAATGATGATTGTATAAATGAAGTTGTGGAACTGCTTCAAGCAATGCCCGGATTTTCGGACTGTGACAAAGATGATGCACACATGTGGCTAGAAAATGATAATGATTCTGGTTTTCAGTTTTTGAATGACGAAGAAATTTTGTCTTTTGTGCAAGAAGAAAACCAAATACATGTAGTGACCGATGATGAAGACACCTCAGAAGTACATGATGTATTTGTAGATTATGAAGAAAAACCAAAACGTCGACCAAGTCCTGAAGAGGCCTTTATAGCACTAGAAACTGCGATGGCTTGGTACGAGCAAGAAGATGACAGCTGTCCTACACAGCTTCTGCTGTTGAAGAGAATTCGGGACTTAGCAGCCAAAAGGAGACTATCCAGTTTGGTGCAAAAGAGGATTCCTCATTATTTTAAATAGTGGGCTACATCTGTGCAAGTACATGTATACGTAAGTTGCGCCTGGTTTTGAATCGTTTGTAATGTTATTTTGAAAACATTTCTCTTTCTTAACAAAAATAATTAATACAAGAAGTACATGCACTGCAGTGTAATAAAAGATTTTGGTGATACAGTGATCTAATACAGTGTGGGTATTATTATTACAGTACAAGTAAATATGTTTTATAGTGTATTTTCCTTGTGATGGTTAATTATTTTTAGAAATATGTGTACATGTACTCGATACATTATGTAATCCAATTATCCGAACATTTGATTATCCGAACGATGCTCGGTCCCATGAGGTTCGGATAAATGGAGTTCTACTGTATATATATATATGCAACGAATACGGAAAGAATTAGCACGTAAAAGGAATGACAGAGTAATAATGATGGTGTAGAGTGAAGATCAGAAAAAGAGAACGGACGTATTTCCTGAGACTACAACAGAACTAAATTTTGAGACTTAATAAAACAACATTACTTCCAACAATAGAAATGGCCATGGAGACTTACTAAAATACCGTTACTTCCTACAATCTTACTAAAACTACATTACTTGCTACAATGGAAATAGAATTTTAGATTTACTAAAACGACTTTACTTCCTACTATAGAACTGTAACGGTATCGCCTAACAAAATGTAATAATCACTTTAAGTTTTAACAGTTGGAAAATAAATTGAATAGTTATGGAAAAGGTTTCATCACTTGATTAGGATTTAACTGAATAAAGGAGGTCACTTTTGGCAGCGGATATTTTCACTTATCTGCCAATGGTAGTTTCTTCTCCCGCTGGGTCAGTTCCTTTCCACTCTGCTCTCACTCGTCTTTGGTCAAAGGTCATTCGCCGCACGTTCCCATAACATTCAAGCAGTAACGGATAAGTTGGTTCTGCGTCTGTCTATAAGACCCTCTTATGATGGCCTCGAAAACCGTCAGTCCACTTCTACCTTCACTTGGTTCCAGAGATAGTACTTTCTGCTGGTACCACCAATAACTGGTAATAGAAATAGAAACGAAACGCTCTTCTGAGTATGGCGTTTTCCGACACTGTTATGTGCCTCCCCCCTCTTCTATTCTACCATCCCATGTCAGAATTTACTCTGGATGAGAATTAAATTTAGTCACTCGGGATAAAACTTCCTTTACATTTAAACTGAATAGCTTTAGCTTTACATTACATTTAAATGAAAAGGCTAAACGTACAGATATAATATGTTTTACATTTACATTTCCACTGTTTGAAAAGTTTTCACAATATAAATTCATTTATGTTTCATTTACATTCACACTTGTGGACAAGTTTGAAACTTCTATTAATTAAAATGAATATTTTCACATACACATTTACACTGGTTTAAAGCTTGAAAACTTACATTAATTTTAAAGTGAATATATTTATAGGGACATTTACACTGCTTTGACAATGTAAGTATTATACTTAGAATGTACATCATTTCTTTCATCTTTCCCTCCCTGCTCCATAGGGAACCTGGAACTACTTTACGCTTTTAGTTCTCTTGAAGAAACTATTAATAAAGCAATCACCAGCCCGTGCAGTGGTGGTTCATGAATTATCAATCTAGATACTGAGGTTGCCAGCCCCAAATGACTTTGACATCCAATAGCGAGTTTCACACATTAAACTTCACATGGTGATATATACGTATATATGTTAGTTCACATGTTAGTAATAGATCATGAAATGTAAATCAAAAATTACGCCAATCCTGGCTACAGACTTGTTTGCTCAGATGAATAAAAGAGACGAATTGTTCTCTTACCCGCGTCTGGGATGTCTTTAATTTTACAATAGATGCCCCGTCTGACTCCGTGTTTGTTCAGTTTCCTTGTCGTTGTGTTCCTTATTAAAATTTGAAAGAGATTTCCTGTACTTTGTAAGTCTTATCTGGTTCTCCAATAACATGTCCGGTTAACAAATAGGAATTATGAATCTATTCTTCACTCTGGCAAGAAATGGTGTCTTGGCGATCTTGAAATTCACATTGAGATAAAATTGCGAAAATGGTCAGGCTGTATTCCCCTCAATGTTGTTATGAATCTAATCAGAAAGATCCAATCATTTCAAGCATGTCGGGTGTGGCACTTTCAAAATATTTCTTACAAGGAAAAATTTTGCAAAAGGTCACGTCTCCCGTATATGGTAATATGATGTCTTGCATACAGTCTCACATACACATTTGTAGACTCACATTGTCTACAATGTAATAAATCCATGATTACTTTTAACCAAGTGACCGGAAGCGATTATATCACGCTTGTCTGCCCACAGGTGTCATACATACAGTTATCTCGTTATATGTCGTATGAGTACGCAAGCTCCGGGTCTTATCGGAGATTTAAGCCGATAGTGCTGACCGATGTACGTGTTAATCTGCCGCGTCTATAACCACAAATCTGGGTAGCACTCCTTGCAAGGGGTCCCGTGTGCACGTTGCTCACGTTAAAAATCCCACAGCATTTGGAAATCTTAAAGAGTAGGCTATACGGCTTCTGCCCTAGAAAAATAAAAAAAACTAGGAATATTTATAGAATGAGTGATTCCTATATACAAACATTGGGATTCTCGCTGGTGTTACAGAGGTCGTGCACTGTGCTGAGATCCCACTTGTGTGATCTAAGGGATAAGATCGGAGCAATGATAGAATGTGTCCGAGTGCACTGAAAATAGTCCTAAAAATAAAAACCAAAAACCAAACCATCAACAGAGCGACGGAAAACTCCAACTACAAGTTATTTCACCGAATGTGAACTTCATTTCAAGCAAAAGATAGCGTTCACATGTCATGCAGTTCAGGATTGAAATGACATCTTGTAAGTTAGCTCGTGACCTTTTCAAAGGAACTTTAAAAAATGACCTTTAATCTTGGGGATATAGAGCTTTGTAAATGCCGGCGAGAGAGAGAGAACTAGTCCGAATTTTTTCTAGTTTTAGTATTATATCTCCACCTTTTCTTCTCTATTACTTAGAGATCTATTAAATTATCCCTGTGTTCTACCGGCAGATCGAATCTACTTTATGATGACTACTATGTTGAATACATATTTTGGGACCCAAAGATGCAGCAATAGAGAATGCAGTCAGCGACCCAAAGCTTGACTGCTTGCGTCAGGGACAGCGAACCAGATCTGACCAAGACCCTACTCCACCTCCACGTGGTGGTCCTGGAAACAGGCTGCATCACTGCAGTCTGGCCGAGAGAGTAGTGATCGAAGAGGGAAGGCAAACCCTGTCCCAAAAAATGCCGTGCTGAAGTCGGATGTGTCGGCCGAAAGCGCAGATATCGCAGCTACGGCGTAAACAGACACAACGCAACCACCGTCCTTTTCAGGGCGAACGAAGAAGAAGAAGAATACATATTTGTAGACCACACAGTTAAGACTGCACAAGAAAGCAAACATGCTGAACATATTTGCGTTTTAAAATGTCTTTATTTAAATATAATTGAGCACAGGATAGAAGGACGTGGAGTGCATGCGTTGAAGGCCTATGCTCCTTCAGGAGTTGTCACGTTATGCGTTTATGGTTTCCTTTGCTATTTCAGCACCTGAACAAAGCTGTTTATTAAGAGCTCCTCTTATTCAATGTATTATCGTACGTCTACGCGACGTGTGTCTTTCTGTGAATTAATTTTGCACACACCCATTATTACATACTAGTGTAAAAGCCCATCATAAGACGGGAATTAAATTCAAAAGCACCAGTACCTAACGGCAACAAAAGTATTAAAAAAACCACAGTACACGAACTACGTAGCAGCAGCGAGGATCCCAATGTGTGTATACGTGATCACACATTCTAGAACTATTGTTGTGCACACCTTCATTTGCGCATTCTTCTTCGGTAAGTGTTACTATTTTCAGGAGAGTACATATATGGGAAACGATACGATTAATGTCTAACTTTCAACCAAAGTTGCATCTCTTAGCGTTACGTACTGACAGAAAAAGCTGGGATTTTATATATAGGATTACATCCAAGGTCTTTCTTTGTCTTCCGCGTCCCGTTCATTTCAGTGTCCTATTCTTCGTGTGTGTGTTTTTTGTGGTCTCCCTTCACCGTTCTTGTCTCCCTTCACCATTCTTGTCTTGAGGATTCCAGGACTGCCTTGTCAACAGATTTCCTGAATGTGTGCCCTGTTTATCGGCAGCGCCTTCACCTCATGTCTTGCATGAATGCCTTGCGCTTAAATATTTGTTGTTTAATACTCAGTACTTCATCCTAAATGCACTCATACACAACCCACTAGAACAGCCGTTCTCAACTTGTTTATCCTGGAGAAACCTTTGAAATAATTTTAAGGCCTCTGGGAACTCCTGCATTTAATATCAATATACCTACAGCGTTAGCGTGATCAGTAAGTTGTAAAATTAAAATGATCCAATAATAATTGTCAATGTTCTTTTGCGTAGGGAATGGTTTTTTTCTGAGGATCTGTTTATTTTTGTAAACTTATTAGCCTATTTTGTTTTATATGGTTTCCGCTCTCAACAAAGGATGTCAACTCTAATGCAAGTTAGGACTGTTGGTAGAATAAACTTCAGTTTTTAATTTTTTTTTCAATTTCTTACTTGATGTTTTTTTTAACCTACTTTAGTAGGCTTAAAAGTCTTATCACAAATTTCTACTCTACAAGATCAAGATGAAATAATGTATCGCAAGAGTAGTTTTCTTCCCTACGTAAAACTAATAATACCTCATTTGCAAGATCACATGACAGTTTTGGTGCAGCCTGCCTGTATTGGGTGTTAGCTGCAATGTTCAATCCCTGTTCTTTGGAAATCGAAAACGAAAAACAAATAAAATAAAACCAACAGGAGAAATGACAATCCATCCAGACGGTTGGTAAATCATAATATATATAAATAATTTGCAAGCAAATGTCAACATTAAGCATAATGATGAAATGTAAGTTTGTCGAGCCAGTCAATGGTAAAATAATGACATTGCTGTTATGTCATACTCTGTGTGCGTACAATAAATAAACTATTTTTTTATAAACTCAAAAACTCCACCCACCAACACGTGGCAACAATACTCCAAAAGGTAATCTCCACAAGAACGTTGCCAATCGTTCCACACAGAATATTTAGTTGGAGCGATTTCCCTTTAGCAGTGTTTCGTGGACTGTCACACTATTTGAGGCGCAAAACGCAGAGACAATTATAAACAAACTGCATTTTTTTAAAAAAGGAGTGGTGGTGGGGAGTTTGTATCGTAGGGCGAATAGAAACAGGGCTTTGGAGTAGTCCGATTTTTAAATTGCACCGCTCCGGTATAGATAGTAGCAGTTACAGCTCTGCTCCGACGCCGCTTCGAGTTCCGGCTGATTTTGCTTTTTAACTTGTTAACTTACAAAATGCTTACTGTAATATTAAAAAAGAAGCGATATTGATTAAAAAGTTCCGAAACAACGAAAACATGGATGGTTTTTGTGGCTTAACATTTCTACAGGCATTACAATGCACTTAATAGTTCTGGAATCGCCAGGCTAAGAGGGGGTAGAGGGATACCAAAGAACACGTGGAGACAAGAACACATGGAGACAAGAACACGTGGAGACAAGAACTGGAGACACGACATAAATAAGATGAGGAAGGCATCGATCAATCTTGAGTGGATGGCACGGGACAAGAAGATTTGACATATGTTGGTTGAAGGTCAATGCTCCATGAGAACTAAAGGGGCATGATGATGAATGTAAACGTCGCTTAAACTAAAATAATTATGTTGGTCATATATATTCATAATTCATTTTTAAAAAGTTATATATATATACAGTATATTGCTGCAATCAAATTGTCTTTCATAGCCAGCTGCAGGTTATTTAACAGTCAAGGTCAAAAACAGCAGTTAAACAAAAGTTGTATTTATTGGCATGCTCGCACGAACTCTATGCAGCCTGTATATGGCGTGGAAAGAATCTAATAATCTATAGTTAACATAATTCATTTTGGAGTGAAACAGGAAAAATAAACTGAAGCAGTGGAGCAGTAGAATTGTGTATGAACCCGCTCCGTTCCAGTTCCGGTCAAAAACCTGCTGCTCTGTGACGGTGTTGCCTCCCCTGCTTTGCAGTAGTGGCCCAACAGTGGCCAAAACTCAAGAGTATCTATTATAGGCTTCAATGGAGTCTATATTTACACAAGATTACTCTTGGCAGAAATGTAGAAAAAAGAGTAGTAAAGCTTCTATCACATGGGAGTCTTCACAAGATATTCAGATAAGCGAAAACAATGCTGGCTGTTGTGAGCACGTTAATTCTGTAATCTGCCGACAACTTTTGTGAAGGATTTAAGCAATGGTTTATTCTAGCTCGTTACGCCACCACACTTCTATTACTGAGTTAATCAGTGGAATTATTATTATAATGTAGCTCTGTTTAGAGGGTGTGTTTCGTAACTTTGACTGAGACACACATGTAGTACATTTAAAATGATTGAATCGAAGTTAAATTGATATAATTACAAATAACAAAATTTAATAATCACTTTAAGTTTAGCAGTTTAAAAGAAAGGAATAATAGTTAATTACATAATAAAGTTTTAATCACTCGGGTGATGGTTTTTGATTAAAGGTTTAAATGGCAGCAAATGGGTTAACTTAGCTGCCAATGGCGATTCTGATCCTCCTCCCCCTGATGAGCTGGTTTTCTGTACATTGCGTTCATTCGTCTCTGGTCAAGGATCGTAGGGTGAAGCTCGTTTCGCAGGAAAGTCTAGGAGAGTCTTCAAAGCTGGTCTTCCGTCTTAAAGCGTAACCACTCGTCCCTTCTTGTCCCAGAAATGGTCCTTTTTGCTGGTACCACCAATAACTGGTAATAGAAACAGAAACGAAACGCTCTTCTGAGTATGGTGTTTTCCGACACATAGTTAGTTATGTGTCCCCCTCTTCTATTTTACCATCTCATGTCAGAATTTACCCTCGATGAGAATTAAATTTAATCCCTCGGGATAAAACTTTCTTTACATTTAAACTGAATAGTTTCAGCGTTACATTACATTTAAATAAAAGGTTAAACGTACAGATACAATATGTTTTCATTTACATCTCCACTGTTTGAAAAGTGTTCACAATATAAATTAATTTATGTGTCCTTTATATTTACACAGGTTGAAAAGTTTGAAACTTCTATTAATTTTAACATGAATATATTTTTTCGTTTACATTTACACTAAGTGAAGAGCTTTGAAACTGTAAGTATTATTCTTAAAATGTATACCATTTCTTTCATCTTTCTCTCCCTGCTCCATATGGAACCTGGAACTAATTTATGCTTTTAGTTCTCTTTACGAAACTATCAATAAAGAAATCACCAGCCCATGCAGTGGTGGTTCATGAATCATCATTTTAGATACTGAGGTATTCAGCCGCAAATGACTTGATCGTCCTGTAACGATTTTCACACATTAAAATTCACATGGTAAAATATACATATATATATTAGTTCACATGTTAGTAAAAAAATATGAAATGTAAATCACAACTTACGCCAATCCTGGCTACAGACTTGTTGCTCAGATGAGTAAAAGAGACGAGTCGGTCTCTTACACGCGTCTGAGTGGTTTTTATTTTGACAATAAATTCCCTCTCTGACTTCGTGTGTTTCTTCAGTTTCCTAGTCCCGGTGTTCTTTATTAAAATGTAGAGATTTCCAGTGTTTTTTAAGTCTTATTTGGTTTTCCAATAAAAGGTCCGATTAAAAAAGGGAATTATGAATCTAGTCTTCACTCTGGTGAGGTCTGATGTTGTCTTGGCGAGCGTGAAATTCACAGTGAAATAAAACTGCGAAATGGTCAGACTATATTCCCTGCCTTCGTTTGCTATCGAGTTAAATAAACGCTCCAATCATATTCAAACAGGTCGGGTGTGATACTTTCAAAATATTTCCGTAATAGGAAAAATGTTGCAATTAAACGGTAAAACAGAAAAAAGACGTTTCGGGTTTTACCCTTCGTCAGCCACAGTTACGAACAGGTGACAAGGACAAGAATTACATATAGGAGCTACAAATATATATGATGATGAGGAACACACCAAAGGAGCACATTTGGATAAACACGCACTGTCGCTTGAAAAGATTGTCAGACAGATTATGCGATAAAATATTGTCACTGACCGTCTAATAACCTAGCGTAACTTAACACGTCTTCGTGAAGCGTGAACGCGATACAATATGAAAAGAATTACTCCCGTAGCAAATACTGCCAAGGGGAGTGGCGTGTTAGATACTTTCCCCATGCTATGTCCAGAATAAAGAGTAAAATGTATAAAAGGAAAAAAATGAAATGCCAAATAAAAGCGATCAGAGAGAAAAAAAAGTGATACTGCCGTAGGGCTGGAGGTGTGAGAGATCACACAAACGGACAGGGACAGACATTTCGTCACACAAGCAGAAAAATAACGAAGAAAGAAAGAAAAGTGAGATAATTGACAGCACATAATAAACATCGGTACCACAAATGTACCGATACTGCGGGAGAGAAACTAAGAACGATAGGGGCCGCCCCGTTTTGTCACATGCTCCAGCGCTCCATGCACCAGCTCCGGGCTCCGCTCCAAAGCCCTGAACAGAAACACTCATATAAGCCTGCAGTGCTCATGAACTTGTGTGGAGCTGGTGTCCTGCTCATACAGGAGTAGGTGGCAATGCGAGAGCTAACATACTAGCATCTAGACACTGACTATGGACAAGGGAGAGATATTAAAAACAATTAATGATCGCGTGTAGCAATAAATCATTTCATCAGTTGGTCCGTCAATCAGTCAATCACTCTGTCAGTTAGTCATTCAGTCCGTCAGTCAGTCCAACATTCAGTCCGTCTGTTCATCAGTCAGTCTATCTGTCAATACATTGGTCAGCCGGTCAGATAGTCCGTTGTTCATTAAGTCCACCCCACCAAGAATTCGTCTGTTTGTACATCAGTCCGCAAGTCGGTCCGTCAAATGTGCAGTATATCAGGTTACTGAGAGTCAGTCCATCAGCCAATCATCGGGAGTACATAATTCAGTCACTCGGTCCGTCAGTCAATACATGAATCAGTCCGTTAGTAAATTTGGCATTTAATATTTCGTCAGAATGTGAGCCAGTCCGCCAGTGGAGGGTTCTTAGAAAACAAAAAGTAATTATGACAAATAATAATAATCATAGCCCCTTCAGTCATAACTAACTATAGGAATGCGCCCCGGAGGTGACAGCCCTCAACTGTTTATTTTCCTGGTGCTCCTTACGACGTTTTCTCCTCTCTTCTGCTTGTTGTTTGTGTTTCTTTTCGCTCAATCTGAGTTGGTGCGATCGGCAGCTTCATCCTCCCACGTTGCTGGATTTATGTCCAGTGCCCTCATGTCTCTCTTGCCATATCTTTGAACCTCAGCTGCGGTCGCCCAACTGTTCTTCTGCCATCTGCTAGTTGGTCATAGAAGATATCTTTTGGGATGCGACCATCTTCCATGAGGCGAATATGGCCAAGCAGGCGTAGTCTGCGCTGTCTAAGCAGTGTATATTTGCTTTGAAGGCCAGCACGTGACGACTTCTCGACATTTGTCACTTTATCTTTTCCAAGAAATGCCAAGGATGTGGCGTAGGCACCGTAGATGGAAGGTATTAAGCCTTTTTTCTTGCTTAGCATAGGTTGTTCAGGTCTCGCTGACATATAGGAGTGTGCTGGTGACGTAGGCGTTATATACTGCAGCTTTGGTCTTCATTGTGAGTTTGGAGTTTCCCCAAACACGCGATGTGAGGCGGGCAAAGGTAGCTGCTGCTTTGCCAATGCGGTTGTCAAGTGCTGTGTCAGTGAGAGTTTGTCATTGATGGTAGACCCCAGTTATCTGAAGTGGTGCACCACTGCCAATTCATAGTTATTTATAATGATAATTGGTGCAGCACCCACATCATGACTCAGCACGTTCATTTTCTTTAGGCTTATTGAGGCCAAAGTCCTTGCATACTAGGGTGAAGCGATTCATCATGCTCTGAAGCTCCTGTTGGCTTTGAGTGACGACTGAAGCGTCATCAGCGATCAACAAGTCTCTTAACGTGACCCTTTGTTACGGTAGTTTATTTATATCGTCTGCTATAATTGGCAGTGCGCATTTTTAGGTCAATAGAATTAATTGATTTTTATACTTTACAGATTAGTGAACGCGAAATACACGGTCAAATTATGACGTGTTAGCGTCGATAAGGTCACGCTTCGTGACTTAGTTACTGGACCTTTGTTACGTTGTCCGTCAAGCAGTGAAGTCGTGTTTTTACCTCCTTCCAAGGTTAGACTTTGCTAATAGCCGTATTTATGTAAATTGATACCAGGACTCGGGGTAAGTCCAGATAATATTATATACGAGTGAATTCATAAAGGTTTGTGATTAACCTGCGTTACGGAAGGATATTTGATAAGTAGTTTGATTATTTTCGTCAAGACTCATGCGCTCATTTCTGGCTGTCTGGATCCCAGCAGCACATGTATACAGCCATGATGTTCTGTTGACATGAATTCAATATGACACGGACGGATAAGAATATATATGCAAGTAAATGTTAATGTTATACCTGCTTGAAATGTCTTCGTATATGAACTTGTTAATAAATAATGGACTCCAATTCGAAGACTTATCCACATTGATAACGTTACGGTTGGTTTGTCAGATTGACAATGTTGATTATTATTGTAGTTGAAGAACTCTTCCTGTGAGAAGGTATACAATATAATAATGAGCTCCGAAAGGAACCAATGTCTTCTTGGACCTTCATTACACAATGAGACCATATAACGTTGACCCTCATTTGAATACTTATAAAACGAACGAAGCACGCATTCGCAACTCACGGCTGTTTGTGCCCTATACCAGAGCGCTCTTTTAGTTTCGGTGACCGGAATTCTGACACCGGGTATAAAATTTCGTGTACACCGTAAAAGACTATTTAAGTTTTTGGCGGGGAAAATCAGCTGATGTGTGTGTAAAACCAGTAAAATATAAATCATTACACACTCGTTCTTGATAAACACAGCGCTAAAATTCTTTTGTGTGCTATACTTTTGTTCTCTGCTCTATTTTTGATTGCATTTTTATTTATTTGAAATTAGTTTTGACGGAGTTACAGACTTTTGAAAACAGCGTCATCATTTGAGGAAATTCATAAAATAAGTAATCTTTTTATTAATTTAATATCTAAAAATCGGCCCATTCGTTTGAGTTTATAATTATAAAGACTTCTCGAAGGGAAGCTAAAGATTATTTCCACATACTTTTTTTTTTTTGGTTTCATATCTTGAGAATGTGTGGTAGTCAGTTTTGTGAGTTTGGCATTACAAGAACAAGCATATTTTATAGCATTTAAATTACTGTAAACGCATTCCTGATACTCACAAATCTTAAATAAGGTTGTAACAAAAAAACTTTGTAAAGCACCATCTGTTTTTGCATTTTCATTCATTAATAATGATATTTAGCTACGTATATAAGCGTCAGAAAACATTTAAATCTATAGATAGATTACTTCTACATACTTTGTTCTATCTTTCAAGTCTTGTTAATCTTGTATTTATAATATGAATTTTTTTTTTAAATTGTGTGTGAGATAAGGACTGTTCCATTAGTGTTCTTTGGTAGACAATTCTGTGCACACGACGGCTGCCAAAGAATTCTAAGTAACTGTTTGTATATCTTCTTTCATTCACAGATAAAACATTCTACATCCTGGTGTTAGACTTGATAGTCCCAAATATTCCTCTATCTTTATACATACACAAGTAAACTATACTACATAACAACGAAATGGAACATACTGTTTTGCATCATATGAATTGTGCCAGTGCACTGTGCAGAGCCTGTGGCAAGAGAGCATTAACTTCCAAAACAACACGTTCAATTCAGAAAGCGCTGAACTGTTCTAAATTACGTTAATGATCTGTTCTTTGTGTTTGGAATTAACGTATCAGATGATAAACCCACACAGCATTCGACTATATTTTGTAAGAAGTGGTACTTACGAATACAAAATTCAAAAAGGAGGCATAATGAGAAGTGTCTTGAAACAGCCAAGTTACTATCGGAAAACAGTCAGCACATCTGGAAAGACTAAAACCATAATTTAACTATAAGTGAATGTCAACTGTGCAATTGTGTTGCAAAGACATCTTTTGGTGTTTTAAAAACAAAAAGCTGCTCTATCCCCTGTAATGTTCTTTCTGACGCCTCCACGATTAGTCAGTCATTTAGCTGTAGTCAGGATAGCTCGAGCGAAATTTTGGGGCTAGAGCAAATTATGGCAGTTGTTGCTTGAGATTGACAGAATTAACAGAGTGTGGAAATAATTTAATAGATGTATTTTTTAAATACACCTATTTATCTATTAAATTGAACATTTCGTTTTACTCATGACCATACTTATTTTTACATGACCATCGTGATGTATGATTGAGATAATTGTTAGCTCTCATGTTTTTGGGGACAATTGGGTGTGTTATTTTAAGGTAATAAATGTGGACTTGCAATTTAATGTTTTAATAATTAATGTTTGACGCATGAAACCAAAACAAAACTTTGATATCCATTTTCTGCAGGTTTTCTACTTTTGATTTCTGTAATTTGTTATGCATGTTGATTGTGACCGATTTAGTGAAAATTGCATTATAAACAAACCATAACAAAATGTAAAAAAAACGTAAATTTTACACTATTTCAGACTATTATATCTTCTGTTCTAATTGTGATAAAATGTTTGTTCTTGTTCTAAAATTTACTCTAACATTTCTAGTCTAGCGTTACGCAAAATTAAAGCCGGTATTTATAATAATAAAGTAGCCTAAAAACATTAATTAAGCCCTATCAAAAGTAAAATCCGCCACCTTTTTTTCCAGTTAGGAAGTTACCACGTGACCTCTGACACGATAGCTATAAATAGGGCGGTCGGGGGAACAAGGGGAAATAACTAAAAGATCGCTGGCAAACAGCCGTGAACTCAACAAATAAAGAACCAGCTCTGAACCAGCAACCCGTAGCGAAATCAGCCAACGTATCAGCTGGTGGCCTGATGTGGTCGTGGAATTGTAATCTAATTGTCAAAATTATCAAAGAATACCGAGTTCAGAAGAAAAAAATTCCCTTCGAGCGAAAATGGACACATTTTACGTGTACACCGGTGAAGTCACACGCCCTTAACTACAAGATTAATTCGTCACAATGGCAGCCGCATTTCAACGACTTTCAAGAAGAATTTTCAAAACAACGCTTCAATCAACAGTGCTAACTAAGTTCAACCTTCGCTAGCATGCGATATGAGCTCTTTAAACTGTTGGCGAAACGGGCACTGCACAAATTTTTCGAGGCAAAAAGCTAAGTAATTGTTTTCACTTTACGCTGTCAAGTCCTCTTTGCTCCGTTCACCGACATGTCTTTGATTTCACTGTTGAATGTTGTTTGTGTTATTCATATCTAATATGTTGTATTTTACATATTAGTGGGCGGTTGGCGAGGCGAATCGAAACTGAATTTATGTCTTCTTTTTAGAACGACGTATTCAGTTTTGATTGATCTGTAGGGCAGTTAAATTTTTTCATTTAGCAAAGAATCCATTGACGATTTTCCGATTTTAAAAATTCGTTTGCATTTGAAAGGATTTGACCTTGTATGTTAGTTGTGATTTGCTGTGGATAACTGGTGTATTTTGTTGTACTAATTTCATTTTTATTCAGTTCTGTAATAATGTTCGTAATCTATCCCGTCAATCCTGATCTTTCTATCACTTATTTCATAGATTTTGTATTAACCGTTATGAGTCCATTGTTACGTCACTGATTTTTGAGTACATGTTTCATCTTGACTTAGTTCAATCCTTGACCTTCTTAGTGTACTTCCGATTTTTTCTTCTTAGTTTATAGATTCATTTTATGTCTGAAATTGTCAGTTTGTGATGTGCTAATCTTCTGTACAGTTTAGTTTATTGTTTGTCTTAGTTATTCATTTCATATATTAATGATTTAATAATGTTATAAATTTATTATTAATAGAATAATACAATAATTTGATTAATTTTTACTAAATCATTTGATGACTTAGGGGATGTCATCTATTTGCAGTAGTAGTCCAATATACTATTGAAGCATATTATAGATTATGACGAGGGCATAATAGCATAATATATAGTGATAAATAACTTTGATTTATGGTTTGCCTTAAATAGGACAGACATATTTGATATTAATTAGTACATTTTTCATAGTACTACAGTGTACACTGGGCACATGTATATGATTAAATAACATAATTATGGAGGGATAATACTCATAATTTTTGGAGGATAATATTAGATGCATGATATAAATTCAGCTTCATATATTGATAAGGGTATAATACATTGGTATAGTGTAATGTTAGAACTCTGAACGGAGAAGGAAAGCTTGACAATCTTATATTAGAAGCAACAGACATGAAACTCGATATACTGGGAGTTGCAGAGGCAAGACTTTTGGATACAGGCTACATAAAAAGAGACCAGTACACGCTTATACACTCAGGTGGAGAAAAACATGAAAGAGGGGTAGGAATGTTGATAAAGAAGGAGTTAGAAAAATACGTATGTGGATACTGGACACACAATGACAGAATGATGTTACTAAAAATGAGAGCAAAGCCATTCGACATATCAATCTTACAAACTTATGCACCAACTAAAGATCACAGCGAGGAAGAAATAGAAGATACTATGAAGAGCTACAACACACACTTAAACCAGTCAAATCAACAGATGTGTTGATAGTGATGGGTGATATGAATGCAAAAGTAGGAAAAGGAAAATACAAGAAAATAGTAGGACAGTATGGATTAGGGACAAGAAATGATAGAGGAGACAGACTTATCCAGTTCTGTGAAGAAAACCAGCTGGTCATATGTAACACCTTTTTTGAACACCACCCAAGGAAATTATACACATGGAAAAGCCCAGGAGATATAACACGAAATCAAATCGACTATATCATGATAAAACATAGATTTAAGAACAGTGTCACAAGTGCAAAGACATATCCTGGCGCCGACATAAATTCAGATCACAATCCAGTCGTCATCAAAGTAAATATAAAGCTGAAAAGAGCAGGAAACAGAAGACAGGAGGAACCCCAGATAGAAATATCAGCGCTGAAACAACCAGATATAAAACAAAAATATTTAATCGACGTCAAAAATAAATATCAACAGTTATTGACAGAAAGCATGGAGCAGTATAGAAGAGAAAACCCAGAAGAAAAAGCAACCGCAAAATGGGAATGCTTAATAACAAGCATACAATAAGCAAATGCAAATTTACCTAAAAAGGAGTCTAAGAAAAATCAAATTTGGATGACAGATGACATATTGAATAAAATGACCGAAAGAAAGAAAGCAAAAAACACTCCAGAATATAAAACAATAGACAATGACATACGTACTATGTGTAGAGAAGCAAAAGAACGGTGGATAGAAACAAAATGCAAGGAAATAGAAGACTTGGAAGCAAAGCACAGGACAAGAGATATGCATGAAGAAATAAAGAAATTATCAAATCGGTCACGGTTTGCACAAGGAGGAAGCTGTATCAAGAACAAAAATGGTGTAATATTACTTGATGAGAAAGACATATCAAACAGATGGGCAGAATACGTAAAAGAATTATTCGAGGACAACAGAGGTAAAAAACCATCACCAGATTCTAATGAAGGCCCAAACATTCTCAGATCAGAAGTAGAGAGTGCCATTCATATGATACAAAAAGGAAAATCAGCAGGCATGGATAACATAAAAATTGAAATGATAGAAGCTCTGGAGAGCTTTGGTATAGATACAATCACAGAAATATGCAACGATGTATACAATACAGGATATATACCACACGACATGAAGACATCAGTTTTTATAACATTGCCCAAAAAACCAAATGCAACAGAATGTTCAGACTTCAGAACAATCAGCCTGATGAGTCATGCAATTAAGATACTGCTCAAAATCATACAGGAAAGAATAAAAAGTAAAGTAGACAGCGAAATCCAGGAAGAACAGTTTGGTTTTAGACGGAACAGTGGAACAAGAGAGGCAATATTTTGTCTAAGAGTATTAGCAGAAAAATATACAGAGGTCCAAAAAAGTATGTATATGTGCTTCATTGACTATAAGAAGGCTTTTGACAGAGTCCATCATGAGAAAATAATTGAATGCCTCGAAGACATAGGTATTGATGGAAAAGATATAAGAATACTCAGTAACCTTTATTGGGAGCAAACTGCCACAGTAAGAACTGGAAGGAATTATTCACCATACATAGACATAAAAAGAGGTGTCAGACAAGGTTGTGTGCTGTCCCCCTGCCTATTTAATTTATACACCGAAAAAATTTTCAAACAGATACAGGAAATACCAGGACTGAACATCAGTGGAAGGTCAATAAACAACCTTAGATATGCAGATGATACCGTGTTGTTAGCTGAAAGCGAACAGGAGTTACAGGAACTAGTGAAGCAAGTGAACAGTATAAGTCATGAATATGGACTCGACATTAATATTGAGAAAACAAAAACTATGATAATTAGCAAAACTGACGATAAACCCACATTAAAGATAAGCGTAAATGGGGAAATCCTGGAACAAGTCAAGAGCTACGTATATCTTGGTCATATAATAACAGAAGATGGCAGATGTGAAACAGAAATCAAGAAGAGAATAGGAATGGCCAAAGCTACATTCAACAACATGAAACATATACTGACATCCAAACAGTTATCTCACAAATTAAAACTGAGAATCATAAGGTGTTATATATATTCTGCATTTCTGTATGGTGCAGAAACATGGACGATGAATAAGCAGTTGGAAGAAAGAATTGAGGCTCTTGAAATGTGGATATATAGAAGAATGGGGTGTATCTCATGGAAAGAGATGAAAACAAATAAGGAGGTCCTAGAAAATCTAGGTATGAAAAGAGAACTAATGAGGGAGGTCAAAGTTCGACAGCTAAAATACTTTGGCCACATAAAAAGGCATAACACCTTGCAGAAGACCATAACAGAAGGGAGAGTTGAAGGCAAACGTGCAAGGGGAAGACAGCGCTATAAGTGGGAAGACAACATCAAGAGATGGACAGGAAAGAGTCTATCAGAGTGCACCATCAAGACAAGAGACAGAAGACGTTGGAGATCCATTACAGCCAACCTTCGTTGAGGAGATGGCAACTGATGATGATGATGATGATAATGTAATGAGTAAACATTATTGATTTAAATTATTTAGTTACAAAATAGTTGTGAAACTTACAATTAATAGTACTATAAGATTGTAGTTGATTATTTTGTGTATCAATCTATTGTTACACATACATATAATTAAATATTTAACTCAGAAGGCATATTGTTGAATTAATATGGCTACTCTTGACACCTTTGTCAAGATTGGGAAGGATTATGGTTACAAAGGACCAGAACTTCGTCAATTTGCAGAACAACAACTGGCTATTGCTATCATTGAAGAAGGAAGAAGAAGAACGTGAACTTAAGTTAGAAAAGCAAAGAGAAATTGCTAAACGAGAGATGGAAGAACAAAAAGACCTTGCTAGGCGTGAAGAAGAAAGAAAAGTGGCAAGGGACGAGATGTTACGGATTGAAGAAGAGAATAAATAGAAATGAGATGAAATTATAAGGCAACAAGAAATGGAATTGGCACGTCTTAAGTTTGAAACTGCAAAATTACAGGCACAAAGTGCTACTACGAGCCAGACTGATAATTCTCAAAATGGATCTTCATCCAATCAAAACAAACCTTATTATAACTTTAAATTACCACATTTCAAATTGAACCTTGACGACCTTTCATCATACCTGGCACGGTTTGAACAGGTATGCAAAACAAATAACTTACCTAAACAGGCATAGGCACTTAAACTAAATGAATTTTTAGATGGTGAACCATTAAACGCAACAGAGAATGCTGATCCTACTATAGCAGTGGATTATGATGCGATAATAGCTTTATTGTTAAAAAGGTTTCATTTGGATGAGGAAGGCTGTAGACTTAGGTTTAAAACGCTTTTACCTGAGTCTAATAAAGACTTTCCAGATTTTATTGCGAATATACGCAATACTTTTAACAGATGGGTGGAACTGGCAGGTGTTAACAAATCGTACGACAAATTAGTTGATTTGTTACTGAGGGATAAAGTTTTATCCTCTATCAGTCCACCGTTCTTTTCCTTTATACAAGAACGAAAACCATCTACAATTGCTGCACTGGAAGAAATGGCAGTAAATTATTGCTCCGCACATCCCAATGCGAGCATATCTAACTTACAAATAAGAGAACCTCTACCTGTAGCTTCTAATATGGCATTCCAGGGTAAAGATAAATCTCGAGCTTAAAGTATGGATAGGAATTATCCGCACAGAAGGAATAATGCCCACAATGACAATTATAAAAATAATAATACATATGGGAACATCAACAGAGGTAGACAACTGAATAGGAATCAGTCACCTCAATTCAGATACAACAATGGTCAACAATATTCTAACCATAATCGATCATACAACTATAGCAATAATAACAATGAAAACAGGTGGACTAAGAATAATCAAGGCTTCAGACCTAGACACAATAGTCACCACGGGGGACAACAAAATAATTTTAATAACTATTCTAGACATCGGTCTCAGTCACGTAGACCGTCACATTATGATCATAATATCGGGGCGGCACTTACTACTGTTACGACCCTAGGGGTGCCCCATGATGATAAACCAATTCAATCGTCGTCCACGTGTTATGCTATGAATTATAACGTGGCAAATAGTTGCCCAGCATGTAATCTTGTTTTTCAGAAAGCTAAGCAGACAGTATTGAACTGCGGACATATTCTACCAGAAGTAGGTCTTGCAGCCAATGATGGAACAGGCTCTCTGATATTTAACAGAGGGATAGTAAATGGTTCTATCGTCTCTGTTTTGAGAGATTCCGGATCTACAACTATTGGAGTCCGACAGTCACTGATCCATCCAAGTTGTGCTACTAACGAATATGTTAAATGTATGACTTTGGGGGGTACAATTGAACACTACCCCACTGCGATAATTCATATTAATACACCTTTCTTTTCAGGAAATGTTAAGGTATGCATGTTGAAAAATCCTTTTGCAGATCTTATGGTTGGTCGCATTCATGGCAGTAGAGATTGCACCCCAGAAGAAATTATCGAATGGGAGAAACACAATCTGTGCACTGGAAATGCAGTGACAACTAGAGCACAGACTAAAATTGTAGAGAGTGTCGACACTAAAAAGGTGGAACCAGACAAACAGGAAGATATTGAGGTTCATTCTCCTATTGACAGAGCTACGTTTGCAAGAAAACAGAAGGAAGACAAATCTTTAAAAAAAAATTTTGCTCTGGTGAATAAGTTTGATAATCTTACCTCGAGTAATAAAGACAAACATTAGTTTACAATCAAAAATGATATATTAATTAGATGTTTGATGCACAGTTCTCAGGTAAAACGACAAGTCATGGTACCTTTTGCATTTAGACGCTATATTCTCCAACATGCACATGATTCACAGTGTGCAGGTCACATGGGATATACTCGGACACGATCCAGAGTATTATCTTCATTCTTTTGGCCAGGTGTTTCACGAGATATATCACATTATGTACGTTCTTGTACGATATGCCAGGAAGTTAAAACACGTGGAGCTTTTCACACGGCTCCTATTCAGGCTTGTGATATTTCAGTGCGACCTTTTGACAAAATGGCCATAGATATCATTAGTCCACTCTTACCTTCGGCCAGAGGACATAGATTCGTCCTCACTTGCATTGATTTATGCACACGATGGCCAGAAGCAATACCACTGAAGACCTCCACTACAGCAGATGTAGCTGATGCACTACATCTTATTTTTTTCTAGGGTAGGTTTCCCTAGGAAAATGTTGTCAGACCATGGATCTCAATGCATATCTGATACTATGACAGAGGTAATGAAGACATGGTACATAAATAGGAATCTTAGTAGTATTTATCATCCTGTGAGTAATGGTGCGGTGGAACGGCTTAACCGTACACTTAAACAACTATTACATAAGGTTACGGTTAAACATCCTCAGGACTGGGACAGAGCACTCCCAGCTGTCCTGTTCGCCTATCGAGAGGTGCCACATGAACAGACTGGCTTCTCTCCATTTGAATTAGTTTTCTGCGCTCCACCAAGAGGTCCTATGGGACTCATAAAAGACTTACTAATTGACGCCGAGATGACTCAGGATGCCCAGTCATCATACGAGTACGTAATTAATCTTCGTAAGAATATCACTGAATCTTGCCAGTTGGCAACAGCTTCTTCTGAGGCTGCGAAAGCTAAGGCTCGGACCTTACAAAATAGAACTAGAAGATTACGTCAACTATTTCCAGTCGATGAGGCTTATTCATTACTTCCACATAATGACAATAAATTACTTATACCATGGAATGGTCCTTACAAGGTTATTGACAAGATTTCTGACGTTGACTACGTCTTAGACATTAAGGGACACAGAAAAATATACCATATAAACATGCTCAAACAATTTCACACTCGTCCAGAACATTTGCAATCTATTTTCCACGAACTAGATGACACAGTATTACCAAATTGCCATTATACTAATCTATCAGTGATTCAGGAAGAAGAATCTTCTTTTCCTGAGGTACAGATGTCTTTACCTGTACCTGTATTATAACCTATGGAATCTTGGCGGGATGTAACCATCTCTTCGTCGGTTACACCGCAACAGCATCATCAGATTGCTGATCTCTTACAATCATTTCCAGATGTGCTGACAGACGTACCTGGTCGCACATCAGTGATTACTCACGACATTACTCTTAAAGATGATACACCAATTCGTGTACATCCCTATTCTGTCCCACTACACTTTCTCAGCAAAACGACTCAGGAACTTGAGCACATGTTGTCTTTAGGTATTATCGAGACTAGTACCTCACCATTTTCTTCACCTTTAGTCATTGTCCGAAAGAAGGACAACAACATTCGCTTATGCGTTGACTATAGGAAGCTAAATGCTCAGACCATAGCTGACAGTGAACCACATCCCATTATTGACGACTTACTTTCTCGTCTGTCCAATGCAACACTTTTCACTAAGATAGATCTAACTAAAGGTTATAGACAGATACCACTAACCGAAAAGGCCAAATATTACATAGCGTTTTCCACTCCACAAGGTCTTTACCTGTGGAATGTGATGCCTTTTGGGCTTATGAACGCTCCTGCTAACTTTATTTGCATGATGCGAACAATTTTATCAGGTAGACCAGACATCATTACATACATTGATGACATACGTTTATTTAGTTCATCATTTGAGGAACATTTTTCGGGGCTTAGATGTGTTTTGGAGATATTAAGAGAAAACCATTTAACCGCTAAACCTACGAAAATACAAATAGCATTTCAGGAGATAACCTTTCTGGGACATATTATTGGGGCTGGACGTATTCAAACTGTTCCCAGTACGGTATCTAAAATTTTTAATTTATCGGTTCCTCAAACGAAGAAACAGGTTAGGAGTGTATTAGGTCTAGTCCAATACTACAGTAGATTTGTACCTAACTTATCATCCATCACGGCTGTCTTGTCATCATTGTTAAAAAAAGACATGCCGTTGAAGGTAAATTGGACTGACGAATGCGACAAAATTTTTCGCATGATATTGACCATCTTCTCAAATCCACCAATTTTGAGATTACCAGATACTTCTAAAAAGTTTTTTCCTTCGTACAGATGCCAGTAATTACGGTATCGGAGCTTGTTTTCTTCAATATCACGACGATATACTTCATCCAACGAGGTACATATCAAGAAAACTGAAGTTACCTGAAATAAAAATACTCTACTGTGGACAAGGAGTTGCTGGCAGTAGTTTGGGCAATTACTAAACTTGAGAAATTTTTGTTGGGAGCACCTTTCGTTATCCAAACGGATCAGAAGGCGGTGGCATCGTTACGTCGCTCTAACCACAAAAGCCCCAAACTTGCCAGATTTTCGATTCTATTACAACCTTATGACTTTGTCATCGAAGCCATACCGGGACAAGAAAATATATTAGCGGATGCACTTTCGAGACACCCTACTGAAGTCGAATAGTAATTGTCCACAAGTTAAAAGATTAAAGACTGAACAAGATTGACTCTGGAACTCTCACTTATTCCTGCGTTACGAAATTGATATGAACCACCTCCATACGGAAAAACACTTCGAATAATTTGCAGGGAATCAATCAATAAGTACAATCTCCGAAAGAAATTGTTTGTGACATATTTCAATGGTTCGTTTTAACGTTTGGACTTTGGTTAGTGTCCAATCGTTTTACAACTCGCTACAAGATAGTCGGGAAAAGTATCTGAATCCATGATGTGACAGTTTACACTCATTCAAGAACAAAACATATTTGAACATTATGAAATTTTTCTCCAATGGAACTTTCCATAAATTCTCAAAGGACATAACGACCGCTGGATCTTCATATCCGACATTATTAAGTCTAATAGTTATTAAATTAATAAAGAATATAATAAAATTGAAGTGTGATAATAATAAAAAAAAGTAGAAAATGTGTCAAAAGAAAGAAAGATGAAAAAAAACAAAATAATATCACACAAGCGAATACTCTAAATATTTTATTTATGAATTTGATAGCTGTTATATGCATTTAGTTAAGATGTTCACATGAAATGTATGAATATTTTTTCTTTTATTAATTCATTAATTTAATTATTTAGTAATTACTCGACACTCATAATTAAGTTTAAACACACATAACTAAATTAATTTATACTTTATCTTTTTCTTTATTTTACTTGTCCTTACTTCTCATGTCTTTCATTATGACACTATCTCTCAGTATATTTAATTAGATGTTAATTAATTAATACCCTACATACTTACTATGATTAATTAGTTTAATTTTAATTAGTTAGAATAATTTTCTTTACATAACACTTCATTATTCACTCACAACAGTCTTTAAGTTCAGTAGTTAATTTTTTAGCGACTGTTGACACCCGTTTGTTTACTATAATAATGTTATATGACTGATATATTATCGACATGACCACGACACTGTTCTAGACAGAACATCGTAGGCCATATGTCGGGTTTTTGTTAAATTTTTCATATGTTTGAGTAAGATAGTTTTTAAAAAAAATCTATCTAATAGATTTTTTTTCCCCGGCGGGCAGGGAATTGTTATGGTAGTTTATTGATATCGTCTGCTATAATTGGCAGTGCGCATTTTTAGGTCAATAGAATTAATTGATTTTTATACTTCACGGATTAGTGAACGCGAAATACACGATCAAATTATGACGTGTTAGCGTCGATAAGGTCACGCTTCGTGACTTATTTACTGGACCCTTGTTACGTTGTCCGTCAAGCAGTGAAGTCGTGTTTTTACCTCCTTCCAAGGTTAGGCTTTGCTAATAGCCGTATTTATGTAAATTGCTACCAGGACTCAGGGTCAGTCCAGATAATATTATATACGAGTGAATTCATAAAGGTTTGTGATTAACCTGCGTTACGGAAGGATATTTGATAAGTAGTTTGATTATTTTCGTCAAGACTAATGCGCTCATTTCTGGCTGTCTGTCTTCCCAGCAGCACATGTATACAGCCATGATGTTCTGTTGACATGAATTCAATATGACACGGACGGATAAGAATATATATGCAAGTAAATGTTAATGTTATACCTGCTTGAAATGTCTTCGTATGTGAACTTGTTAATAAATAATGGACTCCAATTCGAAGACTTATCCACATCGATAACTTTACGGTTGGTTTGTCAGATTGACAATGTTGATTATTATTGTAGTTGAAGAACTCCAATTCGAAAAGTACAATTATAATGACATCCGAAAGGAACCAATGTTTCTTGGACATTCATTTGTCCCTCATTTGAATTGACATTCGCATGTTGATTATTATTGTAGTTGAAGAACTCTTCCTATGAGAAAGTATACAATATAATAATGAGCTCCGAAAGGAACCAATGTCTTCTTGGACATTCATTACACAATGAGACCATATAACGTTGACCCTCATTTGAATACTTATAAAACGAACGAAGCACGCATTCGCAACTCAACAAATAAAGAACCAGCTCTGAACCAGCAACCCGTAGCGAAACCAGTAACGTATCACCCTACTGATTTTTGTTTTTCCCCTCAGCCGTGAAAGATTAAACAGACGGCCATCTGACCAAGTGTTAAGGCATATTCCTTCAGTTGCATCTCTGAATGCATGTTTCTAGAGTAAGGCAAAGAAGATCCCGAAGAGGGTCGGAGCCAGAACACAGCCTTGTTTAACGCATGATTCAAGAGTAATGCCAGCTGGAGTTTTACTCCTGGAAGGTTCTACCAAGCTAGACAGGTTTGCGCGGACAGGGATCAGACTAAAGCAGACACCCTGGTATTTCAGCTTTTGGGGTTTTAGCAAATGGCTGACACCCCTGTCTATGTAAAAAGAAATGAAGTTACGGAAACGACAACAAATGAACAAACATTGCTGACGGACGGACATCCGGAGTCTGAGGCACGTTTGACTGTTAGTTCTGAAAGCCGAAAGGAAGCCACTGACACGAGAACAAACGTCCTGACCGCAAAACGTGAAACAAGAAGAGGATTTTGAAATGTCAGGACAATGAACGAGACGGGTAAACTAAAACAGGTCACAGCAGTAATGAGAAACTATAGATTACACATTCTAGGGATAAGCGAGAGCAGAAGGACAGGGGCAGGAACAGTTAAAACAGCAACAGGAGAAACAGTACTTTACTCTGGAAGATCGGATGGGCAGCACAATGAAGGTGTAGCCATTATTCTACAGAAAGGAATAGAAAGGACATTACTGGAATGGAAACCCATCAACAACATACTGATAAGAATAAGATTGAGAGGGATTTCACTAACAGTACAATAATACAATGCTACGCACCAACGAATGACAGCGATGATGAGGTCATGGATGAATTCTATCAACAACTGCAGAAAGAAATGGAAGACACACCTAGACATGATTTTATCGTAGTAATGGGAGACCGCAATGCGAAAGTTGGAACAAACAATGCATATAATGAAAGTCATAAGGAAATGCGGCAGCAGAACAGCAAATGAAAAATGGGGATAAATTAATAAGTTTCTGCAGCATTAACAATCTGGTCATTGGAGGAACACTTTTCCCACACAAAGAAATTCACAAATTAACATGGGAATCTCCAAATGATCTTGACAGAAACCAGATAGATTACATTTTGATTAACGGTAGATGGAGACATGCATTACAAGATGTGAAGGTAAGAAGAGGTGCGGATGTGGGAAGTGATCACCATTTAGTAGTAGCAAAACTGAAAGTGAAACTCAGAACGGCTGGACCAACTGTAACTACACAGAAAAGGTTTGACATTAGCAAATTGAAGGACCCCTTTACCAGAAACGCTTTTGCGGCTGATATAAAGAAGCGATATCAGTTTGCCAAAAGACAGGAAAAGACATTGACTGATGATATAGACCAGAAATTCAATACTATTTCAAAAATATATAAGGAAAGCAGTAAATCGTGGTTGGGAATCCATGAAAGGAAGAAGCAAAACTGGATAACACCAGAAACATCAAACACCATAACGATGAGAAAAGAAATGAAAAGAAAGAAAACAGAAGCGAAGTCCCCCAGGTTAAAGCAACTATATAGCGAACAGTACAGTCAGCTGGAAAAGGAAATTAAACGTCAAACCCGAGCAAACAAAAGGAATTTCCTAGACCATCTTGCAAGACAGGCAGAAGAGGCAGCACTGAGAAATGAACAAAGCACAGTACAAAATAACTAAAATTATCAGCGGAAAACGAGGTGCAAACAATTTTACATTAGTAAGAGATAAGCAAGGAAATCTTATCACGACAGCAGAGGGACAGGAAACAAGATGATGGGCAGAGCATTTCAGAGAAACTCTGAACAAGGAACCACCAGAGACACAATTGAATGTTCCTGTGGCTGAAAATGATCTAGATGTTAATACAAACATCCCACGAAAAGAAGAAATCATCACAGCAATCAAAGTGTTAAAGAATGGAAAAGCTCCTGGCCATGATAACTTAAATGCAGAGCTATTTAAGACAGACCCTGAGCTAGCAGAAGAACTATTAGAACCACTATTTGCACACGTCTGGAAAACAGGGACAACACCAACGGAGTGGAACAAAGGATTAATTATCAAATTGCCCAAGAAGGGAGATCTTGCAGACTGCAATAATTGGAGTTGAATCACTCTTCTCTCAGTTCCCAGCAAAATACTAGGCAGGATAATTATACAGAGAATTTCAAAGCAGTAGACCACAAACTGAGGAAAGAACAAGCAGGATTTAGAAAGAACAGAAGATGTGTATATCACATATTTCCCCTCAGGAACATTATAGAGCAGTGCTCAGAATGGCAAAGACAGCTGTACATTAAATTCGTTGATTTTGAAAAGGCTTTTGACAGTATACATAGGGACAGTTTATGGAAAATACTGAGGGCTTATGGAATTCCAAGCTGCATAGTGTCAGTCATAAAAAGCGTCTATGCCAACTTTACGTGCAGCGTTAGGCAGAGCAACCTAACCTTTGAGGTGAAGACAGGAGTACGACAGGGATGCACCTTATCAACCACTCTATTTTTAACAGTCATAGACTGGGTGATGAGCCAGACAACAGAGGGCAGTCCAAGATTAATAAGATGGACAACATTTTCTACATTGGAAGATTGTAATATGCAGATGACATTGCCCTACTTGCACATTCACATCAACACATCCAGGAAAAAACGGATAGACTTAATAAGCATAGCCAGCAGGTGGGCTTGAGCAATAATCTAGAGAAGACAGTGGTCATGGCGCTCAGTGTGTGCAACCCTGAGCCCATATCAGTAAGGAATCAGCAACTGGAACAGACAGATGCCTTCACATACCTAGGATGCATAGTAACACCAGAAGGCGGAGCAAACAAAGACATCAACAACAGAATGAACAAAGCAAGAACAGCCTTTTTTAGTCTAAACAACATCTGGAAGTCCTCTCAGTACAGCACAAGTACAAAATTAAGATTATATCAGAGCTGTGTGCTTTCTGTGCTTCTCTATGGTGCGGAATGCTGGAGAGTTACAGAGAGGAAATGTCGAAATTGTCATCTTTTCACACAACATGCCTAAGAAAAATTCTCCGAATCTTTTGACCGAATACCATCACCAACCAAGATCTGCTTACTCGGAGCCATCAAGAGGACATGCACACCATCATAGCTGGCAGACGCTGGAGTTGGGTTGGCCATGTCCTCAGAAGAGACCCCGATGCCATCACAAGAACAGCTATGCTATGGACCCCTGAAGGAAAACGAAAGAGAGACCGAACAAAAACAACTTGGCGGATGTGGTGGTATTTGATGGTATTGTATGATGGTGATATTACTAAATGTAAATTGTATGAGGCCAGCTGTGAAGGCTCCTGAGATAAAATGTAGTGGTGAATTGTCAGAAGGCCTTTCTTGCTACCACTACGACCTCACACTTAATTTTTTTTAATGAATGTGGCTACGTAAAGTGTCTAGGGTTATGATATGTAGTGTGGTGTAATGGATTATAAATATACCCACAGATATTAACAAGACTAATAATATTAATAAATGTTAAAATACACTGAACTAACTCACGTGTGTAAAATTTTTTGATATAAGTATATTACATTTATTTTGTTCTGTGTCAATTTTTTAGGTTGACCAGAACTTAAAAGGATTTAGAGATTATGAAAAGAAATGCATAGAATATTATATCATAAATGCAATAGTGTACATATATATGTACTATACTAGTTAGTTTTATTAAAATGTTCTAGTATTCATCTACTTGGGAGGATAGTACTGTTTGTGCTGTTGGGGTGGCCTCATCACACCTGTCTATATTGACTACACAGTGTCCAGAAAATGGTGGGAATCTTTATGGGGTTCTTAGTAACTAAAGGGCGTTGGTGAAAGTCCAGCAGACCAGAGGCTCACTCATCTGGTAGTTGTCGCTCTGGTGCTGAAATCAGGTGGTCCCACCTCTCCGTGCTGGCGGGCAATAATGGTGGTCTCTGTCACAAATACTGCACAGATACACTCGAGTAAAGTCACCAACTGAATAGACCCTGCTTTGTTGACGACAGAAACTCGCAGCTCTGCAATCAAAGTATGGGCCATGTGTCAAAATCTATTCTCTACCCACGTCTGGACACAACAGTGACACAACAACCACATCATACAGACAGGTCAGATCTCTCTGACCAAACAGCACATTTACCATGGTGGTTTTACATCAGATAGATCCTCCCAGACCATAGATCCTGAAAAATGTTTATTAGTTTTCGGCCCTAAAAGAGGATAGGTAATATGTATCATTATTCTCAACACTTGATCTGTCTTGCATAATCCTTGCTGGAGTTTATGTACATTGTTGGTCCCTAGACCCTGACTAGGGCGGGGGGTCTAGAGCAAATCCCTACTTGTTTGTAAGGCTAGATTTCGATATGGCAGTATCAAATCACTCAAACATGAAACAATATTCAAAATATATAAGGAAATAATTTCAATCTTACCAGATTATGAATAAATAACACAGAATTGCTAGCAAAACTCAGCTGAGTTGCTGGCTATAGTATGGCGTCCCTAAATTTATTTCACTTGCTTTCATATGGAATCACCACACTTTAAAATCTGTGTCTATCACTGAACAACTATTGAAGAATGGCCCCACTTTCGCGTCTGAGCGCTAATGATATGATTGTCTGTGGCCAATCACTGCCTAGGTTATTTGAATTTCAAAATTTCTACACTAAAGTCATTTCAGTCATGCTTCAGTCAAGTATGGATGTTTATCTGTTAGTCTGTCCGTCTCTACTTGTGTTTCTAAAAAAAAATGTGCTTGATTTTTGAACCAACCTTTCTCTCCCCTCCAAAATTTTGTCGTTAAAAGTTATATTTAGACACAGCTACCGCTCAAAAACCCTCTCCTCCATACTAAGTAAATTTGAACACCTGCGTCCAAGGTCGTGTTTTTGTGTGCAAATTGCGACACTTTTTTATTCAACACAGTCTGTCGATGATGTGAACTACACTGTCTTTTGTCATTATCTTCAATATTATCTATCCGTTTGTAAAATTAAGACCATCTTAGTTCACTGCTCAGAATAGGCCATCCGGCCAGCTAATTTTTATATTCCTAACATTAATATTAAGAAAAAATTACTTTTTAATTTTTGTAATATTCCTAACATCTGCGTTTTACCGCTTTATTCAAATCAAAAGCTTGGTATCGCAAAAGCGTCCAATAAATGACTGTGGCGTAACATATCTAGGGTCCCTTCTGTGGAGTTGCTTACTTTTTATGTCAACTTGGGAAACGTGACTTTTCTCCGTTTCCCCCCCAATTGCGTCTCCTTAGCCTTTCCAGTCATATTTTTTTTTCTTTTTGATCCGCCGTTCCCCTCCTGTCTAGCAAGTCAATTATTATGGAGGATGATGACCCGCGGTCTAGGCGATCATGTACATCAGCAGCCTACGCATTATGTTTTTATCCTTAAATGTTATCTTTGGAGGGATTTTACCGTTGTATCTCTGTCAATTTCACTACAGCGGAGGACTGTGGAGTCTGACATGCAAAGAATGAACCAGAGTTGGGGCACTGTACGAAGGATGGCTACCGACTGAGCAATGTGGAATCAATTTGTTGTTACCCTACAAGACGCCACCAGGCGTGATGGCCACTGACTGCTTTGACGGTCGGCGGCTAGGGATCAAAGAAAAGAAGAAAGACCCATGCTATCACATAGAAACTGTCAGTTCTTTTCAGGACTTAATATCCAATGATGGGTGGGCTAGCAGTTCATTTCAGGACTAGTCCTTTTCAGGGCTTCTTCATGCTAGCTGATGAAAGCTAGTAGTGCTTTTCTAGGCTTAGATTTTATCAAACACTACGCCTCACTTAAGGCGTTTACTTAATTTTGAATGGTTAATTGCGCTCTGATATAACCAACCGACCAGTCTAGGATGAAAGTACGTGCATCGACGCTGGAAGGCAATACCTTCAAGGACAAAAAAATACCACACTCTGTTCGTTACATGTATAATCATATTCTTCTTCTGAATCATAGGGATTCGAGTTTTTCACTCTTTCACCCTCGCGGCAAGTTAGGATGAGATTTTGGGCTTTCTTGCAACCCCAGAGGACTTGCGCAACTCAGCGGGCTCAGTTGGTGAAGGTCACTCCAGATCCATTTATTGATGGGTTATGCAATGCCACGATGTCCTCTACCCTGATTAGGGGGGGGGGGGAGGCGGTACACACACACACACATACACACACATATATGTATATATATATATATATATATATATATATATATATATATATATATATATATATATATATATATATATATATATCCTCTTTGATCCTTAGACGCGACTGTCAAAGCAGTCAGTGGCCATCACGCCTCGTGGCGTCTTGTAGGGCAGCAACAAATTTCTTCCACTTTGTTCGGTCGGCGGCCATCCTTCGTACAGTACCTCAGTTCTTGTTCATTCTTTGCATCTCCACCTCCACAGTTCTCCGCATCTCCGCCAAGTTGTTTTTGGTCGGCCTCTCTTTCGCTTTCCTTCAGGGATCCATAGCATAGCTGTTCTTGTGATGGCATCGGGGTCTCTTCTGTGGACGTGGCCAATCCAACTCCAGCGTCTGCCAGATATGAGAGTCTGCATGTTCTCTAGTTTACTCCGAGTAAGTAGTTCTTAGTTGGTGATGGTATTCGACCAAAACAGATATATATGCTACAGTTTCATGAGTCTATTTTATATACAGTTATTTAGACATTTATGTGAATGTTATATGACAGTTAAGCGTGACGATACAGCTAAGCAGAGCGATAATAGTAGATGATAAAAATTCGCATCGATAATGAAAGTGATATCCACTGTAGATTGGAGATGGCAATACATAATCTTTATTCGTAATCCAAAGCTAATGGAAATAAGGAAACAACAAGGAAAAAGAGCAATCGATTTCTTTTCCATCATTCTTACCAAGTAAACAGCATTAGATACGGATTAAACAGCAGAACGTCTGCACTTTAGACCAGTGGTACCCTTCTTCTGCCATGCTGCCCCAGGGGGGCCCTTCCATATTTCTAGGGGTCCACAGTAAGTTTCAGAGGGTATCACCCAAACTTAACTTAAATACAATACCGATTGTTAGAATCTTTTCTGTTTGCATACCTGATGCTGCTACAATTCATGTTATGTCTTTAAGAATTGTCTTTGCTACTTAGATGTTAGTACCAGTTGTTAGAATCTTTTCTGTTTGCAGGCCTTGTGCTGCTGCTAGACATTTTATGTCCTTAGTAATTTTGTTTCCTGTTACACAATTATATTCGCATAAAATTAATTGCTTCTTGTTAGATACTGCAAAATAATCACAGACCTGGATGACCTCAGAATAATGCTCCACAAATTATGTCAATGTCACAAAAGAGTTGTGATCTTATGGTTCCTATCTGATTGTAACATCCCCAGCAATGAAGAGGCTGACAGACTGGCAAAGGAAGATGGAAAGCTACTTCAGGCTGGTGCATACATAACTTTCGAGAAGACAAAGAGTTTTATCAGAATCAGATACAAAAACAAATAGGTTGTATAGCATCCAGGTCAAGCATAAAATGATGCTTACTACCAGCTTAACAGTAGAGAACAAGTGGTAATCTTCAGACTCCGCATTGGCCCCAGCAGTTTGAGATATCATCTGTTCAATAAACTAAAGATAGGAACTACCGATGAGTGTAACTATGGCACTGCTAAAATGACTACTGAACATTTGCTTTAAAGTTGCCCAACATATGCAGAACAGAGAAAGTGCATATGGCCGACACCAGTACCATTCGTGTATTAAGCTCTACGGAGATTCAAATAGCATCAACCTGACTACTGCTTTCTTTAAAAACATTCAAGAAGACATCTGAGAGTGTATGAAGAAGAATAATAATAATAAGCTACTACAAATAATTTGTCTTTATACTTGTATGATACAGTTTTTAGATTATTAAACCGTCAAGATGGTAAAGTATCATTTTTCCAGCTAACAGCGCAGTAAAGGGTGGGGGGTGGGGGCACAGAAGGGGGCCATGAGCTAAAACAGGTTGAGAACCCCTGCTCTAGACTATACGCGACAGGAGGTAACTGATTTTCTGGCGGTGGAAGACATTAGTTCTGACTGGAAGAAACACCGCAAGTGTTAACAAATTACGCTTAAATGCACTATGTTGTATTAGTAGTGCAGTATGAACATAGCAGTGGTTAATTTAACGGGGAGGTATGATATTCCCCTCGTTCGCGACGGTACTTTGCACTCAGTAATAGACCGCATTTAAGTTAACTAATGAGGAATGAGAGACCGAAAATAGCTCACATAGGTTTTTAAAAAAAAAATTAATTGTGTTGGAATAGTACAAGAATGTGAGTGTGTCAGGATTCAGAATAAAAGACATTTCAAATAAAGCTTTAATAACGGCTTTAATAAGACTTTAAATAACCTACAAGAAAATGGGATACGCCTAGGGCGTAAAACACGATGTATGGAAAAAAACTTTATACTCAACATTCTCGTTTTGAAATAAAATTATTCCAGCAGTTTCTGAAAACTGCACCACAAAAAGTATTGGGGCAATATCGCAGTCTGTTTGACACTCATGCTGACGTTTCCCCAATGTGAAAGAGTAGCTAGTTGGTCTTAGCTCTACGGAACTTTAGGCGAATCTCTCGACTGCCAATGTATTTGTGGCAGATTATGATAATTGATTTCATATATCTATTTTCTTTATCTTCATTTTTCTTTACCTAGCTTCACCTACACCTGTTGGGTTAACATAAAACCTCCTATTACTCAGAAATATGTCCCTGTTTTCTCATTAAGCACGCATTGTATTGCGGTTCGCTAATTTCTTTGATGAGAGCCTATCAGAGACCTATTAGCTAACGTGAGCTGTAATTTTAACACCAGCGCCAGAGATCAAATCGTTGTAGAGATCAGACAGCGACCAGATTTGAATAAATTTGAGTAGATATTAGGAACCTAAGTGAGAAATCTTTATTACCTTTCCCTAACTCCGTTCGTTCGATAAGTAATAAAACACGGCGAATCGAAAGATCTAAAGACATTGCTCGCTTGAATACGAGCAGAGACGCGAAGGAAACTCACACTGATTAGCGTATTGCCGATGTCTGATCTAAGCGAGAACGGAGATCCTGGGTTTTCCGCTTTGAATTGCGTATAAGCCGAAAACTGAACGTAGAATTTCCCGCAGGTGAGAACATCTGGTAGGGTCTGGTTTTTGGGGGATAATTAACTATCTCCTTTCATCTTTAATATATATATATATATATATATATATATATATATATATATATATATATATATATATATATATATATATATATATATATATATATATATACCTCATCTTTCTAACTCAGATTTATCCAGTACTGCCACAGCTTTAGAAGACTTCTAGCGGCTATTCTAGAATCACTCGTATTGAGTAGAGTTTCTTAGTTTTTGTTGGAGAATAGTCTTAATAGTTCTGTTTGGAGTATTTGGGTCAAACCCTAAACCTTACCAGCGGCTTCCATTCCATATGAAACTGGAAATAAACTTTATCAAAGAACATTCTGATATAATATCAGGTTTTTCAAGGTGACTTGGCTGGTCTCGTGGTACATCTAGAAAGAGACAGAGTACCAACCCAAAGAATATTAAGAATAAATGTTAACTGGACTTATAGAATATCCAGATTTCTTTTCCCAAATTTCATAAACATTCAGCCTGTGGTGGCTACCAAATCAAACATTGACATTACCTGTATAACGACAACGTGTTGTGAAGAAGATTGATCCTGAACAGATTTATTTACCTGACATTTGATGTAACGATTGAGAATTCAAAGCTAATGTACACTGTGACATTTAGATCTCATAATTATTTTACTACCTGGACTAAACTTGAAGTGACCTTTATCAGCTTCCTACTTACAATAGTGAATCAAGCGTTTCCCAACATTTGATTAATTAGTCGATGGAGAAACTGGGGCTTGATTTGCCAAACAACCAGCCTTGGATGGGCTGTGAGTGCCATTAACAATTGTTCCAGATGTAGTGAAAGCACCTTTGTAGGTAAGAGAGACTGAATTTGTGATCACAGGTTTTTCAGAGCGAGAGAAAGCAGGGGAAGAATAATTCTATTTGGATATAACCCATGTACTTATTTTTGTATTTTCTTATGCAAGTTTTGCTAAAGCTGCTCCTTTATTTCACTTCAGAATAGATTAACTTATAACTCTGGTCTTTACTGTAGAGGGAATTTTAGACCACAGCGTAAAAACCTTTGACTCTTTCGGGGGTTAATAACTTTGCTCTAACGGGATCTTGTCTCAACAGACGGAGGGAGGATTAAACCTATGAGTCTAACTCTTTAATTAACGCATTAAGCTATGTTCATTGTATCTCTCCACACCTAAGCCTACCTTGCCGTTGGTTGGAGAGCTTGAGTGCCTCAATGATCCTGGGAGCTATGCCGGCGGGAGTTTCACTCCTGGCAGGGTCACCCAAGCTGGACAGGTCCTTGGTGAGGGGCCAGACAAAAGGGCTGTGGAGTTGGTGGAACCCTATAGGTGTAGATGCAGAACCCACCGGCGAGTGGTACAAGCTCTGGTCTGCACCAATCCACCCCCACTTCATGGGTTAAATGCTTTCTTGCCTCATTCTTCGCTGTTTGTCTCCTATCCAATAATCCCCATGGATGACGAAGAGATGCAGGCCAGCGGACATTGCACCTTTGTCCCTCTGTGACAGCCTCCTAGGTGGCGGGGAACGCCAGATATACCATCACTGCAGAAGGGTTGGCAAAGCTGACTGAAGAATGATGAATTAGCTGACCCAGATGTATATGCTATTTTTCTGGCAGGACGTGACGATCCTGGGATACTGATACACTGGACTGCCTCCCTTCGGGGATACTGAAAAATGCATCCATACCCCCCTGAAATCATGAACATCCCTCTAAGACAACAGACTCTATACGAGCTCGGGTGTCGCCTCGGTTATCAAGGCCCGCGCTGCCCTTCGGTACCTGGGGAGGGTAGTGAAAAGTATACTACCAGTAATAATAATATATATATAACACAGACTCACTACGCATCCTCCAACTCAACATATCAGGAATCCGAAACAAAATACTTGAACTAACCAAGCTTCTACTGGACCTAAAAATCCATGTTGCAGTTATCCAAGAAGCAATGCTACCAAAAGACACCTCCTTCCATATCACAGGCTATACAGTGTACCAGTGCAAGTGTACAAAATGTCAAGGATTAGTGACACTTATCCGGAATGATACACAGGCTGAGGTTTCTGCTCTTGAAACCAATGACGAAACAGATCTACAGGGAGTGATAGTCTGGAGTGGTGGAAAGCCATTGAAAATCATTAACATTTACAACCCGCCAAAAACACACCTTGCTCTGAAGCCTTTCCAGACCACGGACTTGAGGAGAATGATCATTGCTGGTGACATGAATGGTCATTCACCTCTGTGGGGCTACACAGACAGGAACCCAACAGGAATAGCTATAGAAGAACTCACTAACACTACCACACTCATCCTACTGCAGAATGCTCACACCCCACCGACATTGCTCCACCGAGCCAGTGGAACAAAAAGCAGACCAGATCTTACCATAGTAACAGCAGATATCCACCCACATTGCTCAGTTAGAGTGCTCGACGACATCGGAAGTGACCACAGACCCATCCTCCTTGAGATCACAAACACCAGGGAAATAAAAAGAAATTGCTTAACATCACCCCCATGGAACTACAAAAAGGCAGACTGGCATTTCTTCAGGAGACAAGTACGACAACGATTCGAGGCCATCGACATGACGCTAGACATAGACAAGGTATATAGTAAAATCACTACAGCACTACTGCAGTCTGCTAAAGAAGCCATTCCACGAGGATGTAGGAGAAAGTTTAAACCTTACTGGAGTACAGAACTGGAGGCAGCTGTAAGCGAGAGGAAAAAAGCAAGACGGCAAGCTGAGAAACACCCAACCCCCGCCAACAAAGCAAATTATAACCGCCTAACTGCAAAAGTTAAACGTCTGAGCAAAAAAGCAAAAAGAGAAACATGGGTTAAGAAATGTGGAGAGTTAAACTTGCGGAAAGACGGAAAGAAAGCATGGTGCCTCATATCAAATCTCTCAGGAATTAAAAGAAAGAAAAACCCTGAACCCATCATTACAAGCACTGAACCACCACTAACAAGGGATGCACAGAAAGCAGAAGCCTTCAATAAGCACTTTGCTAACGTAAACAAAAAACAACCACGCAAGAGACTTGACAGTGCTATCAGATCACTCACCAAAATGATGGAGAAACAACCAACAGCTAGCTGTGAGGTCTTTGAAAAGAACTTCACTCTTTCAGAACTCAAGATGGCCCTAAAAAAATGCAAGAAAAGAAAAGCTGCTGGACCTGATCGGCTCATTAACGAGATGATCTCAAACCTCTCAAATTATGAACTCTCCACCATCCTTGACCTCATTAACAAGACCTGGAGAGAAGGCAAGTTACCAACAGACTGGAGAAAAGCCAATATCATCCCAGTCCTTAAGAAGGACAAACCATCCAATGAAGTAACAAGCTATCGACCGATCTCCTTGACATCAAACCTAGGCAAGATCACTGAAAGGATGATAAATGAAAGGCTATATTGGTGGCTAGAAAGCAATAAGATCTTAAACACCAATCAGTCAGGTATTAGAAGAAACAAACAGACAATGGATCAGTTGATATGATTCACCCAAGAGATAGGTGATGCCTTCCAAGAAAAAAGAAATGTGCTTGCAACATTTATTAATCTTAGACAAGCCTATGATCGAGTCTGGAGGATAGGCCTCCTCTTCAAAATGCGAAGAATGGGAATATCAGGGCGAATGTACAACTGGTTAAAAGGTTTCTTCCACAACAGAAGAATCCAAACAACATTCAGTGGAGCAACATCAAAACAAAGAACCCTGGAGGAAGGACTGCCTCAGGGATCAGCACTAAGTTGTACACTGTTTCTTATATTTATAAATGACCTCCCAGATGTCATCACCTGCCAAAAAGCACTATTTGCTGATGACCTAGTCATCTGGACAAAAGGAAAATACCTCCAAACCATCACCAAAAATATGAACAAAAACCTGGCAACCATCTCTGCATACTGCCAGTTCTGGAAACTTGAAATCAATGTAGAGAAAACTGTGTATGGCCTGTTCAGTCTAAACAAGACAGTTAATGAGAACAACATCGAGGTCTGGATGAATGGAGAGAAATTAGCATATGAAGAATGCCCGAGATATCTTGGAGTCGAGCTCGACCGTAGACTTACCATGAGACCCCACATAGACAAGCTGATTGAGAAAGCATCCACAAGACTCAGGCTCATTAAGCACCTTTCTTCCTGTGGGTGGGGAGCAGACCAGCACTCATTACGCCAACTCTATACTGGATATGTGCGCCCAGTAATTGACTACTCGTTCCCCCTCCAAACTATTGAAAGTAAAAGCCTCTTACAAAAGCTAGACAAAGTCCAAAATCACGCTCTACGGTTTATAAGTGGTGCCATGAAGACAACGCCGACAGATGCATGCTAAATCAACACCAATATTGAACCCTTAAACCTAAGAAGAGAACGTTCAGCAGTGGAAACATACGAAAGGTATCTGAGAATGGACACAAAGGAGGAGAATAGGAAAATGATTGAGCAGTGGCACCAAAAACACAGAATACAAAAGACATCTTTTCTTAAAAATGCAAAAGAAGCTAGCATCAAACACCACCTACCAGCAGTTAGAAAGCCGATGGTAACTGTCAATAATGAACCACCTTGTTGGCAGGCAACTACTCCCATAGTAAGAACTGAACTCTCTGACCCCTCAGCAGACAAGAACACTCTAGGACCACTACTGAAAACCATCGCTTTAGAAACTATAGATTCATATCCACAAGACATCATCCATGTCTACACAGATGGATCTGCATTTAAAGCTACCATCAATGCTGGATATGGCGCAGTGATAAAATACCCCAACCAGCACCCAGAAGACCACCCTTGCATCTTTGGCCCTTGCGGAGAAATTTGTTCCAGCTATGATGCAGAAATAACAGCACTAGAAAAAGCATTGTGCTGGATAATCTCAGACTTTGAAAGTGGCTTCACTCCACCTGAGGATATTGTTATATTCTCAGACTCAAAATCAGCACTCCAAGCCCTAGAAAGCAAAATGTCCCCTAACATTAATAACATCTGTAGATTTATTGACCAACTGTTCACTTCCTATTGCGTCGAAGTTACACTCCAGTGGATCCCAGGGCATGTCGGAGTCCCAGGAAATGAAAAAGCCGACAAACTATCCAAAAGAGGAGCAGCACTGCCCCACCATGAGGAATCAGTTGAACACCTACTGTTACAGTGCCCAAGACTAACATACCTGCGACGCCAACTACTCCCATCGCACCCAACCATCCACAATACACTCTACACATCATCACAGCAACTGAGGAAGACTTGCACCTTTGTCAGAGAGGCAATGGGCTGTCAAGAGCTACCTGCTCACAGCTAAAGGGATTATATCATCATCATCATCATCATGTTCATTGTATTTGATTTTGATATTCAGAGATATTGTTGTGTTGTAGTTTCTTTATGATAAATAAAATTTACATAAACTTTATTTACGTGTGTCGGTCAGCTTGTCCCAAAAGATCCCAATTCCATAGATATAGGTTTCACGTATATGCGTCTAATTGTTGTCACGTATCTGTGTGTGTATAGAAGTGAGTGGTTGGCTATATATCTATATATTTATAGGGAAACTGTCTGATCTACAAATCTCAGTCGTAATCGATAGGCTGGATTGATTATCTCTCAAATCCAGGGATATATTTTACCTTTCACCATTTCATTAAAATCTTTGCAGAAATAATTTTTGCAATATAAATTTTTTTGTTTCCACGCAGTCACTTAGTTGTTTTTGTCACTGATTAATCTGATTACCATTTATTTGGCGTAGTCGTCTGCATTACGAGCTTAATTGGCAGTTAATAGCAGCGAGAGTTATATAATATAGCAGGAGGTATCCCAGTTAAATAATATCATAATTTCTTGTTTGTATTTTCTCGTAAGTGGTAGGGAACGAGTTTATCCTTTTTCTTACTTCCTTCTCGATTAAGTCTCAAACAGTTATTTACAATGTCTGAGCGGGCAAAGCTTAGGCAGATGCTCAGAGAGGAAGCTAGGGAAGAGGGATTGGAAGGAGAGGAATCGAAAGCTTTTGTCTGGGACGAACTTGACAGATATGATGCGGAGAAGAAAGAAGCAGAAGCTAGAGAGAAGGAAGATAGAGCGGAGAGGAAGGAAAAAGAAGAGCGTCAATTACAGCAGAAGAAGATTGACGAAGAAATGGAAATTCGCAGGGCACAGCATGAGGAAAGAGAGAAGGAACGACAGCACGAGGAAAGAGAGAAGGAGAGGGAGGAAAGAAAGAAAAAGAGACAGCACGAACTGGCTCTTAAAGTTCTAGAGGTCCAAAGCCGTGGGGCTGCCTCTACCTCCAGCAATGGAGAGTCTTCTCCTCATTTTTCTTTAACTGATCCTCCTAACACTCAATCTCCTCAACTCACCGCTATGTCTTTTGCTCTAGAATCTTTCCCTTGCCCTAATGAGAAGATTGACACGTATCTAGAGAAATTCGGGAAAATGGCAAATCTGTACGGTTTAGAGAGGTCGCGTTAGTGTATGAAACTTTCCCAGGCTCTAAAAGGGTCTGCGTATGAAGTTTACTCAAAACTGGAAAGCAACCAACAAGACAATTACGACGTGTTGAAGAAAGCTTTACTTGAACGGTTTGAAATGAACGTTCGCAAATTTCTGCAACTGTTCCGTAACAGCAGAAAGGAGGGCTCTGAAACTTTTCAGCAGTTCTCTTCCTGTCTGACGGGATACTTGACAAAGTGCCTGGAGCTTTCACAGCTCGCCTCTACCTATGAAAGACTTGAGGACTTTGTTATAACTGAACAAAAAAAAACACTTTGTCGAGTGACACCCGTCGGTTTCTAACTGAGCAAGCTGCAGAAAAGCTGGAAGACATTTTTAAAAGTCTGAGCGATATCATAATGCGCTGTCCGAACTGCCGGCCACAAAACGTAAACCGAGAGAATAGCTTTCTCGAAAGAATAATCTAGAACTGTCTTCCCATTCTTCTCACCAACATAACCACAGAGAAACTGGACCCCAGAATCCCCTCCGGAAAAATATAAGTTCTACAAAAACAAGTACCACACCAATAACAAACAGTCTGATCAACCCAACCGTCCTACATGGCAGCGCGGACAGAAAGGACAGGGTGACAAAGATAAAACCCCTGCGCACGGAACATATGATCAGAGCAAGCACACCGAGCCTAAACGCATCGGATGCATGTGACCAGTCTCGCAAGGTAGAATTGATGTCAGTGATTCTCAACCTGAGGGAGAGATGCCCTCAACGCGAGGAACTGTTATTTTGAATGGAACTTCAACATATTGTTTGCTTGACACGGGGCTTTCTTTTGATTGCATTGTTGCCAGACACCCGGTCAAACCCGGTCAAGAGACAGAAGAAACCGTCGAACTGTGTCTAGTTTCTAAGAGTGATGCACCAACAACGCTTCCCATCTCATTGGTGGAGATCCACTCTGATATTGTCAGAGGTGTGATCAAAGCGGCTGTTATGGATGACCCGATCTACCCAGTCATACTTGGCGGTAGATATGTGTTTATTGGGAAACCTTAAGAGCAAATTGTGGCAGCAGTAACTACAAGAGGGCAAACCAAGAAGGAACGGGAGCCTGCGCCAAATTTATTACCCAAGGAACTTAAAGAGGCGCTACAAAAGGACCCTACCTTGGTACCCTGCTTTAGGAAACTGCCCATGGCTAAGGACCCTAGACAGCCCGGGACATCTTTTCTAAGAATGGAGTGCTGTATCAAAGAACGGGCGACCCTGAACATGGACATAACCAGCTCCTCGTACCGACGCAGTACAGAGACCAAATCTTAGAAATGGGGCACTCTCTTCCCTTTAACAGACATATGGGACAGAACGCCACAAATCAGCGAATACAGACTCACTATTGGTGGCCAGGAATGAACTCTGATATTATCAGATACGTGAAATCCTGTGCCAAGTGCCAACGGGTGGCACCCAAGCATTTGACACCCGCAGTTTCCATGGGTGAAATGCCAGTAGTGGGGACACCATTTGAACGGGTGGTGATCGACATTTTACGGCTATTAGAAAGGACTAAAAGAAGGCACAGGTTTGTCCTGACCCTAGTCGACACGTGCACTATGTGGGCAGAAGCTATACCGCTAACATGCACGGATTCCAAGCATGTCGCAGAAGCCCTCGTGCAGATTTTTAATCGGTTGGGATTCCCTCAACAGGTTTTGACGGATCAGCATACCGTGTTACGTACATTTATTACCTAAGGGGGTAGTCGTCGGTCCTACCAAATGTACGCACCAGTTTTATATAGTTATATTGTTTGAGCGTTCGATTGATTCACGCACTGACGTGCACAAAGCTGTGAGTGTTGCTTTGGACGCACGTGTAACCTAGTTGAGTAGTTTGTGACGTCATGTTTTGAAGTGGAAACATGGAACTGGCTTGTGTCCATGATAGTAATTTTATATTTCGTATTCAATGGCATTTTTAAGGAAGCCATTTATTCTAGTGATCTGTATTGGTCTTCAGGTCGAAACCAATATCAGGAATGTCACGTGAGTTATCGTCCCACTTCTTATTTTTAATGCTGTATGAAAAAGGCCGCTCTAATACTAGTCTAGCGGGAATTAAGATGTTCCTAGAATGGATCTACAGAGTCGCTTGCCTTTAAGATTTGAATCGTAGACGGAGAATTCCTACGAGTAGAAGAAGTTATATTGTTTACCTTATGCACATGTTTTATATGCCGTACATGCTTCAATGCCAAAGTCGTGGCTTGGATGTAAAGAGAGGTTAGCCAACTGAAAGCCTTTACTGTTAGGATTATCGTATATGACTTTGTGTGAAAATTATATGATGTACAACGCTATGTATGAAGAACGTCTGGGAATTTTAACAAATGTAATATGGAAGATTTCACCCCAGAGTATGTATACGTTACCATGATAGACGTCCTTGAAAGAAGGTCAACGGTCTTGAATGAGAAGGATATTATACGGTAACAGTTTTGTAATCCTTAGTCTATGGACAGAGGTCTTTACTAGAAGAGAATCTTCAGGAACTTTAGCAGTAATAATCAATATGTTGTCGTGTGATCTTTGCGCCTGTGACGATGTCCGTCTTGTCCACTTCGTGTCCTGGTGAATAAAATCTATGTAAAGTTACCAACGACTCGTGTGCTGCCAATACTTGACCAGTTCACACAATTCAAGATACATTGTTGGTTTTTTCGTTTGAAAGACATTGTTGACATTTATTCCATTGTAACCATTCGCGTTTCAATTCATCACTATGAAAACGACTCCAACAATAACTGGTAGGCCAGTGCGGTCTGGAAGTAATTTCAGGAACGTACCCATCCAATTGATCGTTTGAAAAGAAGAATTTTTACTTTCAAGGCGACATCATCTCAATTTGGATCCTAGCGGAATATGAATCAAAATCAACTCAAATGCTCAAAGTCTTCAATCAACCTCCATCTCTTCATCATTATTGCGTGCGAGCTGTAATCTAGATAAGCAGAGCGAAGTATTGCATCCTCTTACGTACATACTCGGGGACAAGGCACTTTGATTTTTACCTGCACGCGAGCTAAGTATAACTTGTATCCGTTATACCCTTTATTACTATTAGCTGTGCCTTAATTGATTATGTCCACTTATATATTTTCTATGTTATGTGTTATGTTTTGTGTATTTTTCGCGGGAGGTTGGGAGGTAGATCTGACGAACGAGATCCATCTCGAAGTCAATTCGGGCTCTTCGTCAGACGTTCTGTAGGACATTATTTTGCAGACTTCCCGCAGTGGAATGTTCCTACGCGTGAGCGTAGAAGGATTCTAGGTCCACTGTGTCTGGTGGTCTGTGACACCTGTCTGTGTTAGCTGTAGTGTCACGTTTACTTGTTGTTTTTGGTAGATATTTTTACTTGTACCTTAGTTTCATAATGAATTTTGTATGTGATTATTGTCCGTCTCACCTTTCCTGTCGTTTAGTTTTTTACAAAACCTTTGTTTTTACACTGTGGTGTCTATTGTCTTGTTGAATTTAATCGCAGTTATCATCGTAATTCTTTACGACATTCCATTTTAGTTTCTCATTTTATTTTAATTGGATTTCTGCGAACGTCTTCGTTTGTTTTGAATATCTTGTCGTGTCATTATTGTGCTATTGTCTGTCACATTACTGCTTTCACACCATTACATGTTATAAATTACATTATTAATTATTAATATTATTGCCTATTATATAAATTGATTTTACCGTTCTAGAACAGGAACGAAGAACACTAGTTGTAGTAACACTTTTAAATAGTATTATTACATAATAATATTGAAATGGCTACCTTAGACTATTTCATTAAGCAAGCAAAAGCTTTGCAAATACCTGCTGAAGAGGTAAGACAATTCGCTATGTCAGAATATAAGAAAGCTCAAGAAATAGAAGCTGATCAGAGAAGGTTAGAAACTTTACGTTTGGAAAATTTGAAATTTGAGGCAGATCAAAAACGGATTGAGGCTGAGGAGAAAGAGAAAAAAATGAGATTAACTGCTGAGGAGGATGAAAAGAAGAGGAAATTTATGGCTGAGGAAGAGGAGAAAAAAAATGAGATTAGCCGCTGAATTAGAAGAGAAACGATTTCAGCGAGAGGCAGAACAGAAGCAAAAGGAGTCTGAAGAAAGACTTAGAAAAGAAATGGAAGAAAAAAGATTAATAGCTGAAAAGGAAATGGAACAGAAACAAAAAGAAATAGAAGAAAGGAGATTAATAGCTGAACAAAACACAAAACGACTTCAGCTTGAGATGGAAGAGAATGATAGAAAACGACAGCATGAACTGAAATTAGCAGAGTCAGAATATGAGAGACTTAGGTTAACTCAGGAAGCTAATTCTCAGAGAACTTTTGAAAGCCACACTTCATCCAGACAGGATCATTTTAAGGAAATTCACCTTAAATTACCAAAATTTAATCCCCCGTCTGATGACGTAATATTCTTCCTGGATAGGTTTGAGGCCACTTGTGGGTCTTATAACGTGGATAAAGCTCTATACTGTACATATTTATCCAGATTACTTACAGGAGATGCATTAGCAGTTTATCATACCACCAGCATTGGTGAGAAAAATGACTACAATGCTCTTAGAGCAGCACTTCTGCAAAAATTCCAAATGACAGAAGACGAATATCGTTTGAAATTTCACACATTACTACCTCAATCTGGCAGAAATTTTAGTGATTTTCTGTCACAGATACGACTAACATTAGAAAGATGGATCGAATTATCCAAAATTGAAAAGTCGTATGAAGGTCTCTTTGATTTACTGATGCGCGATAAGGTACTTTCGTCGGTAACCCTACATTTCTCGCATTTTTACACGAACGGAAACCTTTATCAATGAAAAATTTAGAAGAACATGCAAAAAATTTTTGCACTGCTCACCCAAACATGGATCTAAGTAACGCGCAGATTAAGAGTGAATTGCCTGTTGCTTTTGCAGCACAACAAAACAATTTTTCACGCAATCGTTCTTTTAGTGCTGATAGGTATGTCAATAAGGGAAATAATCATAATTTCACCAATGATAACTTTTACAAAGGGAAGCAATTTCAACAATCTGCTCCATTTAATGTTTCTTGGAACCAAACTCACAGATCGCGAGATTTTGGTAACAATTTTTAAAATAATCAAGGACATTATAATAAACAAAACTGGAGATCAAGGTCTCAGGGTCCGCAAAACAGACAATTTTTTGGAAATAAACCATTTAACCAACATCATAACGATCATTCTACAAATTATCGGACTAATCCAAATTTTAACTCTAGCAGAAACGACAATTATGGCAATTTTAATGACAAAAATCGCAATCGATCGCGCCGACGAGATAGATCGTCGAATAATATGGGTAGACATTCTAATGTTGCTTTTAGTGATACACAGGCTAACATTGAACAGGGTAAAGTAGCTGAAACTCACAATGCTATGTCTTGTTCTCTAGATTGTTCCCAGGTGAAAGACTGCCCAGAATGCTCGACTCTTTTCCAGCCTAAGGCGATCACGACGCTGCGTTGCGGACATACCTTGCCTAGCCTGCCTGCAGTCTGTACAGCCACTGCTGCGTCAGTACACCAGGGACAGGGCTCTCTTAAGTTTAACAAGGGATTTGTCAATAATATTTCATGCTCTCTCCTATTTGACTCAGGTTGTACAACAATCGGCGTACGGACTTCGCTGATCGACCCAAGTTGTGCCACGGGCCGGGTTGTTAAATGTGTAACATTTGGTGGCACAATTGAAACATTTCCCACTGCTATTATTGATCTTAACACACCTTTCTTTTCAGGAAAGATCCAAGCATGTCTTCTGCCTAACCCAATTTGTGATGTAATACTTGGTCGCATACATGGTATTAAAGAGTGTACACCACAGCAAATTGCTGAATGGGAAGAGCGACATATTCAAACTGCAAATGCAGTAGTGACTAGAGCGCAAGCTACTAATATGTCGCATGATACACCTATTGAACCTACAGTTCATACCACTTGTGATGATGATGCTCCTATTTCACGGGAGTTGTTTGCAACATTGCAAAAGAATGATAATTCATTAAAAAAATTCTTTCAGTATGTTAACAAAAAGAATACAAGCAACAAACTTGCAAAATCTAGACATGACTTTATACTTAAAAATGGGATTTTGGTTAGAGTCATACGGGAAAAGGATTTATCCTTATGTTCTCAGATTCTTGTCCCATCCTGTATGAGATCTCGTATATTACGACATGCTCATGACTCGCAATGTGCGGGCCATATGGGTTTTTCGCGTACCAAATCCAGAGTGCTTTCGGCATTCTACTGGCCAGGCGTCCATAGAGATGTTACTCTCTATTGTCGGTCCTGTTTGATATGTCAAGAAGTTAAGGTACGGGGTCCATTTCATGCGGCTCCTATTCAAGCTGCGGACATCCCGATTAGACCATTTGATAAAATGGCCATTGACATTATTGGTCCAATGCTTCCATCTGCTAGAGGGCATACGCATATTCTTACGTGCATTGATATGTGCACTCGTTGGCCTGAGGCCATCCCTCTCAAGAACACTTCATCTGCCAGTGTAGCAGAGGCATTGATGTTAATCTTCTCACGCATTGGTTTTCCACGGAAAATCTTGTCGGATCATGGGGTTCAGTTCATTTCTGAATCCATGTCTCAAGTGATGAAGACATTAGGTATAGATAGATCTCTTAGTTCTATTTATCATCCGATGTCAAATGGGTTAATTGAGCGTCTCAATAGGACACTCAAGCAGTTGTTGGGTAAGATGACTCAAGACCATCCCCAAGACTGGGATCGGGTCCTACCCGCTTGTCTCTTTGCGTATCGCGAGGTACAAAATCATGCAACGGGGTTTTCTCCGTTCCAGCTTGTTTTTGGCATGCAACCACGCGGTCCGATGTCGTTAATCCACGACTTATTGGTGGATGAGAATATTGAAGAGGAAACTCAATCCTCTTATGAGTATGTGATCTCTCTTAGAAAGAAAATCATAGATGCTTGTAGACTAGCTACTGCATCATCCGAAAATGCCAAAGAAAAAGCTCGTCTATCTGCAAACAAATATAGACGTCTTCGCCAGCTCATACCTGGTGATGAAGCTTTTGTATTACTCCCTGCGCATAACAATCGTCTTTTAATTACCTGGAGAGGTCCTTTCAGGATCATCTCAAGAATATCCGATGTCGACTACATCGTTGATGTTAATGGCAAACATAAAACCTTCCACATTAACATGTTGAAGGAGTATTACTCACGTCCTGATTATCTACAATCGGTGTTCCAAGCAACTGACGATCCTACACCACCTATTCAACACTATTCTAGTTTGTCAGTCATCCAAGAAGAGGAATCTTCTTTCGATGATGTACAACTACCAATACCAGTTGTACCACTCCATTCCACTGAGAAATGGAATGATGTTACTATCTCATCTACTCTTACTGATGATCAACGTCAGCAAGTCTCTAATATTCTACACACGTATGAGGATGTCCTCACCGACATCCCAGGTCATACGTCAGTCATCCAACATGACATTATTTTGACTGACGATACACCGATTCGAGTTCGCCCATATCCTATTCCTTTACACTTTCGTGATAAGGTTGATAAGGAATTGGATGATATGCTCCAATTAAATATAATTGAACCATCTTCATCACCATATTCTTCTTCTATGGTAATCATTAGGAAGAAAGACAACAATATACGTCTTTGCGTAGATTACAGGAAGTTAAACAAAGTTACAAAATTCGATGCGGAACCATTACCTCTTTTAGACGACTTATTAGAGAAATTATCTCATGCTACATTCTTTTCGAAATTTGACCTTTCAAAGGGTTATTGGCAAGTGCCACTCACTACGAAAGCAAAGCCATTCACCGCTTTCTCGACGCCACGGGGTCTTTTTCAATATAATTTTATGCCTTTCGGGTTAATGAATGCGCCAGCTACCTTTGTACGCATGATGCGCCGCATATTGTCTCATCGTCCCGATGTCATTACTTATATAGATGACATCTGTCTTTTCAGTGACTCTTGGGATGAACATATTCAGGGTTTAAAATCTTTACTTTCTACCTTACAGGATTATAACTTAACAGCGAAACCTTCAAAGGCTTTTGTCGGTTTTCATGACATCTCATTTCTTGGTCACCGTATAGGTCGCGGTTTAATGTATACAGAAGACAGTAACGTCTCTAAAATTTTAAACATCTCAGCACCTAAGACAAAAAAAAAACAAGTGAGGTCACTCTTAGGACTAATACAGTTCTATTCTAAATTCATCCCTCATTTGTCTACTATAACTGCACCTCTTTCTTCGTTACTGAAGAAAGGCACACCTAATGTAATAAAGTGGTCGCAGGATCATCAAACGGCTTTAGACTATATAAAACAAATTTTTTCAAATAAGCCTTTTTTAAGGTTGCCTAACAAAGATCTCACCTTTGTTCTTCGCAGTGATGCTTCTTCCTACGCTATCGCGGCAGTTTTGATGCAGGAATACGGAGGCACCTTGTTTCCAATTATGTACGTATCCAGAAAGCTTACGACGAGCGAGATGAAGTATTCCGTTCTGGACAAAAAGCTTCTCGCTCTTGTCTGGTCAAACACAAAACTGGATCGTTATCTCCTCGGATCACACTTTGTGGTGGAATCCGACCAGAAAGCTCTTACAGCACTGAATACAGGAAACGTTAAGTCATCAAAGTCAGCGCGTTACGCTATAGCTCTTCAACCGTTCCATTTTGAGATACGAGCTATTCCTGGAGTGCAGAATGTATTTGCAGACTGTCTTTCAAGATGCCCTAGTGAACTTGGTGAAACTAAACCACTTTTAGATGGAGAAACGTCCTCACCGAAACATGAATAACTTTGTACAGTGTCATTAATTGTACATCTGTGAAGACTATGTATAGTTTTGCAGTATTCGTATAAATATAACTTTCAGAACATACTTACATATGGATTATAACATTATTTCTTGTGAAGTAACGTTTTGTTAGAACGGGAACAGTGATATTAAAGTAACATTTTTTTTAGTATGGAAACATTGGTAAAAACGATAAACAGACATTCGTTAGTGTTATGGAACATATTTCACTACATATCGTGTTCGTAAACTTATTTCGTGCATGGAACATTAGGAACATATTCTTGTTGACTCTAAATAGTTCTGAACGAATATTCACAATGACTGAAATTAGAATTACTTAGAATAAATTACTAGTTATTTATTTATGTGTAATTAAGTACTAGAATTAGATTAATTCAATTTAATCAATTTGATTGTTTATAAATCACACATCTACTAACGTTATTAGTGTCTCGCAATACGTGTAGTCACGTATCCCACTACATGATATTTTACTTTTAGATAACTAGTCAAACTTACTAGTGCTAGATAACAGTAGGTGCGTTGCTTCTTAAAGTGTTTAATTTTGCATTGCTTCATTTTTGCACATTGTATTTCAAAATTTTCTGTTTCACTGATTCTTTTATCATTGATTATCATCAGTGTTGCTGTTCATTTTCATTTTTGAAATCATATGTTTCAAATTTTGTTGAAAACTTAGTTGAATTTTATTATCATCTTTTTTGTTGATTCTTCATTTTCATTTTTTCAACTTCTTTTTACTCCGAATATTACCACATCGTTCCAAAGTAGGTCGATGGTGGATGTGTGCTTTAATGCATACTGTCATTTAGTTATATTAATTTCAAGTCAATTTTCTTTTCTTAATATGATATAATTTTATGCATTGTATATATATTGTTGTAGTTTTGACTCACCTCTCTCGAGTAATTAGTTCAAAAAAAATTAATGGGATTAATTTTTTTAAGGGGAGGTAATAAGGGAGCTGTTACGTACATTTATTACCTAAGGGGGTAGTCGTCGGTCCTACCAAATGTACGCACCAGTTTTATATAGTTATATTGTTTGAGCGTTCGATTGATTCACGCACTGACGTGCACAAAGCTGTGAGTGTTGCTTTGGACGCACGTGTAACCTAGTTGAGTAGTTTGTGACGTCATGTTTTGAAGTGGAAACATGGAACTGGCTTGTGTCCATGATAGTAATTTTATATTTCGTATTCAATGGCATTTTTAAGGAAGCCATTTATTCTAGTGATCTGTATTGGTCTTCAGGTCGAAACCAATATCAGGAATGTCACGTGAGTTATCGTCCCACTTCTTATTTTAATGCTGTATGAAAAAGGCCGCTCTAATACTAGTCTAGCGGGAATTAAGATGTTCCTAGAATGGATCTACAGAGTCGCTTGCCTTTAAGATTTGAATCGTAGACGGAGAATTCCTACGAGTAGAAGAAGTTATATTGTTTACCTTATGCACATGTTTTATATATGCCGTACATGCTTCAATGCCAAAGTCGTGGCTTGGATGTAAAGAGAGGTTAGCCAACTGAAAGCCTTTACTGTTAGGATTATCGTATATGACTTTGTGTGAAAATTATATGATGTACAACGCTATGTATGAAGAACGTCTGGGAATTTTAACAAATGTAATATGGAAGATTTCACCCCAGAGTATGTATACGTTACCATGATAGACGTCCTTGAAAGAAGGTCAACGGTCTTGAATGAGAAGGATATTATACGGTAACAGTTTTGTAATCCTTAGTCTATGGACAGAGGTCTTTACTAGAAGAGAATCTTCAGGAACTTTAGCAGTAATAATCAATATGTTGTCGTGTGATCTTTGCGCCTGTGACGATGTCCGTCTTGTCCACTTCGTGTCCTGGTGAATAAAATCTATGTAAAGTTACCAACGACTCGTGTGCTGCCAATACTTGACCAGTTCACACAATTCAAGATACATTGTTGGTTTTTTCGTTTGAAAGACATTGTTGACATTTATTCCATTGTAACCATTCGCGTTTCAATTCATCACTATGAAAACGACTCCAACAATATTCTCATTTTATTTTAATTGGATTTCTGCGAACGTCTTCGTTTGGCTTGAATATCTTGTCGTGTCATTATTGTGCTATTGTCTGTCACGTTACTGCTTTCACACCATTACATGTTATAAATTACATTATTAATTATTAATATTATTGCCTATTATATAAATTGATTTTACCGTTCTAGAACAGGAACGAAGAACACTAGTTGTAGTAACACTTTTAAATAGTATTATTACATAATAATATTGAAATGGCTACCTTAGACTATTTCATTAAGCAAGCAAAAGCTTTGCAAATACCTGCTGAAGAGGTAAGACAATTCGCTATGTCAGAATATAAGAAAGCTCAAGAAATAGAAGCTGATCAGAGAAGGTTAGAAACTTTACGTTTGGAAAATTTGAAATTTGAGGCAGATCAAAAACGGATTGAGGCTGAGGAACAAGAGAAGAAGATGAAATTTGAGGCAGATCAAAAACGGATTGAGGCTGAGGAGAATGAGAAAAAAATGAGATTAACTGCTGAGGAGGATGAAAAGAAGAGGAAATTTATGGCTGAGGACGACTTTGGCATTGAAGCATGTACGGCATTTAAAACATGTGCGTAAGATAAACAATATAACTTCTTCTACTCGTAGGAATTCTCCGTCTACGATCCAAATCTTAAAGGCAAGCGACTCTGTAGATCCATTCTAGGAACATCTTAATTCCCGCTAGACTAGTATTAGAGCGGCCTTTTTCATACAGCATTAAAATAAGAAGTGGGACGATAACTCACGTGACATTCCTGATATTGGTTTCGACCTGAAGACCAATACAGATCACTAGAAATAAATGGCTTCCTTAAAAATGCCATTGAATACGAAATATAAAATTACTATCATGGACACAAGCCAGTTCCATGTTTCCACTTCAAAACATGACGTCACAAACTACTCAACTAGGTTACACGTGCGTCCAAAGCAACACTCACTGCTTTGTGCACGTCAGTGCGCGAATCATTCGACCGCACAAATAATATAACTACATAAAACTGGTGCGTACATTTGGTAGGACCGACGACTACCCCCTTAGGTAATAAATGTACGTAACAGCTCCCTTATTACCTCCCCTTAAAAAAATTAATCCCATTAATTTTTTTTTCGAACTAATTACTCGAGAGAGGTGAGTCAAAACTACAACAAGATTTATGACATGCATAAAATTATCATATTAAGAAAAGAATATTGACTTGAAATTAATATAACTAAATGACAGTATGCATTAAAGCACACATCCACCATCGACCTACTTTGGAACGATGTGGTAATATTCGAAGTAAAAAGAAGTTGAAAAAAATGAAAATGAAGAATCAACAAAAAAGATGATAATAAAATTCAACTAAGTTTTCAACAAAATTTGAAACATATGATTTCAAAATGAAAATGAACAGCAACACTGATGATAATCAATGATAAAAGAATCAGTGAAACAGAAAATTTTGAAATACAATGTGCAAAAATGAAGCAATGCAAAATTAAACACTTTAAGAAGCAACGCACCTACTGTTATCTAGCACTAGTAAGTTTGACTAGTTATCTAAAAGTGAAATATCATGTAGTGGGATACGTGACTACACGTATTGCGAGACACTAATAACGTTAGTAGATGTGTGATTCATAATCAATCAAATTGATTAAATTGAATTAATCTAATTCGAGTACTTAATTACACATAAATAAATAACTAGTAATTTATTCTAAGTAATTCTAATTTCAGTCATTGTGAATATTCGTTCAGAACTATTTAGAGTCAACAAGAATATGTTCCTAATGTTCCATGCACGAAATAAGTTTACGAACACGATATGTAGTGTAATATGTTCCATAACACTAACGAATGTCTGTTTGTCGTTTTTACCAATGTTTCCATACTAAAAAAAAATGTTACTTTAATATCACTGTTCCCGTTCTAATAAAACGTTACTTCACAAGAAATAATGTTATAATCCATATGTAAGTATGTTCTGAAAGTTATATTTATACGAATACTGCAAAACTATACATAGTCTTCACAGATGTACAATTAATGACACTGTACAAAGTTATTCATGTTTCGGTGAGGATGTTTCTCCATCTAAAAGGGGTTTAGTTTCACCAAGTTCACTAGGGCATCTTGAAAGACAGTCTGCAAATACATTCTGCACTCCAGGAATAGCTCGTATCTCAAAATGGAACGGTTGAAGAGCTATAGCGTAACGCGCTGACTTTGATGACTTAACGTTTCCTGTATTCAGTGCTGTAAGAGCTTTCTGGTCGGATTCCACCACAAAGTGTGATCCGAGGAGATAACGATCCAGTTTTGTGATTGCCCAGACAAGAGCAAGGAGCTCTTTGTCTAGAACGGAGTATTTCATCTCGCTCGTCGTAAGCTTTCTGGATACGTACATAATTGGAAATAAGGTGCCTCCGTATTCCTGCATCAAAACTGCCGCGATAGCGTAGGAAGAAGCATCACTGCGAAGAACAAAGGTGAGATCTTTGTTAGGCAACCTTAAAAAAGGCTTATTTGAAAAAATTTGTTTTATATAGTCTAACGCCGTTTGGTGATCCTGCGACCACTTTATTACATTAGGTGTGCCTTTCTTCAGTAACGAAGAAAGAGGTGCAGTTATAGTAGACAAATGAGGGATGAATTTAGAATAGAACTGTATTAGTCCTAAGAGTGACCTCACTTGTTTTTTTGTCTTAGGTGCTGAGATGTTTAAAATTTTAGAGACGTTACTGTCTTCTGTATACATTAAACCGCGACCTATACGGTGACCAAGAAATGAGATGTCATGAAAACCGACAAAAGCCTTTGAAGGTTTCGCTGTTAAGTTATAATCCTGTAAGGTAGAAAGTAAAGATTTTAAACCCTGAATATGTTCATCCCAAGAGTCACTGAAAAGACAGATGTCATCTATATAAGTAATGACATCGGGACGATGAGACAATATGCGGCGCATCATGCGTACAAAGGTAGCTGGCGCATTCATTAACCCGAAAGGCATAAAATTATATTGAAAAAGACCCCGTGGCGTCGAGAAAGCGGTGAATGGCTTTGCTTTCGTAGTGAGTGGCACTTGCCAATAACCCTTTGAAAGGTCAAATTTCGAAAAGAATGTGGCATGAGATAATTTCTCTAATAAGTCGTCTAAAAGAGGTAATGGTTCCGCATCGAATTTTGTAACTTTGTTTAACTTCCTGTAATCTACGCAAAGACGTATATTGTTGTCTTTCTTCCTAATGATTACCATAGAAGAAGAATATGGTGATGAAGATGGTTCAATTATATTTAATTGGAGCATATCATCCAATTCCTTATCAACCTTATCACGAAAATGTAAAGGAATAGGATATGGGCGAACTCGAATCGGTGTATCGTCAGTCAAAATAATGTCATGTTGGATGACTGACGTATGACCTGGGATGTCGGTGAGGACATCCTCATACGTGTGTAGGATTTTAGAGACTTGCTGACGTTGATCATCAGTAAGAGTAGATGAGATAGTAACATCATTCCATTTCTCAGTGGAATGGAGTGGTACAACTGGTATTGGTAGTTGTACATCATCGAAAGAAGATTCCTCTTCTTGGATGACTGACAAACTAGAATAGTGTTGAATAGGTGGTGTAGGATCGTCAGTTGCTTGGAACACCGATTGTAGATAATCAGGACGTGAGTAATACTCCTTCAACATGTTAATGTGGAAGGTTTTATGTTTGCCATTAACATCAACGATGTAGTCGACATCGGATATTCTTGAGATGATCCTGAAAGGACCTCTCCAGGTAATTAAAAGACGATTGTTATGCGCAGGGAGTAATACAAAAGCTTCATCACCAGGTATGAGCTGGCGAAGACGTCTATATTTGTTTGCAGATAGACGAGCTTTTTCTTTGGCATGTTCGGATGATGCAGTAGCTAGTCTACAAGCATCTATGATTTTCTTTCTAAGAGAGATCACATACTCATAAGAGGAGTGAGTTTCCTCTTCAATATTCTCATCCACCAATAAGTCGTGGATTAACGACATCGGACCGCGTGGTTGCATGCCAAAAACAAGCTGGAACGGAGAAAACCCCGTTGCTTGATTTTGTACCTCGCGATACGCAAAGAGACAAGCGGGTAGGACCCGATCCCAGTCTTGGGGATGGTCTTGAGTCATCTTACCCAACAACTGCTTGAGTGTCCTATTGAGACGCTCAATTAACCCATTTGACATCGGATGATAAATAGAACTAAGAGATCTATCTATACCTAATGTCTTCATCACTTGAGACATGGATTCAGAAATGAACTGAACCCCATGATCCGACAAGATTTTCCGTGGAAAACCAATGCGTGAGAAGATTAACATCAATGCCTCTGCTACACTGGCAGATGAAGTGTTCTTGAGAGGGATGGCCTCAGGCCAACGAGTGCACATATCAATGCACGTAAGAATATGCGTATGCCCTCTAGCAGATGGAAGCATTGGACCAATAATGTCAATGGCCATTTTATCAAATGGTCTAATCGGGATGTCCGCAGCTTGAATAGGAGCCGCATGAAATGGACCCCGTACCTTAACTTCTTGACATATCAAACAGGACCGACAATAGAGAGTAACATCTCTATGGACGCCTGGCCAGTAGAATGCCGAAAGCACTCTGGATTTGGTACGCGAAAAACCCATATGGCCCGCACATTGCGAGTCATGAGCATGTCGTAATATACGAGATCTCATACAGGATGGGACAAGAATCTGAGAACATAAGGATAAATCCTTTTCCCGTATTACTCTAACCAAAATCCCATTTTTAAGTATAAAGTCATGTCTAGATTTTGCAAGTTTGTTGCTTGTATTCTTTTTGTTAACATACTGAAAGAATTTTTTTAATGAATTATCATTCTTTTGCAATGTTGCAAACAACTCCCGTGAAATAGGAGCATCATCATCACAAGTGGTATGAACTGTAGGTTCAATAGGTGTATCATGCGACATATTAGTAGCTTGCGCTCTAGTCACTACTGCATTTGCAGTTTGAATATGTCGCTCTTCCCATTCAGCAATTTGCTGTGGTGTACACTCTTTAATACCATGTATGCGACCAAGTATTACATCACAGATTGGGTTAGGCAGAAGACATGCTTGGATCTTTCCTGTAAAGAAAGGTGTGTTAAGATCAATAATAGCAGTGGGAAATGTTTCAATTGTGCCACCAAATGTTACACATTTGACAACCCGGCCCGTGGCACAACCTGGGTTGATCAGCGAAGTCCGTACGCCGATTGTTGTACAACCTGAGGAGAGAGCATGAAATATTGTTGACAAATCCCTTGTGAAACTTAAGAGAGCCCTGTCCCTGGTGTACTGACGCAGCAGTGGCTGTACAGACTGCAGGCAGGCTAGGCAAGGTATGTCCGCAACGCAGCGTCGTGATCGCCTTAGGCTGGAAAAGAGTCGAGCATTCTGGGCAGTCTTTCACCTGGGTACAATCTAGAGAACAAGACATAGCATTGTGAGTTTCAGCTACTTTACCCTGTTCAATGTTAGCCTGTGTATCATTAAAAGCAACATTAGAATGTCTACCCATATTACTCGACGATCTATCTCGTCGGCGCGATCGATTGTGATTTTTGTCATTAAAATTGCCATAATTGTCGTTTCTGCTAGAGTTAAAATTTGGATTAGTCCGATAATTTGTAGAATGATCGTTATGATGTTGGTTAAATGGTTTATTTCCAAAAAATTGTCTGTTTTGCGGACCCTGAGACCTTGATCTCCAGTTTTGTTTATTATAATGTCCTTGATTATTTTTTAAAATAATTGTTACCAAAATCTCGCGATCTGTGAGTTTGGTTCCAAGAAACATTAAATGGAGCAGATTGTTGAAATTGCTTCCCTTTGTAAAAGTTATCATTGGTGAAATTATGATTATTTCCCTTATTGACATACCTATCAGCACTAAAAGAACGATTGCGTGAAAAATTGTTTTGTTGTGCTGCAAAAGCAACAGGCAATTCACTCTTAATCTGCGCGTTACTTAGATCCATGTTTGGGTGAGCAGTGCACAAATTTTTTGCATGTTCTTCTAAATTTTTCATTGATAAAGGTTTCCGTTCGTGTAAAAATGCGAGAAATGTAGGGTTTACCGACGAAAGTACCTTATCGCGCATCAGTAAATCAAAGAGACCTTCATACGACTTTTCAATTTTGGATAATTCGATCCATCTTTCTAATGTTAGTCGTATCTGTGACAGAAAATCACTAAAATTTCTGCCAGATTGAGGTAGTAATGTGTGAAATTTCAAACGATATTCGTCTTCTGTCATTTGGAATTTTTGCAGAAGTGCTGCTCTAAGAGCATTGTAGTCATTTTTTTCTCACCAATGCTGGTGGTATGATAAACTGCTAATGCATCTCCTGTAAGTAATCTGGATAAATATGTACAGTATAGAGCTTTATCCACGTTATAAGACCCACAAGTGGCCTCAAACCTATCCAGGAAGAATATTACGTCATCAGACGGGGGATTAAATTTTGGTAATTTAAGGTGAATTTCCTTAAAATGATCCTGTCTGGATGAAGTGTGGCTTTCAAAAGTTCTCTGAGAATTAGCTTCCTGAGTTAACCTAAGTCTCTCATATTCTGACTCTGCTAATTTCAGTTCATGCTGTCGTTTTCTATCATTCTCTTCCATCTCAAGCTGAAGTCGTTTTGTGTTTTGTTCAGCTATTAATCTCCTTTCTTCTATTTCTTTTTGTTTCTGTTCCATTTCCTTGTGTTTAAGTTCCATTTCTTTTCTAAGTCTTTCTTCAGACTCCTTTTGCTTCTGTTCTGCTTCTCGCTGAAATCGTTTCTCTTCTAATTCAGCGGCCAATCTCATTTTTTTCTCATCTTCCTCAGCAGTTAATCTCATTTTTTTCTCATTCTCCTCAGCCTCAATCCGTTTCTGATCTGCCTCAAATTTCATCTTCTTCTCATGTTCCTCAGCCTCAATCCGTTTTTGATCTGCCTCAAATTTCAAATTTTCCAAACGTAAAGTTTCCAATCTTCTCTGATCAGCTTCTATTTCTTGAGCTTTCTTATATTCTGACATAGCGAATTGTCTTACCTCTTCAGCAGGTATTTGCAAAGCTTTTGCTTGCTTAATGAAATAGTCTAAGGTAGCCATTATTCAAGATTATTATGTAATAATACTATTTAAAAGTTTTACTACAACTAGTGTTCTTCGTTCCTGTTCTAGAACGGTAAAATCAATTTATATAATAGGCAATAATATTAATAATTAATAATGTACTTTATAATATGTAATGGTGTGAAAGCAGTAACGTGACAGACAATAGCACAATAATGACAGGACAAGATATTCAAGCCAAACGAAGACGTTCGCAGAAATCCAATTAAAATAAAATGAGAAACTAAAATGGAATGTCGTAAAGAATTACGATGATAACTGCGATTAAATTCAACAAGACAATAGACACCACAGTGTAAAAACAAAGGTTTTGTAAAAAACTAAACGACAGGAAAGGTGAGACGGACAATAATCACATACAAAATTCATAATGAAACTAAGGTACAAGTAAAAATAGCTACCAAAAACAACAAGTAAACGTGACACTACATCTAAAACAGACAGGTGTCACAGACCACCAGACACAGTGGACCTAGAATCCTTCTACGCTCACGCGTAGGAACATTCCACTGCGGGAAGTCTGCAAAATAATGTCCTACAGAACGTCTGACGAAGAGCCCGAATTGACTTCGAGATGGATCTCGTTCGTCAGATCTACCGCCCAACCTCCCGCGAAGAATGTTCCTACGCGTGACAATTTTTTGGAAATAAACCATTTAACCAACATCATAACGATCATTCTACAAATTATCGGACTAATCCAAATTTTAACTCTAGCAGAAATGACAATTATGGCAATTTTAATGACAAAAATCACAATCGATCGCGCCGACGAGATAGATCGTCGAGTAATATGGGTAGACATTCTAATGTTGCTTTTAATGATACACAGGCTAACATTGAACAGGGTAAAGTATCTGAAACTCACAATGCTATGTCTTGTTCTCTAGATTGTTCCCAGGTGAAAGACTGTCCAGAATGCTCGACTAGTAAAGACCTCTGTCCATAGACTAAGGATTACAAAACTGTTACCGTATAATATCCTTCTCAGTCACGACCGTTGACCTTCTTTCAAGGACGTCTATCATGGTAACGTATACATACTCTGGGGTGAAATCTTCCATATTACATTTGTTAAAATTCCCAGACGTTCTTCATACATAGCGTTGTACATCATATAATTTTCACACAAAGTCATATACGATAATCCTAACAGTAAAGGCTTTCAGTTGGCTAACCTCTCTTTACATCCAAGCCACGACTTTGGCATTGAAGCATGTACGGCATATAAAACATGTGCGTAAGATAAACAATATAACTTCTTCTACTCGTAGGAATTCTCCGTCTACGATTCAAATCTTAAAGGCAAGCGACTCTGTAGATCCATTACCGCTAACATGCACGGATTCCAAGCATGTCGCAGAAGCCCTCGTGCAGATTTTTAATCGGTTGGGATTCCCTCAACAGGTTTTGACGGATCATCATACCGTAACCTGTTAATGGATGAGATCGTTAAGTTCTTGAGGAACCAGAGCATCTACATAAGCTCTTATAATCCGGCCGGAAGTGGGTTAGTAGAACGTGCCAAAGGAAACCTCAACATGATGCTATGTAAACTGGGACAAGGGAAACCTGAAGATTGGGACCTTTGTATTCCTGCAGCCTTATTCGCCCACAGGGAAGCCCCACATACTTCCACAGGATTTCCCCCAGCTACACTTTTATTCGGCAGACTTATTAAAGGGCCGCTTGAAGCCTTACTTCAGTTGCTGACAGACCAGAAGGCTGATGAGACAGTCGTCTCTGCCAGTAAATATGTGTCGGAATTTAAGGAACGGTTAAGACTAGGATGGGACCTAGCAACGACCAACCTTAAGCGAGCACACGCAAAGCACGCAAACTGATACAGGAAAGCCGCGAAAGAAAGAGAATTGCAAGCAGGAGACAAAGTTTTCTTGCTACTCCCAACTGGGAACCACAAACTACGTATCGGACGGCAAGGGCAGTTTACCGTCCTTAAAAAGATCTCAAGGGCTAACTACCAGATCTCTATCAAAGGAAAGGTTAAGGTCTACCATGTAAATCTGTTAAACAAATACTTGGAAAGACCGGTGCCGTCCTCCGAACATCTTCTGGCGATCGTCATAACTGATGAAGATGACGATAGTTGCAGGGAATCGCCACTGCAAACACACGGAATCTTTCAGCAATGTCAAACCCTGCGACACTCTTTCAAGCGCAAACGGAATACTTTCCAGAGAAAGAAAGCGTTGGAGCAGATTTCATGAGTAGGAAGTAGAGAGACGGAGGGGGAAGATGAGAGTGAAGAAAACAGTCACCCAGAAGCTATTGATATAGGAAATCTCTTTCCATAAAGTGGACATGAAGTGGTTTCATATCTCTAAGTGGGGACGTCCGAGGCAGATTATGATAATTGATTTCATATGTCTATTTTCTTTATCTTCATTTTTCTTTACCTAGCTTCACCTACGCCTGTTGGGTTAACATAAAACCTCCTATTACTCAGAAATATGTCCCTCTTTTCTCATTTAGCACGCATTGTATTGCGGTTCGATAATTTCTTTGATGAGAGTCTACCAGAGACCTATTAGCTAACGTGAGCTGTAATTTTAACACCAGCGCCAGAGATCATATCGTTGTAGAGATCAGACAGCGACCAGATTTGAATACATTTGAGTAGATATTAGGAACCTAAGTGAGAAATCTTTATTACCTTTCCCTAACTCCGTTCGTTCGATAAGTAATTAAACACGGCAATCGAAAGATCTAAAGACATTGCTCGCTTGAATACGTGCAGAGAGACGAAGGAAACTCACACTGATTAGCGTATTGCCGAGAACGAAGATCCTGGGTTTTCGGCTTTGAATTACGTATAAGCCGAAAACTGAACGTAGAATTTCCCGTAGGTGAGAACATCTGGTAGGGTCTGGTTTTCGGGGGATAATTAACAATCTCCTTTCATCTCTAATATATATATATATATATATATATATATATATATATATATATATATATATATATATATATATATATACCTCATCTTTCTAACTCAGATTTATCCAGTACTGCCACAGCTTTAGAAGACTTCTAGCGGCAATTCTAGAATCACTCGTATTGAGTAGAGTTTCTTAGTTTTTGTTGGAGAATAGTCTTAATAGTTCTGTTTGGAGTATTTGGGTCAAACCCTAAACCTTACCAGCGGCTTCCATTCCATATGAAACTGGAAATAAACTTTATCAAAGAACATTCTGATATAATATCGGGTTTTTCAAGGTGACTTGGCTGGTCTCGTGGTACACCCAGAAAGAGACAGAGTACCAACCCAAAGAATATTAAGAATAAATGATAACTGGACTTATAGAATATACAGATTTCTTTTCCCAAATTTCATAAACATTCAGCCTGTGATGGCTACCAAATCAAACATTGACATTACCTGTATAACGACAACGTGTTGTGAAGAAGATTGATCTTGAACAGATTTATTTACATGACATTTGATGTAACGATTGAAGATTCCAATCTAATGTACACTGTGACATTTAGATCTCATAATTAATTTGCTACCTGGACCAAACTTGAAGTGACCTTTATCAGCATCCTACTTACAATAGTGAATCAAGCGTTTCCCAACATTTGATTAATTAGTCGTTGGAGAAACTGGGGCTTGATTTGCCAAACAACCATCATTGGATGGGCTGTGGGTGCCATTAACAATTGTTCCAGATGTGGTGAAAGCACCTTTGTAGGTAATAGAGACTGAATTTGTGATCACAGGTTTGTCAGAGCGAGAGAAAGCGGGGGAAGAATAATTCTATTTGGATATAACCCATGTACTTATTTTTGTATTTTCTTATGCAAGTTTTGCTGAAGCTGCTCCTTTATTTCACTTCAGAATAGATTAATATAACTCTGTTCTTTACTGTAGAGGGAATTTTAGACCACAGAGTAAAAACCTTTGACTCTTTCGGGGGTTAATAACTTTGCTCTGACGGGCTCTTGTCTCAACAGAGGGAGGGAGGATTAAACCTATGAGTCTAACTCTTTAATTAACTTATTAACCTATGTTCATTGTATTTGATTTTGATATTCAGAGATATTGTTGTGTTGTAGTTTCTTTATGATAAATAAAATTTACATAAACTTTATTTACGTGTGTCGGTCAGCTTGTCCCAAAAGATCCCCATTCCATAGAAATAGGTTTCACGACTGTGCGCCTAATTGTCGTCACGTATCTGTGTGTGTATAGATGTGAGTGGTTGAATATATATATATATATATATATATATATATATATATATATATATATATATATATATATATATATATATATATATATATATATATATATATATATATATATATATAGGGAAACTGTCTGATCTACAAATCTCAGTCGTAATCGATAGGCTGGATTGATTATCTTTCAAATCCAGGGACACATTTTACCTTTCACCATTTCACTTGTAAAAAATCTATTTCTTTACCTTATCTCTCACTGAGCTATCACCTGTTCGAGTCCTATTCAGGCTGGGCCAAAATTGATCTTAATTACCCTGTCGAAAATATACGACAGTTTTAAGTTATATATGATTCAAAGTCAAGTGTAGTGATATATAGCATGACACCTCTTCATCTTCCACGTCATGGTCTCTCACATAATCACACCTTTTATCTAAAGTTGGAGTCTGTCTCAGGCTTCTCTCATAGCCATAAAATTTCTAATTCAAATGATTAGTAACGGCTATGCTGTCAGTCTACTACTCTCGTGGAATTGACATTCTTGGAGGACGTGATCTACTGTTTGTCTTCCCTACATAAAAAGTATTTCTGCCTAATTATGTAAATCGTTTAATAGATTTTACTTGTTAAGCAGCTGCCATTCTCAGTTAGAATATTCTCATATGATCTATTCTTGACAAGGAATTGTATGTCTTACAATAGTTTTAATTAAATCCTTTATCTCTCAATATGTTTGTGACATAATTTGCGCTCTCTTCTTCTCTCCGGCTGTACTGAAGTACATTTGTTGTACGTACTGAATTATATGAATTATTCAATTGTTAGCACTTTCTCTTTCGCTACTGTCATTCTTCAAGTTTCACACATCGATGCATGAAAGGGCCAGACAAGCGTATTGCCTGTCCCAGAGAGATTAATTGAATCACTAAAACGTGATAATAACACACTGACCCCAGGTAAATGCGAGCATGAAGTGTTTGCTTAAGATTGCATAATCACTTCCGACTCGACAGCACGGCGAGGTGAGTATAAGTAAACGCAATCTTGGAAGACATTGTGAAGAGTGAGCAGGAAGTGTGATATAAGCAGACTTTGGCAACATTTGTCGGATGTAGCAACTCCATATACAGAGGATGATTGTTTGAGATTTTCAAACGCATGAGACATGGAAAATATTACATGAGGAAAAGTTATCATAACATGTACTTTGAATGTTTTGGCAAGCATTTGAGATGCCAATAAACAATTGCGTTGATTGGGAGTTTTTTCGAAAACGCCAGGTGGAAGCGTGGGCCGTGAACCTAGGATATAACGTAGAAAAAGTTTGACATACGGCACTGCATTCCAGAAAATGTCAACGTAGACAGCTCCGACTTTTCATCAAGCTGCTGATCAATCTCAGACTTCTCTCGCTGAAGGGTTTTCCTGTCAACAGGGTTAGTGAACATTCTACTGTCATTCCGCTCCTCCTGTGGAGTTGATATTATTGGAGGACATATTTTATTGTTTCTTTGCCTTCTCCACATACACACGTCTGTCTACACGGTTATTATATAGTGGGGCAGATGGTATTTGAGTCTGGAGTGATCGGTTCTCATCCTGAAAATTATAATATTTTTTCTTGGCAAAGAGATGAAGTCTAAGGTTATATGATGGCCTACCGTTTAACCTCGCTCAGGCTAAGAGCAGAAACAAACATCAGAAGGGTCACTATAAAAGATTTGTTATTATTCACTGATGACGCTACCTTGGTCACTCAAAATCAGCAGGAGATTCAGAGCTTGATGAATCGCTTCACCCAAGCATGCAAGGACTTTGGCCTCATAATGTCTAAAGATAACAAATGTGCAGCGTCAGAATGTGGATGTTGCACCAGTTATTATTACAAATAGCTATGATATGGCAGTGGTGCACCACTTCCCGTACCTGATGTCTACCAACAAAGTCAAACTCTCTCTGGACACATAAATTGGCAGCGGCATTGGCAAAGTTGAAGCCACCTTTGTCCGCCTAACAACGCGTGTTTGGGGAAACTCCAAACTCACACCGAAGACCAAAGCTGTGGCATATAACTCCTGCGTCACCAACACACTTCAGTATGGCAGCGAAACATGGACAACCTTTGCTAAGCGAGAAAGAAGGCTCAATACCTTCCATCTACTGTGCTTATGCCACATCCATCGGTATTTCGTGGAAGGACAAAGTGACAATGTCGAGGTGTTGCCACGTGCTGGCCTACAAAGCATGTATACACTGCTTAGACAGCGCAGATTACGCTAGCTTGACCATGTACGCTCCATTGAAGAAGGTCGTATCCCGAAACATATCTTCTACAGACAACTGACAGATGCCAAAATAACATTTGTGGGACCGCAGCTGAGGTTCAAAAATGTGTGCAAGAGAGACGTGAGGGCACTGGATATACATCCAGCAACGTCGGAGGATGAAGCTGCCGATCGCTCCATGTGACGATGCCTTCTATGGCGCCACCTAGGATTGGGCGAAAAGAAGCTGAGGCTGCCACCTTTTTTTAAAATACAATTCTGCCTCGTTTTGGCGGGGCACGTCCCTGTTCAACCTAGTCGGTTACATTAGGACGCATGTCCAAATATAATTCACCTCAGGAGCGCAGTCCCACATTCTGTTATGAGTGAAGGGGATATTACTATTATTAAATGTCTCTGGGTTTTTACTATGACATTTAATTTTGAAGAATTTTTAAAATATTGCTTTTATTCCTCATATCATATTCTACCATTTGTTGGAATTTCACTTCCTCCTTCCTCAGCAAGACCTTTTCTTTTATCTGTTTTCATTTCTCTCTCTCTCTCTCTCTCTCTCTCTCTCTCTCTCTCTCTCTCTCTCTCTCTCTCTCTCTCTCTCTCTCTCTCTCTCTCTCTCTCTATATATATATATATATACTCAATACCAAAAGAAACGCACATATCAATTGTTCTGATTTTCAGACAAATAAAATAAAAAAATCAAGTTTAAATCGTCTTTAAACACAACTTTAGCAACGCAAGACGATACTGCACGTGGACAATTTGTGCTGCGGTGAGTTGTTTACGGCGTAGATGAGCAAACGCTCAGAATAAAAATTCATTACAGTTCGTGCATTTCATGATTTTTCATGCACGACTTTTGGTTGTCTGTTGTTCACCCAATTCTCTATAAAATGCGCGTAGAACCCATAAAAATTTCACACAGCAAAACAATGCCTAGACTGAATATTGACGAGCGTAATTAAGCAGTGGGAATGCTCAGAGGTGGAGCATCAGTTAGAGAGGTGTCCCAGACATTTCAAGTTCACCATACGTCGATTTATCGTCTATTGCATCGAAACCAAACAACAGGGACCATCGCCGACCGACCCCGGTCTGGCACTCCACGCGTTACGACATACAGGCATGACAGGGCCATTCGGTGCACTCATGAGCGAGACTGCTTCATGCCCGCTGTAGCCACAGCCAGAATAACCATTGGAACTCGTGGCAACGCCATCAGTGGTCAAACCGTGCACAGGAGGTTAAGGGAAGCTCAGCTCATATGCCATAGACCCTACACCAGCCAGATCCTCACAGCTCAACACCGGCAGGCACGATTGGACTGGGCTCTCAACCGTGGCTATCTAGGGCGTCAAAGTTGGCAAGACGTGGTCTTTTCCGACGAAAGTCGGTTCTGCATCCCCCACAACGACGGCCGAATTCGAATTTACAGACGACCAGGAGAACGATTCGAAGACAACTGTGTCATTGTACGAGATCGCTATGGTTGTCCATCTGTTATGGTATGGGCTGCCATCAATTACAGATTCAGGTCCAGACTCATCTTTATCGACGGCACCTTAACTGCCCAGTGGTATGTGGATGAAGTACTCAGACCCCACCTGCTTCCGCTGTTGGCAGCAAACGGAGGCGCCGCCAGAATGGTGTTTCAACAGGACAATGCAAGGCCAATCTCCGCTCGTGTTACTCAGGGATTTTTGCAGCAGAATGGAGTTTGAGTTATGCAGTGGCCTGCCGTTTCACCTGACCTAAACTGTATCGAACATCTTTGGGACGTGTTGGGACGACATGTGCAACGACAGGCCCCTCACAATCAACGGCAGCTGAGAGACGCTCTACAGAGAACTTGGAATGCCATCCCGATGGAAACCATTCAACACTTGGTGAGGTCGATGTCTAATCGTCTTCAAGAATGTGCCAGAGCTATGGGGGGACACACCCGATATTAAGACATTCACGCTGTGGTTTGAACAAACGTTAGTGCAGTTGGATATTTTGTTGGTACTTCAGAATATGCAGAAGTGCGATCTCATGGGGGGGAGGGGGGGGGGGGGGCGCGATAATTGTGAGTATTGATTTGAAAACGTTAATAAACATTCAGACACTTCATGTGCGCAAATTTCATTATTTTAAGTTTGTTGCTTACATTTGAAAATAACATTTTATGCCAAGTGCGTTTCTTTTGGTCTTGAGTATATGTATATACTGCACTAGGCAGGAACCTTGTACACTTAAATTTATAGCTGATTACCTGTAGTTCTTCTGAGGCTCTATAATTCATGTTGTTATGGACCCTTACGGCAATAATGACTATTGCCTCTACGTCAACTTAACAGTTGTTTTAAAATGATTTAGTCCCACCGAAATGTGGATTACCCATCTTTTCTTCAGAATATGTCTCTATGGCCATTTTTAACCTCTTCTTGCTGATCCGCCTGGGTATATGTGCCAATAATGTGTCTGAGTATCTCTCTCTCTCTCTCTCTCTCTCTCTCTCGCTCTCTCTCTCCGTCTCTCTCTATCTCTCTCTCTCTCTCTCATCATCATCATTTTCCTTTTCATTCTTAAGTGAGCAAAGAGCTATGACTACAACTGGTCAACTTGCCAGCTTCATGTACAACCTCATATTAGTCGCCTTGCACCACGTGCCTGAGAGGACGATCTTCCTATTCTTTCTTAGTTTCTATAGAGACCCCTAGAACCACACCTGGGCTCATTTTGACAGTATTGCCTCCCCTGCTTTGCAGTAGTGGTCCAACAGTGGCCAAAACTCTAGAGTATCTCTTATAGAATTTTAAAGGTGTCTACCTTCGTAAAAGATTACTCTTGGCAGAGATGTAGATAGAAGGGTAATGACACTTCTATCACAAGATATTCGGATAAGCGAAAACAATGCTGCTTTGGCTGAGCACGTTAATTCTGGAATCTGCCGACATCGTTTGTGAAGAATTAAGCAATGATTAATTTTAGCTCGTTAAACCCATACCTTGTCCATATTTCTTAAAGTTTTTTGTGGTTTAAAATTTTTTTACAGCATGGGGTAACCAGCCTCATGCCCAACCTTCCTTAGTCGTTTTCAACGACATGCATGGTAGGGAACAGTGTTACTATTCTTCGCCTTCCTTTCGGGCCCCGGTAACACACGGAGTCAGTACTATTATATGGCTCTGAGACATGGAGAACAACAAAGACAACAACCAAAAAGCTTCAGACTTTCATAAATGGGTGCTTGCATAGAAAAGAAGGATTAAAATGGTATCAGAAGGTTACCAACGTGGAACTGCTGGCAAGAACGAGACAAGTGCCAGTGGTACAAGAGATGAGAAGAAAACGATGGCGATGGATAAGTCACACACTGACGAAACCTGTTGACAGCATTACAAGGCAGTCCTTGTTCTGGAATCTACAGGGCAAGAGAGGCAGAGGTAGACCAAGAACCACATAGAGAAAAGAGCTGGAAACAGAAGGGAAAATGATGAGGAGAACGTGGAAAGAACTTGAGATAATGGCACGTGACAGGAGGACTTTGCATGTGTTTGTTGAAGGCCTATGCTCCTTTGTGAGTGGAGGGTTATGAATGAATGAATGAAGCCCCCACCTCTGATTTACTCAATGGAATTCTTATTCTTTGGTATAGCTCTGTTTAGAGTGTGTTTAGTAAGTTGACTGAGACAAACATGCAGTACATTTAAAAGGATTAAATGGAAATTAAATTTGCAAAATTACAAATAACAAAATTTAATAATTTCAACCAATCCGAAAACACCTGGTCAGCAAACTAACCCATAGCATGGAATTTAAAGTTTGTGACAAAAGCCCACCCACTTGTAGCAGGGACATTCGCTGACAGGGCACGAAAGGATTAAGTGCAAATGCCATAAGATGGAGGCCTAGCTATTTGTTTATGAGTGGAGTTATACGCCACAGGCCCAATGGACCCACCTTGGGCTAACCAGCAATATACGGTACCGCAGAGTCTGCCAGAGAGCAGTACAGCTTTAACAGCTTGGTGTAGATAATATCACAGAGCATAGCCTGCAATTAGGTCAGTGTGGATAAAAATAATTCATATATGTGGTGTATTGTGTTCTTAACGGAGTTTGCGAAAGGGAAAAGGAGGTTAGTGAATCTTTTAAAAACTATTAATGTGTTTTTTTTAGTCTTTAGTTAAGATCACTTTTGCACTTAGCATCATAGCTAAATGTGCGGAAGACATTTTTCAATTAATCCTTCTCATAAATGATCAATTAAATCAAAAGATTTTCCTCTAAGATGATATGAGGTAACTGATAGTTCATACTTCATCTTCATCTAGAATCTAGATTGTTAGGTCATCATTACAGACTTACATGTCCCCAAACTCTCATGCGCAATATATTTAACACTTATCAGAAGCATCTCATGTCATACATAATTACTAGAGAATTGAACTCATCATTAGCGAGGAGTAGTATAAAAGAAAGTCACTGACTGATATTATGTGTGAAAACTTACGAAGACTTTAGTAAGTCTTCAGTCCAACAGAAGTCTGAGTCTACACATTACGTCTGTCGAGGACAGTGTGCTAGCTAAAGACGGTACAGAGCTAGACTGACGACGATATATGTAACGTCATAATATATATATGAATTTCAAGATTATCTTTTGGAGCAACGTCCAGTACAATAAACTGTATTGTACGTATAATGTCCACACTGCTTTTGTGGTGACATTTACGAGTGCGTGTTGAAGGGCTGTGTGCGTGGTCTACTAATGTTATCCCTAGTTGAACATTGGCCAGAGTAACAAGACGTTTACTCCAACTATATAAATAATAATATACAGACCCGTAACACTACCCCTTCAGGCCAAATTCTTTCAGTAATCACATACTGAGGTGACCACTTGACGTTTTAGTCCCCTGTTAGTGACTACCCCTTCAGGCCAAATTATTTCAGTAATCACATACTGATGTGACCACTAGACTTTTTAGTCCCTTGTTAGTGACTACCCCGTCAGACCACATTTATTTATATAATCAAATACTGAGGTGACCACAAGACTTTTTAGCACCTTATTATTGAGATTCGTATACTACCTCTAAAAGTGACACTATCAAAACAATTAGAAGGAATATTTATTAGGGTGTTGGTTGCAGTGATGGCTCTCTGAAGTGAATAAATTTGCTCTGGATGACTTAGAGGGAGCATCGAGTGGCAAAACATTAGAGAGCTTGCATCTCGAAATAGTTTTAATCCAATAATGATATACTATGCGAAAAATATACTAAGCTCTATTTGATCCACGATGATGTACTGTAATTTTTTATTCCATTTGTAATGATTTATTGAACTTATATTCGATCAGCAAAGAGTGTAATAATTAAACTTTATTTATCCCACTTGCCGTGTGATGCACCCCAGCATTAAATATTATTCCCAAAATGTCAACACCAAATTGATTGTAGTCAGTCATCCTCATGTCTACACTTTACGTGACATAAAACACATGTAATTCTTGAGTACACCACTAAAAAATTTTTCTAAATGTTCTTCAGCTTAATCGCAAGAAGGTTATCCATATTTTGAGCTGTTTTTTTTTCCATCGTGATAATGCGTGGCTGCTGTTTTTTCCATACTTTACATGTGGAAAAACATTGAGCGTCCTATTAGCTGCCAAGATAAAACTTAACAACAGTCTGTATAGAAAGAGTTAATGTAAGGAAAAAAAAAACACAACGATTTTTAGTTATTATTTTCGTAAAACACAGTTGACTAAACAACGTTTTGTAACTGACGGCTCACTCTTACACAATTTCCTACATTTAGTTGTCCAATCTCTGCTTAACCAGCCCTTGTGTAATTGTCCCTAGCAGGACAAACGAATTCCTCCACGTTTTCTATGGAAAAATGGCAAAGTAATTTCATTTCAGCTTACATTAATCAGCTAAAATTGTTTTGAGACTTCACCATAGTTTACCATAAACATCCATAGATCTTCCTTTTCAGAGCGAGGCTCAGGACCAGAATGAGAGCATGATGTTAACAAAGGCCATATTCATTGCTGTCACTTAATTATGGAACTGTCCGTAGAATTGTGTTTACAATTAAATAAACCTCATCGGAATATTGCACAATATGCAAATCAATTTTATTAGTAATCTTGAATGAACCTAATATTGTCCATCATAAAGCTGTTTGAAGATATGCAAAGTAAACAAAAGCGTTGACAATCTACAGGAAAATTAGGATTGGCTTAATTCTTCCTTTCTTTTTTCCTAATTCAAGGGTTCCAAAATCTCTTTCCGGTTTCCGTACCCCCCAAGGCTTTTAATAACCTTTCCCGTGCCCACAGTTCAATTTTTGATGAGATAAATTCCACGCATATGCACATAAGAAAATAAATAAACGTTGCTATTGATCCAGCAACGTTTGAGTTTTACCCTTCGGCCAATGAATGCCATGTAGTGGTATTTGCATGTGTTCGTAACTTGTTCGTTAGCGCCATATAAGGTGTTCCACTTATCTGCCCTTGGAGGAAAGAGCATTTTCCTAACATCATCGAGTGCTGGGCACTCGAAGAGGTGGTGGTTAACAGTGTCGAAGGGGTAGGGATATAGGTAGCACTCTGAAGTGTGCTGTGGTAAGATTCTGACGAAGTCAATGTTGAGTGGTATATGTTGTGTTCGGAAACGAAATTTTATGCACTTATCCCTCCTTGTAAGATAATTGTAATAAAACAAAACAATGCCTTTTCCCTCATAATATCTAAATCGTTCGTATTTAATAAATTATGTTACACGGAATCGTATTAGACAAGTGCGAGGGGAATTTCCGTCCCTCTTTCCCCTATTTTTTTTTTCAAATAAAGACTGCGATATTGTTAGATTAGAAATGCAATGCTGGCGCGTGATGTCAAACTTATTTTTGGATCTCAAGCGTGCTGCTTACATTATAAATATGTTTGAATTTGGTAACACAAAATTTAGGAGCAATTTTAGGAATAAACAAGAACTGAAATAATTAAGAGTAATGGGGAAATGCAGATGTGGAACAGTAAATGAGAATGGGGACAAATTAATAAGCTTCTGCAGTATTAACAACCTGGTCATTGGAGGAACACTTTTTCCACACAAAGATGTGCACAAGTTAACGTGGGAAACACCAAACGGGAGGACAGAAACCAGATAGATCACAAGTAGTATACAATGCGCAAAACGAGGCGGTTTCAGGCGGAGCGCAGGCGGGGCGGCAGGCGGGGCGTGTCTTTTTATATAAGGAAAATGGTTAGTATTCAGGCGGAGCGCAGGAGGCACGTGACTTTTATATAGAGATATATTTTAGTCGAGGTGACTTCCTCTAACGAGCAGGTTGCGTCCTATCATAGTTCAAGGATGGTATTGTGTTGTTGTTTATACAAAATATTTAGTTAGACATGTATTTATATTACAACATAGATACAAAGGATTATAAATAGAAGTATATAGTTAATGAGCTCTTTTAAAAGAATACTTGAGGTAAAGAGGAAAATATAAAAATCGATAACGGCGGCTTAGTTTACTAAGGGGGTTGTTTAAGGCAGCGGGGTATTGTTTTTGTGCTGGCGAGGGTTACGATGTATAATGGGGTGTAGGTTAGGGGGGATATTTTGGCGAGGGTGACGATGTATAGTCGGGTATAGGCTAGGGGGGATTTTTGTGTGATGTTGTATTGCACTGTTATACATATATATTTACATATATTACAACAATTAGACATATATATATATATTTACTGTTGGGTTCGTTTCTAACGTTCAAGAGTGTTATTTACGCGAATGGTTTTGATAGAACGAAAATGTCATAAATGTTCTTCAACACGAACACCAACAAGTAGTGATGAACTGGTTATTGACTGGCAGCACACAAGGCTGTGATGATTGTACATATATTTTATTGAACGTGACATATACGACGTTGAACAAGACGGTCATATTTACAGTTGCAAAAAGGTCATTACATCAAAATGTTGATCATTGACTTTTCAAGTTTATGAAGATCCTCTACAATTAAGTCCTCTCATTCAAGTGACTAAAGATCGATCACTTCCTTTACCCTAGCATATGTATTGTAGTAACGTCCGTTGACCTTCTCTCAAGGACGTATCCTATGACCAACGGATTAATTCTCACTGAGTAATATTTCTTGTCATACTCGCACTAATTCCAGACTTCCTTCATACAATATTTAGGTAGCATAGATATATAACAATCCAAACAAAGTCATCCACAACAATACGACCAGGTTAGAATTCTGTATTGACCAACCTCTCTGTATCCATGCCACGACTTTGGCATTTACGAAAATATGGCATATAAACATAAGAAGTATGCAAATCAATTAACTTTGTTTCTTCGTAGGAATCCTCCCCTCTACGGTAATTCAAAAGGGCTAACGACTCCGTCTGTCCATTCTAGGAAGGACATACTGTGATGACTTCCCGCTAGATCAGAACTATGAGCGGCCTTATACATTAATTTACTCAATAAACATTCAATGACATGGGGCGACACTTACATGCTACTTCTACTCTTGGCTGCATCATGAACCAGTAGAGATCATACAAAAGTAATGGCTTCTTCCAAACTTGCCAATAAAATATTCCAAGAAATATACCTCGGACATAAACACAGTCCGTACTGCCCCGAACTCACATGACGTCACTCTTTTCCCAAACTAGGTTACACGTGCGTCCAAAGCAACTCACACTGCATTGTGCACGTCAGTGCGTGAATCAATCGAACGCACAAATAATAAAATATATAAAGACTGGTGCGTACATTTGGCAGGACCGAAGACTACCCCCTTAGGTAATAAATGTACGTAACAGCTCCCTTATCACCTCCCCTTAAAAAAAATTAATTCTATTAATTTTTTTGAACTTAGTACCCGAGAGAGGTGAGTCAAAACTACAACAAGATATATGAAATGCATAAAGTTATACTATATTAAGAAAAGAATATTAAAAGAAATCAATATAACTAAATGATAGTATGCATTAAAGCACACATCCACAATCGACCTACTTTGGAACGATGTGGTAATATTCGAAGTAAAAACAAGTTTGAAAATGAAAATGAAAAAAAAAACCATAAAAAAAGATGGTAATAAAATTCAACTAAGTTTTCTAAAAAAAATTTTAAACATATGATTTCAAAAATGAAAATGAACAGCAACACTGATGATAATCAATGACAAGAGGATCAATAAAACAGAAAAATTGAAAATACAATGTGCAAAAATGAAGCAATGCAAAATTAAACACTTTAAGAATCAACACACTTAATGTTTTCTAACACTAGTACGGTTGACTAGTGATCTAACAGTGAGATATCATAACTAAGACCCGTGAATGCAGGCATTACGTGACAACTAAGAAAGTTAGTATGTGTGTGATCCATAATCAATTAAATAGATTAAGTTGAATTAATCTAATTTATATATTCCTTAATTACTAACAAATAACTAGTTAACAATATATTCTAAATAATTACAATATCACTATCAATACGTCACTGTTCCGTTACAACTAGTTAGTAATCGACGAGATAATGTTCTCAATGTTCCATACACGATATAATATATTCTCTAACACGTTATGTAGTGTAATATGTTCCATAGGAATAACAAATGTATATTTGTCGCTCTTAACAATGTTGCCATATTAATAAAAAGTTACTGTAGTACCAATGTTCCCGTTCTAATAAAACGTTAATATAGTATCAATAACAATGTACAAAGTTATTCATGTTATCGGTGAGGATGTTCCAACATCTGGAAGTGGTTTAGTTTCGACACGTTCACTTGGGCATCTTGATAGACAGTCTGCGAACACATTCTGCACTCCAGGAATAGCTCGTATCTCAAAATGGAACGGTTGAAGCGCTATAGCGTAACGCGCTGACTTTGATGACTTAACGTTCCCTGTATTCAGTGCGGTAAGAGCTTTCTGGTCAGACTCCACCACAAAGTGTGATCCGAGGAGATAACGATCCAGTTTAGTGATTGCCCAGACAAGAGCAAGGAGCTCTTTATCCAGAACGGAATATTTCGTCTCGCTCGGCGTGAGCTTTCTGGATACGTACATAACCGGAAATAAGGTGCCGTTATATTCCTGCATCAAAACTGCAGCAATAGCGTAAGAACTTGCATCACTGCGAAGAACAAAGGTGAGATCTTTGTTAGGCAACCTTAAAAAAGGTGCATTTGAAAAAATTGTTTTATATAGTCTAACGCCGTTTGGTGATCCTGCGACCACTTTATTACATTAGATGTGCCTTTCTTCAGTAGAGAAGAAAAAGGTGCAGTTATAGTAGACAAATGAGGGATGAATTTTGAATAGAACTGTATTAGTCCTAAAAGCGACCTAACTTGTTTTTTTGTCTTAGGTGCTGAGATGTTTAAAATTTTAGAGACGTTACTGTCTTCTGTATACATGAAACCATGACCTATGCGGTGACCCAGAAATGAGATGTCATGAAAACCGACAAAAGCCTTTGAAGGTTTCGCTGTTAAGTTATAATCCCGTAAGGTAGAAAGTAAAGATTTTAAACCCTGAATATGTTCATCCCAAGAGTCACTGAAAAGACAGATGTCATCTATATAAGTAATGACATCGGGACGATGAGACAATATGCGGCGCATCATGCGTACAAAGGTAGCTGGCGCATTCATTAACCCGAATGGCATAAAATTCCATTGAAAAAGACCCCGTGGTGTCGAGAAAGCGGTGAATGGCTTTGCTTTAGGAGTGAGTGGCACTTGCCAATATCCCTTTGAAAGGTCAAATTTCGAAAAGAATGTAGCATGAGATAATCTCTCCAATAAGTCATCTAAAAGAGGTAATGGTTCCGCATCGAATTTTGTAACTTTGTTTAATTTTCTGTAATCTACGCAAAGACGTATATTGTTGTCTTTCTTCCTAATGATTACCATGGAAGAAGAATATGGTGATGAAGATGGTTCAATTATATTTAATTGGAGCATCTCATCCAATTCCTTATCAACCTTATCACGAAAGTGTAAAGGAATAGGATATGGGCGAACTCGAATAGGCGTATCGTCAGTCAGAATAATGTCATGTTGGATGACTGACGTATGACCTGGGATGTCAGTGAGGACATCCTCATACGAGTGTAGAATATTAGAGACTTGCTGACGTTGATCAGCCGAAAGAGTAGATGAGATTGTAACATCATTCCATTTCTCAGTGGAATGGAGTGGTACAACTGGTATTGGTAGTTGTACATCATCGAAAGAAGATTCCTCTTCTTGGATGACTGACAAACTAGAATAGTGTTGAATAGGAGGTGTAGGATCGTCAGTTGCCTGAAACACTGACTGTAGATAATCAGGACGTGAGTAATACTCCTTCAACATGTTAATGTGGAAGGTTTTATGTTTACCATTAACATCAACGATGTAGTCGACATCGGATATTCTTGAGATGATCCTGAAAGGACCTCTCCAGGTAATTAAAAGACGATTGTTATGCGCAGGTAGTAAGACAAAAGCTTCATCACCAGGTATGAGCTGGCGAAGACGTCTATACTTGTTTGCAAATAGACGAGCTTTTTCTTTGGCTTGTTCAGATGATGCAGTAGCTAGTCTACAAGCATCTATGATTCTCTTTCTCAGAGAGATCACATACTCATAAGAGGATTGAGTTTCCTCTTCAATATTCTCGTCAACCAATAAGTCGTGGATTAACGACATAGGACCGCGTGGTTGCATGCCAAAAACAAGCTGGAATGGAGAAAACCCCGTGGCTTGATTTTGTACTTCGCGATACGCAAAGAGACAAGCGGGTAGGACCCGATCCCAGTCTTGGGGATGGTCTTGAGTCATCTTACCCAACAACTGCTTGAGTGTCCTATTGAGACGCTCAATTAACCCATTTGACATCGGATGATAAATAGAACTAAGAGATCTGTCTATACCTAATGTCTTCATAACTTGAGACATGGATTCAGAAATGAACTGAACCCCATGATCCGACAAGATTTTCCGTGGAAAAACCAATGCGTGAAAAGATTAACATCAATGCCTCTGCTACACTGGCAGATGAAGTGTTCTTGAGAGGGATGGCCTCAGGCCAACGAGTGCACATATCAATGCACGTAAGGATATGCGTATGCCCTCTAGCAGATGGAAGCATCGGGCCAATAATGTCAATGGCCATTTTATCAAATGGTCTAATCGGGATGTCCGCAGCTTGAATAGGAGCCGCATGAAATGGACCCCGTACCTTAACTTCCTGACATATCAAACAGGACCGACAATAGAGAGTGATGTCCCTATGGACGCCTGGCCAGTAGAATGCCGAAAGCACTCTGGATTTGGTACGCGAAAAACCCATATGGCCCGCACATTGCGAGTCATGCGCATGTCGTAATATACGAGATCTCATAGAGGATGGGACTAAGATCTGATAACATAAGGATGAATCCTTTTCCCGTATTACTCTCACCAAAATCCCATTTTTAAGTATAAAGTCATGTCTAGATTTTGCAAGTTTGTTGCTTGTATTCTTTTTGTTAACATACTGAAAAATTTTTTTTAATGAATCATCATTCTTTTGCAATGTAGCAAACAACTCCCGTGAAATAGGAGCATCATCATCACAAGTGGTATGAACTGTAGGTTCAATAGGTGTATCATGCGACATATTAGTAGCTTGCGCTCTAGTCACTACTGCATTTGCAGTTTGAATATGTCGCTCTTCCCATTCAGCAATTTGCTGTGGTGTACACTCTTTAATACCATGTATGCGACCAAGTATTAAATCACAAATTGGATTCGGAAGGAGACATGCTTGGATCTTTCCTGAAAAAAATGGTGTATTAAGATCAATAATAGCAGTGGGAAATGTTTCGATGGTGCCACCAAACGTCACACACTTGACAACCCTGCCCGTGGCACAACTTGGGTTGATCAGCGACGTCCGGACGCCCACAGTGCTACAACCTGAGTCAAATAGGAGAGAGCATGAAATATTGTTGACAAATCCCTTGTTAAACTTAAGAGAGCCCTGTCCCTGGTGTACTGACGCAGCAGTGGCCGTACAGACTGCAGGTAGACTAGGCAAGGTATGTCCGCAACGCAGTGTCGTGATCGTCTTAGGCTGGAAAAGAGTCGAGCATTCTGGACAGTCTTTCACCTGGGTACAATCAAGAGAACAAGACATAGCATTGTGAGTTTCAGCTACTTTACCCTGTTCAATGTTAGCCTGTGTATCAATTAAAGAGACATTAGAATGTCTAACCGTATTACTTGACGATCTATCTCTGCGACGCGATCGATTTTGATTATTTGCATTAAAATTGCCAAAATTGTCGTTTCTGCTAGAGTTAAAATTTGGACGAGTCCGATAGTTTGTATAATTAAAGTTATGCTGTTCTTTAAAATTTTTATTCCAAGAACCTTGTCTGTTTTGCGGACCCTGAGATTTTGATCTCCAGTTTTGTTTATTATAATGTCCTTGATTATTTTTAAAATTATTGTTACCAAAATCTCGCGATCTGTGAGCTTGGTTCCAAGAAACATTAAATGGAGCAGATTGTTGAAATTGCTTCCCTTTGTAAAAGTTATCATTGTTAAAATTGTAATTGTTTCCCTTATTGACATACCTATCAGCACTAAAAGAACGATTGCGTGAAAAATTGTTTTGTTGTGCTGCAAAAGCAACAGGCAATTCATTCTTAATCTGTGCGTTACTTAGATCCATGTTTGGGTGAGCAGTACAAAAAATTTTTTTGCATGTTCTTCTAAGCCTTTCATAGATAAAGGTTTCCTTTCGTGTAAAAATGCGAGAAATGTAGGATTTACCGACGAAAGTACCTTATCGCGCATCAGTAAATCGAAGAGACCTTCATATGATTTTTCAATTTTGGATAATTCGATCCATCTTTCTAATGTTAGTCGTATCTGTGACAGAAAATCACTAAAATTTCTGCCAGATTGAGGTAGTAATGTATGAAATCTTAAACGATATTCGTCTTCTGTCATTTGGAATTTTTGCAGAAGTGCTGCTCTAAGAGCATTATAGTCATTTTTCTCACCAATGCTGGTGGTATGATAAACTGCCAAAGCATCCCCAGTAAGTAACCTGGATAAATATGTGCAATACAGTGTTTTATCCACGTTGTAAGACCTACAAGTGGCCTCAAATCTATCTAGGAAAAATATTACGTCATCCGACGGGGGATTAAATTTAGGTAATTTAAGGTTAATTTCCTTAAAATAATCATGTCTGGATGGAGTTTGGCTTTCAAAAGTTCTCTGAGAATTAGCTTCCTGAGTAAACCTAATTCTCTCATATTCTGACTCTGCTAATTTCAGTTCATGCTGTCGTTTTTTTTCATTCTCTTCCATCTCAAGCTGAAGTCGTTTTACATTTTGTTCAGCTATTAATCTCCTCTCTTCCATTTCTTTTTGTTTATTTTCCATCTCAATCTTAAGTCTTTCTTCAGACTCCTTTTGCTTCTGTTCTGCTTCTCGCTGAAATCGTTTCTCTTCTAATTCAGCGGCCAATCTCATTTTTTTCTCATTTTCCTCAGATTCAATCCGTTTTTGATCTGCCTCAAATTGAAGTTTTTCTAGTCTTAAAGTTTCTAACTTTCTCTGTTCGGCTTCTATTTCTTGAGCTTTCCTATATTCTGCAAGTGCAAATGTTTTTGCTTCATCAGGAGCCATCTGAAGAGCTTTTGCTTGCTTAATGAAATAATCTAGTGAATACATTATGCTTTATAAGTAGTCACAGTACTCTTGGTTTATAAAATGATAATTAATCAATATAAATTAGTTAACCTTGTTACTATAACAAGTGTTCTTCGTTCCTGTCCTAGAACGGTATCTTGTTATCATATAGTTATGAAATATGTTAATAATCAATACAGTTATTTATGTAATGAAATGTCATGAAAGTAATAACGTGACAAACAATAGAAACAATACCGACAAGACACGATAATCAAAGACGATAGAAAACAGTCGCAGAAATCCAATAAAAATAAAAATGTGAAACTAAAAATAGAATGTCGTAAAAAGTTACGATGATAACTGCGATCAAATAATCAACAAGACAATAGACAACACAGTGTAAAAACATAGGTTTTGTAAAAAACTGAACGACAGGAAAGGTGAGATGGACGCAAAATACAAACAAAATTCATCATAAAACTAAATTACGAATAAAAATAAATACGAAAACAACAATTAAAACTTGACACTACAGCTAAACAGTCAGGTGTCACAGACCACCAGACACAGTGGACCTAGAATCCTTCTACGCTCACGCGTAGGAACATTCCACTGAGGGAAGTCTGCAAAACAATTCCTAAAGAACAGTCACGAAGGCCCTGGTGTGAAACTGGGATGTATCCTCCGTGAGTCTCCAAACCCTACCTCCCACGAAGAATACACAACACATAACAAATAACATAGAAAATATAAATATGGACATAAGTATCGAAGGCACAACTAAGTAACAAAATGTTTAACGAAAGTAAGTTATACTCAACTACGCGTGTGCCGAAAAAACAAGGTGCCTCGTCTCCGTGGATGTACGTCAGAGGATACAATACTTCGCTTTGCGTATATAAAACCAGCTCGCACGTAATACTGACGAAGAGGTGAGCAAGGCAGTCAGTCACTGTAGAACTTGACGTGGAGGTTGATTGATGATCTTGAGCATTTGAGTTGATTTTGATTCATTATCACGCTAGGATCCAAATTGAGATGATGTCGCCTTGAAAGTACAAATATTCTTTTCAAACGATAATTTGGATGGGTACGTTCCTTTGAAATTACTTCCAGACCACACTGGCATACCAATTACTGTTGGGTTCGTTTCTAACGTTCAAGAGTGTTATTTACGCGAATGGTTTTGATAGAACGAAAATGTCATAAATGTTCTTCAACACGAACACCAACAAGTAGTGATGAACTGGTTATTGACTGGCAGCACACAAGGCTGTGATGATTGTACATATATTTTATTGAACGTGACATATACGACGTTGAACAAGACGGTCATATTTACAGTTGCAAAAAGGTCATTACATCAAAATGTTGATCATTGACTTTTCAAGTTTATGAAGATCCTCTACAATTAAGTCCTCTCATTCAAGTGACTAAAGATCGATCACTTCCTTTACCCTAGCATATGTATTGTAGTAACGTCCGTTGACCTTCTCTCAAGGACGTATCCTATGACCAACGGATTAATTCTCACTGAGTAATATTTCTTGTCATACTCGCACTAATTCCAGACTTCCTTCATACAATATTTAGGTAGCATAGATATATAACAATCCAAACAAAGTCATCCACAACAATACGACCAGGTTAGAATTCTGTATTGACCAACCTCTCTGTATCCATGCCACGACTTTGGCATTTACGAAAATACGGCATATAAACATAAGAAGTATGCAAATCAATTAACTTTGTTTCTTCGTAGGAATCCTCCCCTCTACGGTAATTCAAAAGGGCTAACGACTCCGTCTGTCCATTCTAGGAAGGACATACTGTGATGACTTCCCGCTAGATCAGAACTATGAGCGGCCTTATACATTAATTTACTCAATAAACATTCAATGACATGGGGCGACACTTACATGCTACTTCTACTCTTGGCTGCATCATGAACCAGTAGAGATCATACAAAAGTAATGGCTTCTTCCAAACTTGCCAATAAAATATTCCAAGAAATATACCTCGGACATAAACACAGTCCGTACTGCCCCGAACTCACATGACGTCACTCTTTTCCCAAACTAGGTTACACGTGCGTCCAAAGCAACTCACACTGCATTGTGCACGTCAGTGCGTGAATCAATCGAACGCACAAATAATAAAATATATAAAGACTGGTGCGTACATTTGGCAGGACCGAAGACTACCCCCTTAGGTAATAAATGTGCGTAACAATATATACATACAATATATAAAATATAAAATATAAAAAATCGATAATGACGGAAAATTAAAAAATTTATAATCTTGGACTAGTTTACTAAGGGGGGTCTTTGAAGCGAGTGGCGGTTTTTTGTGCTGGCGTGGGTGACGACGCATGGGTGTAATGTAGCGGGCGGGTTTAGGTTAGGGTGAATTTTTGCGTGAGGTTGTATTGTGTTGTTGTATTGTGTGTTGGTGTGTTTATTTATATATATATACATACAATATATAAAAAATATAAAAAATCGATAATGACGGAAAATTAATATAAAAAAATCGATAATGTTGGATTAGGTTACTAAGGGGGTCTTTGAAGCGAGTAAACGTTTTTTGTGCTTGCGAGGGTGACGATGTATAATGGGTATAGGTTAGGGGGGATTTTTGTGTGATGTTGTTTTGTACTGTTATACATATATATTTACATATAATACAACAATTAGACATATATACATACATATATATACATATATAAAATATAAAATATAAAAAATCGATAATGACGGAAAATTAAAAAATTTATAATCTTGGATTAGTTTACTAAGGGGGGTATTTGAAGCGAGTGGCGGTTTTTTTGTGCTGGCGTGGGTGACGACGCATGGATGTAATGTAGCGGGCGGGTTTAGGTTAGGGTGAATTTTTGCGTGATGTTGTTTTGGGTTGTTGTGTTGTGTGTTGGTGTGTTTGTTTATACATATATACATACAATATATAAAAAATATAAAAAATCGATAATGACGGAAAATTAATTTTAAAAAAATCGATAATGTTGGATTAGGTTACTAAGGGGGTCTTTGAAGCGAGTAAACGTTTTTTGTGCTGGCGAGGGTGACGATGTATAATGGGGTATAGGTTAGGGGGGATTTTTGTGTGATGTTGTATTGTACTGTTAAACATATATATTTACATATAATACAACAATTAGACATATATATATATATATATATATATATATATATATATATATATATATATATATATATATATATATATATATATTGACAAAGTTAATTGGTCTGTGGGTGTCGTCTAATCACTTCTCTTTCGTGTACGCCTAGGAGCTCTCAGAGCACATTCGGTTCGGATTACTTGGCGAGTCTGTCACTTCTTTTTAGTGTAATCATCTTCAACAAGGTGAGTGTCTGTTGTTATCACGCCATCGTTTATGAAGGAAAAACAGTCTTGTGGCTATATTTAATATCTCACTCCTCTAGCTGTCAAAGTTTTTTTATGGCAAACAAAATTCTGATAAAACCTCCATGTAAAAACAACCATATTGCTCTACTTGAATGGTAATATCTCACTCCTCTAGCTGTCAAAGTTTTTTTATGGCAAACAAAATTCTGATAAAACCTCCATGTAAAAACAACCATATTGCTCTACTTGAATGGTAATCCTCACACATTTTGTAAATTTCAATAATTCTCATTTTTGGCAAGGTATACCATATCATTATATGCCAATGTCTTTCAGAAAGCTTAAAAATTTTTTATGTATGTGTAACACAAAGGTTCGATGTAAAAACACCCACATATAACTACTTGAGACGTCTTCAACACTTTATGTAAATTCTAATGATTCTCCTATTTGCCATGTTGTATCTATTATATCATGTCTGTACATATTAATGTATTTTATGGAGAATAAAGATTCTGATATGTATGTATGTATGTATGTATGTATGTATGTATGTATGTATGTATGTATGTATGTATGTATGTATATATATATATATATATATATATATATATATATATATATATATATATATATATATATATATAATATATATGAGACTTGATAATCTGGTATATATATTATATATAATTATATATTTTTATATATATACTTTTATATATATATATATATAAAATATATCTTTATATATATATTATACTATATATATATATCTTATCCTTCTATATCTTCATATATATGTGTGTGTATATGTATATATATATATATATATATATGTATATATATATATATATATATATATATATATATATATATATATATATATATATATATATATATATATATATATATATATGTGTGTGTGTGTGTGTATATATATATATATGTATGTATATATGTCTAATTGTTGTATTATATGTAAATATATATGTATAACAGTACAATAAAACATCACACAAAAATCCACCGTAATTTATACCCCACTATACATCGTCACCCTCGCCAGCACAAAAAACCTCCACTCGCTTCAAAGACCCCCTTAGTAACCTAATCCAACATTATCGATTTTTAAAAATTAATTTTCCGTCATTATCGATTTTTTATATTTTTTGTATATTTTATGTATATATGTATAAACAAACACACCAACACACAATACAACAACACAATACAACATCACACAAAAATTCACCCTAACCTAACCCCGCCCGCTACATTACATCCATGCGTCGTCACCCACGCCAGCACAAAAAAACCGCCACTCGCTTCAAAGACCCCCCTTAGTAAACTAATCCAAGATTATCGATTTTAAAAATTTTCCGTCATTATCGATTTTTTATATTTTATATTTTATATATGTATATATATGTATGTATATATGTCTAATTGTTGTATTATATGTAAATATATATGTATAACAGTACAATACAACATCACACAAAAAATCCCCCCTAACCTATACCCCACTAAACATCGTCACCCTCGCCAGCACAAAAAACCTCCACTCGCTTCAAAAACCCCCTTAGTAACCTACTAATTATCGATTTTTTATTTTTCCGTCATTATCGATTTTTTATATTTTATATATTGTATGTATATATATATATATATGCCTAATTGTTGTAATATATGTAAATATATATGTATAACAGTGCAATACAACATCAAACAAAAATCACCCCTAACCTATAACCCACTATACATCGTCACCCTCGCCAAAATATACCCCCTAACCTACACCCCACTATACATCGTAACCCTCGCCAGCACAAAAACAATACCCTGCTCCCTTAAACAACCCCCTTAGTAAACTAAGCCGCCGTTTTCGATTTTTATATTTTCCTCTTTAACTCAAGTATTCTTTTAAAAGAGCTCATTAACTATATACTTCTATTTATAATCCTTTGTATCTATGTTGTAAGATAAATACATGTCTAACTAAATATTTTTTATAAACAACAACACAATACCATAATTGAACTATGATAGGACGCAAGCTGCTCGTCAGAGGAAGTCACCCCGACTAAAATATATCTCTGTATAAAAGTCACGCGCCTCCTGCGCTCCGCCTGAATACTAACCATTTTCCTTATATAAAAAGGTCACGCCCCGCCTGCGCTCCGCCTGAAACCGCCTCGTTTTGCACATTGTATACTACTATCACATTATAATCAATGGCAGATGGAGGCATGCATTACAAGACGTGAAAGTATGAAGAGGCGCAGATGTGGGAAGTGATCACTACCTAGTAGTAGCAAGACTGAAGGTGAAACTCGGAGCTTCTGGACCAGGTGCAGTCAAACAGAAAAGATATAACATCACGAAACTTAAAGACCCCCTCACCAGACAAGCTGTCGTGGTTGATGTAAATAGACGATATCAGATTGCCAAAAGCCAGGGAAGTACAGTGACCGATGATTTCGACCAGAAATTCAACACCATCTCAACAATATACAAGGAAAGAAGCGAGTCATGCTTGGGATTCCAGGAAAGAAAGAGACAAGATTGGAGAACACCAGAAACGTTAAACAACATATCGAAGAGTGTCGTGAAACATTCTACATCCACATATATAAATTAAAAAGTAAAAGTAAAGCCAAACAAATTAATTCAATAAAAGGAAAGAAGAATGGTAAAAGACCAGTGCTGTCACAATGGCGTACAAAAATCCCCCTTTTTCTACTTCGTCTGCATATTGTAACGCTTTCACGTTTACTAGTATAGCCTACTGCATCGACTACACGCGGTTAAAAAAAAACACAATAAAACGTGTACTGTATTTCTTAGAAAACCTTGAGATACGCACACTGCTTAATGACCTAGATTAATACTAGCATTAATGTCATTATAGACACTGCGTAATGAAAAGACAGACGGACCTAGAGAGAGAGAGAGAGAGAGAGAGAGGGCTGAACGGAGGAACGCAAGCAATACTACCACAGTCTCGCGATTAATAGTAACGCAAATTCCACGCGTAAGGCCTGAAGCACTAACTTTTTTTCAAATAAACAGGGACAAAAAACACTACCAATACGAGGTTAAGTTTTAAAAAACATGGTTAATGCTTATTAGGAAACATGACTCAATACTGTTTTATGTCTGAAATCCTGATAGTACAGATGACACCCCATCATATCGAAGTGAACGAGTGGTAGAAGAAAATACATATTTTGAACGCAGCCACTTAGCTCAATTAAATTTATATATTTGGGTTCCTTAGGAATTGCTGACAAAGAATATGTTAAGTGTTACGCAAATAGTCTAGGAATTAACAAATTATAGCCAAAATAAAATAGTGAGGTTGTCTGACAGCACCAAATCATAATTGCTCAGTGGCATGTTTTGAAACCACTATTTTACGGGAAATAGGCCAACAAGTTAAATCCGATTTTATTGGCTAGAATTATATGTAAGGCGAAACACGATTAGTCGGACTGCAAATACTATTTTTGGTTGTTAGGGGAAACGTAGGAAGGGTAAATTTTTTCAAAAGCTTTTGTAAACATGGTCCTATTGGCTAGACAATTTAATATAGTCAATTAGGAGCGTCTGTTCAGTGCCACTTTTTTGAAATTAAACTGTGTAGAAACAAGTGCGTTGAGATCCAGTTCATAATTTTTCTAATGAAAGCCTGGGACATAGGCAGATCGGAATTGTGCCATAAATCATCGCCAGTCAACGTTTTTGTTTAATATTTCCATGAATTGTGGTAAGATTGACATATTTGATATCTTTTAGATGAAAATTGAATGTGAATTGATAATTTATGTCTGTATTTGTGTGTGGTTCAGTAGCAAACATGAGGCAAAGCCTAGATATTGCTCCAACCTGAACAAAACTTCTCGGAGAGAAGTATAACTATATGGAATCGCCAAATAGTACTGTGACACCTATCTTATTGTATAGAAGGAATTACAGCTGAAATTGCAGAGGCGTAGTAACCATTAGGGAGAGGAATACTGGTGAATGTTATTACATGAGAAGCTAACAGTTGGCCTACGACGCTGAACTCAGTGTTTGTTATGTATTGTGCTCAGTGTGGAAATAGATTATAAATTAGTTCTGAAGTAGGAGGTACAACCTTCTTGTTTCAGGGACCGTGGTACTAACGCATTAAAGCAACCCTTGGTCTGAGTTTTGCTGAATCCAGAAGCTGGTAGCATACTCCTTGGTAAAGATATCGACCATTGTGGTGTCTCAAGAACACGGTGAAGCAAGCGAGCAGTGGAGACTGTTTCCTGCCGTCCACACAGAAGTTAAGATTCATGGCCAGAGCAGCTCAATCTTGTGTATACCCCATCTAACAGAGACTTTACCTTAAATCTAGAGGGACATTTATTTGTTTCAAATAAACAGAAACTGTGACCTTTCCACTATTAGTTCCACGAGAAACAAACACTTGAAGTCATGATGACAAACAACAACATAGCTGGAAAAGCCAGTATTACCTCATAGCACTACAGCACAACTTACACACATATTGCAATAATAATACATGTCAATACAAAGATTCTATCTATAAATTGTGTACATATAACTTGTGATTACATTTGATTGTGATTCCTGGTTCACTTTGTAGTTGAATCAGGATATCTAATATTTGAAGGAATTAATACATATATTTTTAAACTTTAACACTTGACTCATTTAAGATAGTCTTATAGTGTTCTATGTATGTGAGTGTCACAGTGTTGTAAAGTATTGTGGATTAAATTAAATTGTTTATCTTTCAGTTGGTTGTTGTGAACATACACTTCATCATTATCATAACCCTAGACATTCAACGTAGTCATCACAATATTCCAGAATAGGTCTGACTGAGGACTAAATGTGGTAGCAAGTAAGGTCATCTGTAATACACCACACTTATTAGATACAGATACCTTCACAGCTGATCTCAGTCAGTACACTAAGTCCCCTATAAATATTTATATCATCCCACTTTACCACATATATTGGGGTCTCGCTCCCGGGATTTTGAACCTTCCCCTAGCATATATATTGGGAGTAATTCACTGCGGGAAATTATAAAAATTAAAAGGTATTCTTGGGTGGAAAAATAAGGTTGAGCTCTTAGTGCCTGTGGTTGTCCTTAGATAATTATTTATAGATAAAATTGTTTGGTTAAATATTGTATACATTTGCCTCTTAGAAAATGGCCGACTTGGCAAAATTTCGATCTGCTGCTGTGCAGACTGCTAAAGAGTTAGGAATGGACGGGCAAGTTATTATTGCTTATGTCACTACTGAATGTGACAAATATATTGAACGTGAAGAAAGAAAATGTGAAGCCGATAGAAAGTTAGAGGCGGAAAAGGAAATTAAGAGGTTGCAGATTGAGGCTGAGGCTAAGGCATTGGAGGCAGAAAAAGAGGAAAAAAGATTGACTGCCGAAAGAGAAGAAAAAAGATTAGCTGCAGAAAGAGAAGCAGAAGAAAGAAGACAGGCTGCAGAAAGGGAAGCAGAAAAGGAGGAGAAGAGATTACAAAGGGAGCACGAGTTACGACTAAGGGAGTTGGAATTTCAAGGCCATGCTCTTGAAAATGGTGCCAGTCCCTTTACATCTGATGCCACTGCTAGTCAGGGAGCCTCAACGTCAGCTATGAACTTTCATTTAGATCATTTTGTTGAGAAAGAAGATGATATCGAGAGCTATCTAAATAGATATGAACTGTTAGCTACCACGTATGGGTTAGAGAGAGAAAGGTGGAGCTTAAAGTTATCTCAAGGGCTTCGTGGTGCAGCTTATGAAGTTTTTGCCAAAATGAGCAGAATTGATCAAGAAAATTATGACATGCTAAAACAGGCTCTTTTGTTAAGATATGAAAAGAATGGTGAATTTTATAGAAAAAAATTTAGGTATGCTAAACTACTGTCAGGTGAAACCTATCACCAGTTCTCTGCACGGTTAGAGACATACTTGGAGAAATGGACTTCTCTGGGGAAAACCCAAGATCTTAAGGAAATGATCCTTATAGAACAATTAAGAGAGTCCATGGCTCCAGACCTGAGAAAGTTTCTCATGGAACAAGGTGCAGAGAGGCTGGGTGAGTTACTAAATGTTGCTGAAAGGTATCAGGCAGCTCAAGCAGAGGTAACAGGTAATAAAAAGAAACAGGTAGACTATTTTAGGGCACCACAAAACCTTGATACGTTTTATCCTAGAGATCAGAACAAAGGTAAGCACCAGTTTGATAGGCCACGGTATGACCATAAAAATAAAAACCCATAATTCGATGAAAGGAAATATGATGAAAGAAAATCTTTCAACCAAGGAAGGAGGTGGTGTAAAAATTGTAAGATGAACAATCATGACACTGACCGTTGCAGAAGGAACCCTATAGTAATGGCCACCCTTCAGGTCAGGTCGACCTCAAGAAAGGAGGAGGATATTATGTTAAATACCACTCCAGAAGAGTTGAGGAAGGCACAGGCTGGGGATAAGACCCTCAAGCCTTGTTTTAAGAAGTTGTCCAATTGTCGCACACCTCCAGGAAAAGGAGACTTCTATGTGAAAAACAAACTGATATACCGGAAGACTGGAACTAGATCCAAAGGTCAGGGACAGCTGGTACTTCCTAAAAGGTATAGGACAGACTTAATAAGGAGCTCACATGTGAAACAAGATGGGGACCATGAGAAAATAGGTACCTTCATTCAAAAGGTAGCTCAGAATTATTATTGGCCCAAGGCAAGGTGGGACATTGAAAATTTTGTAGAGAGGTGTAGCATAGCACATGAGGGAACACCCACAAGTGGGAACATTGATCAGGACCTGGACACGCCACGGGGCAAACTTAGGCCTGACAATAGAAAGAATAATAAAGTGGACCAAGTGAAATGGGAAGCCCCTTTTCACGGACAAGCTTCAATTAACTGTTTTACAATGGCCACTATGCGGCGAGTGCAAAAAGATGTCTTACCCCAGAATAAGCCGAAAATCCCTCAATCGGACTTATGTAAACTGGAGAAAGAAGATGTAGAGAGGAAATCTCTCATCAAGAGTTCTAAGTGGGGAGAAAGCCCCAAGAGAAAAATTGGTAGCGGTCGTTTTGTGCAGGATGATTCTGGAAAGAAAAATCATCACTACAGTGTTTCTAGTGGAAGAGACCCTACCAGTGCATGGAAAAATAGACAAGAATGCTAAAGACAGAGATTTGGCAGTGGGAGAGAAGGTACTGCTTCTTCTACCCGGTAGTCAGAATAAGTTACAAATTGGATGGCAAGTTCCATAAACAGTTCTAGAGATGGTGTCTAGAACAAATTATAAGATAGATAAGAAGGGGAAAGAAAAAATCTATCATGTGAATCTCCAGAAGAAATATTTGGAAAGAGAAAATCAAGAAGAGACACACTTGTTGACCTTGTCCATTGCAATGGAGATGAAAAAGGAACCACTTTCATCATTTGAATATCCATTACATCCTTGTGAGACAGCGGCACAGGTGAAAATCAGTACACATTTAACGAAAAATCAGAAGGAGAGAGTGCAACAGGTTTTAGATGATCATACAGAGGTGTTAACGGACCGACCGGGGCATACAAACTTATTGGAATATGAAATGAGGCTGATAGACCCCACACCTGTCTGTATGAAATCCTATTCGATTCCTTTTGCTAAGGAGAAAGCCTTGAAGGAAGAGATAGACTATTTGTTGAAGGAGGGAATAATTTCACACAGTGAATCTTCGTATAGTTGCAGTGTGGTGCTCTTAAGGAAACCCTCTGGAGAACATAGACTCTGTATAGATTACAGGAGACTGAATGCTATCACAGAAGGTCAGGTGGATCCATTGCCGGATACAAATCAGTTGTTTGCCAGGGTAAATAAAGCTAAATATTTCTCAAAAGTGGATCTGAGTACAGGATACTATCAGATTCCAGTAAAGCCTGAGATCAGACCAATTGTTGGCTGGGAACATTTCGGAGGAGCAAAGTGTCTCCCTTGTTGCCTTTTGAATTGAGGATAGTCCGAGTGTTTATTAAGGCTGATGAGAAATTATTGGATCCACTACACAACTCAGATATCACCATATAGATCAACTCCTCATAATGTACAATTTGAGGAACATCTAATCTTCTCTGGACATGACGTTGAGCAGACTCAGAGAAAAGAAATGGTGAATATTGATTGCTAAGCAGTAGTTAGACAAGCCGTAACACTTGCAGCTGTACAGTAACATATCTGAAATGGATTCTTGGATTGCAGAAGTCTGGGGCAGATTTCTTGAGTCGTGCCTACTTTGAATTGACCCACCTGCATTAATCCATGATAAAAATAAAATTAGCATCTGTGATGCGGATTTTCTAAGCCGCCATCCGTGTGATGAAAATCACCGTAAGCCCCAGGAATAATATTAAATTTCTCTATGTGTATATAGAATTATAGACTGACATATAACGTCTGTTTTAAGTGGGGAGAATTTGTCGTGAAACATTCTACATCCACATATATAAATTAAAAAGTAAAAGTAAAGTCAAACAAATTAATTCAATAAAAGGAAAGAAGAATGGTAAAAGACCAGTGCTGTCACAATGGCGTACAAAAATCCCCCTTTTTCTACTTCGTCTGCATATTGTAACGCTTTCACGTTTACTAGTAAAGCCTACTGCATCGACTACACGCGGTTCAAAAAAACACAATAAAACGTGTACTGTATTTCTTAGAAAACCTTGAGATACGCACACTGCTTAATGACCTAGATTAATACTAGCATTAATGTCATTATAGACACTGCGTAATGAAAAGACAGACGGACTTAGAGAGAGAGAGAGAGAGAGAGAGAGAGAGAGAGAGGGCTGAACGGAGGAACGCATGCAATACTACCACAGTCTCGCGATTAATAGTAACGCAAATCCCACGCGTAAGGCCTGAAGCACTAACTTTTTTTCAAATAAACAGGGACAAAAACACTACCAATACGAGGTTAAGTTTTAAAAAACATGGTTAATGCTTATTAGGAAACATGACTCAATACTGTTTTACGTCTGAAATTCCGATAGTACAGATGACACCCCATCGTATCGAAGTGAACGAGTGGTAGAAAAAAATACATATTTTGAACGCAGCCACTTAGCTCAATTAAATTTATATATTTGGGTTCCTTAGGACTTGCTGACAAAGAATATGTTAAGTGTTACGCAAATAGTCTAGGAATTAACAAATTATAGCCAAAATAAAATAGTGAGGTTGTCTGACAGCACCAAATCATAATTGCTCAGTGGCATGTTTTGAAACCACTATTTTACGGGAAATAGGCCAACAAGTTAAATCCGATTTTATTGGCTAGAATTATATGTAAGGCGAAACACGATTAGTCGGACTGCAAATACTATTTTTGGTTGTTAGGGGAAACGTAGGAAGGGTAATTTTTTTCAAAAGCTTTTGTAAACATGGTCCTATTGGCTAGACCATTTAATATAGTCAATTAGGAGTGTCTGTTCAGTGCCACTTTTTTTAAATTAAACTGTGTAGAAGCAAGTGCGTTGAGATCCAGTTCATAATTTTTCTAATGAAAGCCTGGGACATAGGCAGATCGGAATTGTGCCATAAATCATCGCCAGTCAACGTATTTGTTTAATATTTCCATGAATTGTGGTAAGATTGACATATTTGATATCTTTTAGATGAAAATTGAATGTGAATTGATAATTTATGACTGTATATGTGTGTGTGGTTCAGTAGCAAACATGAGGCAAAGCCTAGATATTGCTCCAACCTGAACAAAACTTGTCGGAGAGAAGTATAACTATATGGAATCGCCAAATAGTACTGTGACACCTATCTTATTGTATAGAAGGAATTACAGCTGAAATTGCAGAGGCGTAGTAACCATTAGGGAGAGGAATACTGGTGAATGTTATTACATGAGAAGCTAACAGTTGGCCTACGACGCTGAACTCAGTGTTTGTTATGTATTGTGCTCAGTGTGGAAATAGATTATAAATTAGTTCTGAAGTAGGAGGTACAACCTTCTTGTTTCAGGGACCGTGGTACTAACGCATTAAAGCAACCCTTGGTCTGAGTTTTGCTGAATCCAGAAGCTGGTAGCATACTCCTTGGTAAAGATATCGACCATTGTGGTGTCTCAAGAACACGGTGAAGCAAGCGAGCAGTGGAGACTGTTTCCTGCCGTCCACACAGAAGTTAAGATTCGTGGCCAGAGCAGCTCAATCTTGTGTATACCCCCTCTAACAGTGACTTTACCTTAAATCTAGAGGGACATTTATTTGTTTCAAATAAACAGAAACTGTGACCTTTACACTATTAGTTCCACGAGAAACAAACACTTGAAGTCATGATGACAAACAACAACATAGCTGGAAAAGCCAGTATTACCTCATAGTACTACAGCAATCCTTACACACATATTGCAATAATAATACATGTCAATACAAAGATTCTATCTATAAATTGTGTACATACAACTTGTGATTACATCTGATTGTGATTCCTGGTTCACTTTGTAGTTGAATCAGGATATCTAATATTTGAAGGAATTAATACATATATTTTTAAACTTTAACACTTGACTCATTTAAGATAGTCTTATAGAGTGTTCTATGTATGTGAGTGTCACAGTGTTGTAAAGTATTGTGGATTAAATTAAATTGTTTATCAGTCAGTTGGTTGTTGTGAACATACACTTCATCATTATCATAACCCTAGACATTCAACGTAGTCATCACAATATTCCAGAATAGGTCTGACTGAGGTCTAAATGTGGTAGCAAGTAAGGTCATCTGTAATACACCACACTTATTAGATACAGATACCTTCACAGCTGATCTCAGTCAGTACACTAAGTCCCCTATAAATATTTATATCATCCCACTTTACCACAAAGAGAAAGGAAATGAAAAGAAAGAAAACAGAAGCTAAATCTCCCAGGTTAAAAAAAATATGTAGTGAACAGTACAGTCAGCTGGACAAAGAAGTAAAACGTCCAACCCGTGCCAACAAAAGGACATTTCTGGATGACCTTGCAAGACAGGCAGAAGAGGCAGCACTGAGAAATGAACAAAGCACAGTTTATAAAATAACTAAAACTATCAATGGAAAACGAGGTGCAAATAATATAAGCAACATAAGAGACAAGCAAGAAAAGCTCATCACCACAGCACAGGGGCGGGAAACAAGATGGGCAGGGCATTTCAGAGAAACTCTGAACAAAGAACCACCAGAGACACATTTGAATGTTCCTGAGGCTGAAAATGATCTAGATGTTAACACAGACATTCCACAAAAGGAAGTAATCACCACGGCAATCAAAGGGTTAAAGAATGGAAAAGCTCCGGGCTACGATAATTTAAAGGATGAGTTACTCAAGGCAGAACCTAGATAATCATCCAGAGAATTTAAAAAGCAGTTGACCATAAACTGTGGAAAGAACAAGCGGGTTTTAGAAAGAACAGAAGATGTGCAGATCATATATTTACCCTCAGGAACATCATAGAGCAGTGCTCAGAATGGCAGAGACAGCTATGCAATAACTTTGTTGATTTTGAAAAGGCTTTTGATAGCATACACATGTACAGCCTATAGAAAATACTGAGGGCTTATGGAATTTCCAGCTGCATTGTTTCCATTATAAAAAGCCTCTATTCTAACTTTACATGCAATGTTGGATTGAGTAATGTAACTTTCGAAGTGAAAACAAGAGTACGACAGGGATGCCGCTTATCGACAACGTTATTTTTGACAGGCATAGATTGGATGATGCACCAGACAACAGAGGGCAGTCCAAGAGGAATTAGATGGACAACGTTTTATACACTTGAAGACTGGAATATGCAGATGACATTGCGCTACTCACACATTCAGATCAACACATCCAAGAAAAACCGATAGACTGAATAAGAATAGCCAGAAGGTTGGTCTGAACATCAATCTGAAGAAGACAGAGGTCATGACGCTCAATGTGGGCAATCCTGAGACAGTAAAAATAAGGAACCAGAATTTAGAACAGACAGACACATTTACTTACCTAGGATGCATAGTAACACCAGATGGCGGAACAAGCAAGGACATTAACAACAGAATGAATAAAGCGAGAACAGCCTTTGCTAGTCTCAACAACAGTTGGAAGTCTTCCCAGTACAGCACAAACACTAATTTAAGACTGTATGAGAGCTGTGCACTTTCTGTGCTTCTCTATGGTGTGGAATGCTGGAGAGTAACAGAGAAGGAAATGTCGAAACTGTCCTCCTTTCACACAATCTGCCTAAGGAAAATTCTCCGAATCTTTTGGCCGAATACCATCACCAACCAAGCACTTTTTATTCGGAGTAACCAGGAATACATGCACACCATGGCAGACACTAGCGTTGGGTTGGTTACATCCTCAGAAGGGACCCTTATACCATTACAAGAACAGTAATGCTATGGACCCCCAAAGGAAAGCGAAAGAGAGGCCGACCAAAAACAACCTGGCGAAGAACTGTGGAATCCGAGATGCAAAGAATGAACCAGAGTTGGAGCACTGTACAAAGGGTGGCCGACGACCAAGCAAAGTGGAATCATTTTCTTGCTGTCATACAAGACGCCAGCTGGCCTGATGGCCACTGACTGCTTTGACGATCGGCGGCAATGGATCAAAGAAGAAGAAGAAGAAATAATTAAACGTTTGATATTTTTAATTCGAAACTCCTTCATTTGCGTGATAATAATTTACTGAGAAAACGTATTTACAAGCTTTTTTCGTACTACGATTTCATATTACATAAACCGGTAAATTTCTAGTCATTTCCACGTACGTCCTGAACGAACGAGATAGGAACTCGAAATTCTGCGCAGAGAGAAGCCATGAAGAAATCAGTCGTTGAAATACCTGCTAAAACCGTTGTACTATCAGTGAAGATTTGCTTTATCTCATCCACTCTACGTAGCCTTCTTCCTACCAGCCATTACCATAGGGGCCCACCTTCAACTTTGTCATGTGACACTCCCAGACGTCAACTTGAATATGTATAAAGAAAGCAGTGGTCAGCTTCAGGCTTTTCCTATCTCCATAGAGCTTTTCCCTGGAATGGCACTGGTTACGGACAAATTTCACCATTCTATGTCCAACGAGAACATAACTCGCCATTCTCTGTTCAATGAGAACATACCTGAACATTTTCTGTCAAATGAGAACATAACCTGCCCTTCTCTGTCCAGTGAGATCATAACTCGTCATTCTCTGTCAAATGAGAACATACCTCGACATTCTCTATCCAACGAGGTAAAAACTCGCCATTATCTGCCGAATGAGAACAAAACTTGCATTTCTTTTTCCAGTGAGAACATAACTCGCCATTCCTTGTCCAACGGGAGCATAACTCGCCATTCGTTGTCCAATGATAACATAACTTGCTATTCTCTGACCAATGAGAACATACCTCGCCATTCTCTGTCTAATTAGAACATATCTCGTCATTCTTTGTCCAATGAGAACATAACTTGCTATTCGTTGTCCAATAAGAACATAACACGCCATTCTTTGCCCAATTAGAACATTGTCGCTCATTGGCAGTAAATTTGAATTTTCCAATCCGTTTCAGCCCCTCTGTTGGCCTTACTCTTTAAATGTTTCTATATTTACCGGCTACATCAACTTTATTTTTTTAAGTTTAATTACCAAAATAAACTTCCATCACAACATATAAAATTACATCAAACATTTACAAATAGTCATAAAGCCAATGAATTGCTACAAGAATGATAGACCCGTTGGTATGATCTTTTCCCTCGATGTATAGCCCACAGTCCTGATAGAAGAAAAGTGATAGCCCCAAACAGTCACGGATACATATGCTATAGTCTAAGATTTCCCTTTAAAGGTATGAACAGACTTGGATACTCTGATCTATCCTAAGGAAAAATATTGTTAGCAACAACATTTGCATAAAGAAATTTAAGACAGCAAATAATGGGTGCCAAAATACAACAATAAAAGAATCGCCCAGTCCTGCATTCACTCTATTCAGTCAGCAGTGATCACGTGCTTTCGTTCGTACTTACAGCTTTCGTAGCAACTTCTGGACAAACAATTTTTAGAACATGCACATACAGACTCTCCAATGGTAGTCTTGGCCAAGAGAACCCCAGTTCCAAAAAGACGGGTTGAATTCACTGCTTCAGGGAACGTTTTCTTGGTTATACTTATTTTAGGATATCTGGTTCTGTCACATTAAAATTGTCCAGGCACGAACGTTAACAGCGAGCACAGTGTCAATAGCTTAGATTTCTAGTAACTAGGAATGTCAGGTAACTGCCTTCTCTCAGTACAGGATTTTATTTGGTCACACCACATACTAGTCACAACTCCGTTCGGAATGTTACTGATATTAATATTTTGCTTGCCACAAGGGCTGAAATGTACTTGATGTTTTTCTCTGGAAGAATCAAATCAGGCTCGAGGGGCCCGTTACTTCATTAAATCTTAGAAAAGTTTGAATAATGGGTACTCTGTCGTTCTGGATGCCAATGCAATCTAGACAGGTCTTACTTTATACACCCAAGTCTTTAAGAAAAAAATGTTTTTGTTCTTCACAGATGTTTCTCCGTACAAAACGCTGGCAAAGTTGGGTTACCCCAGTTTTCACTGAATAAAGAAAAACAACATATAAAATACTTATACATACTATGTACTCGGTTATAACGTACATTATAAACTGCAAGCGGAGAGCTTGACTTATCGTTTAAAATTCCCGTGAAATAAGTTATATTCATAAAAATCAATCATCATGAATTAGAAATACATACGTATTTCGTCAATACTCAATGATGAATGAGTGCAGTTATAAGTTAGTTTTAAAAATATTCTCGACTGAGTATTTAGCAGTTAAATTAAATTTATTTATAGCTGCATGAGTTTAAGCTAGAAATTATAATTTATTCTGCTTTCCACTGAGACACGTCACTAAAGAATGTAACAGACTTATAAATTAATTTCTCTGCACAAAAATCTAACTGGTAAAATGAAATAAGCGGTTATCCCTGAATCACTCAATACAATAGATATTAATAATAATTACCTCCACACAGAACTACAGGCGATCGCACAAACTTAGAATGATACGCTTATATTTATTGGGAGTCTAGAAGCTCGGCAAAATTTCCGAAACAAACTCAAAATTCGCTATACAGCTTATTCTCTTTAGCACGAAACAATCTGTCTACTGCAAATTTGGAGAACAGAATGAAGTCACGTTTAAACTCCTTCTAGGATATATGAAAAGACAAAGCATCCCGCGTTATTTCGAAATCCGAAATAGCGCCGGTATCTCCCCCTCTCCTAACACTTCACATTAACTCAGAAGCCTGCCATAACCTGTCAATACGCGTCTTAACGCCTTCTCCGACATGCGGCTATTTAGGCGATGTATGTCTGGCGCTTTCCACACCTCAGGCCGAGAAACTGGCCGAAGGACGCCGTGTCAGATGAAAATGTTAGACGATATGTCTGCCATCCCATGTCTATCGAGACGAATTTCGCACTATTCGCTCACCTGCAGAGACTGCCATCTGACGTAATAAAATGCTTTCTCAGTAAGAGAAAAGAAACAGGTAAACGTTAGAATAGGAAAATATATATTCGCAAACGATAATAAAGTAGAGGACACGGGTAGAAAAGAAAAGAATATAGAACATTTATTGATCTTAATCTCTATGCGACACAGACCCATACCCAATTAACCGTAGTTTTTCACGTTTGTGTGTCTTGTTGTCACATAGCTGTGTGTGTGTGTGTAGTTAAACTTATATTTATATGTATGAGGAGGGCAAGGTTGTCTTGTACTAAATTATAGTCGTATAGATAGGATGGAATAGAGAAACTTACTCATTCCATAGACATATTTGTTCCTTAAACTATCACCCGTGAAATCTATTTCTTACACACCCTTTTTTTCTCACGTACTTATCAACATCCACTCTATTCAGACGGGACAAAAATAACTCACAACCTATCTGTACGACACCGCCTAAACCTGGAAATCGGGATTTTTATTGTTCATGATTCATTGTTTTGCAAAACAAAATTGACTACTCATTTTATTGCTCACTTTGCAATATATGTACAATAAATAAATACAAATAAATACAAATATAAAAATAAATAAATACATAAAAACTATAAATAAATAATATAAATTCACATGTAGTGTATTATACCACCAGGAAAAGGTCACTTTTTTCAGTATCTTCTTCTTCTTCGTTCGTCCTGAAAAGGACGTTGGTTGCGTCGTGTCTGTTTACACCGGAGCTGCGATATCTGCAAACGAGGACAAAGAACTTGAAAGATGGCACAGTCACGAAGGTTCTGTGGTGTATTTGTTGAAGGCTGTGCTTTGCAGGAGCGAAGAGGTAATGATGATAATGTCTCTCTCTCTCTCTCTCTCTCTCTCTCTCTCTCTCTCTCTCTCTCTCTCTCTCTCTCTCTCTCTCTTTACGTCTGCTCCGCCTCTTTGCTTCAGAAAAAGCGCATGTGGTATTCCCCACATATAATATCTGGGGGACAAAACTTGCTGCGGAATTTTATATTTGACAAACCCACCTTCTTGTTTTAACAGACTGTGAAGTTAAGATTCAGTCCCGAACTGTAAGATTGGTCAGTCTGTATATTGTTGTCGTTTTGACTCGGTTGTTTTCGAGAAAACCATGACAGCTCCAGCCGTTGAATTCGGAAAAGATGCATCTGCTAGTCCACACTTTTTTCTATTATAGGAAACTTAAAGCACATTTTTTTATGTTCCGAGAAAGTATGCCAGGATTTCCCAGAAAAATGTGGAGAGACGTTTTCTTTATGAAAAAAATAATGTTTGGCTAAAAATTCTCCCCTAGTGCTTGTAAACTGAAAGGACTCAACTGCTAACAGGTCCAGCTCTTTGGTGCACTAGTAATTTATCAAACTGCACAATTAGTAATTCGTTTCTATCGTCGGGTTTATCAGTATAGTCAAAGATTTTCGGGGTGTAATACGGAGGAAAGCAGCAGGGCATGATGGTATAACACCAGAAATGGTTAAGTACATGGGAGCATCAGGCGACCTATTACTCCTAAGGGTCCTACAGGCAGCGTGGTGCAACAAGGCCATACCAATAGATTGGGAGATTGCCATCATAACACCGATGATGCGTGATGCCATATGATGATGGATGGTATCCGCATGTCTGGTTTTGTGTAGTGTGCAGATGTGTTCAGTCAAACAATGTTCATACAAAATAACAGGGCAATCCACATAGGACGTCAGTAAACTCACGACGTATAAAGTCAATGATGCTTGTAACAGCTAGACGTTTTTCTGTATCATTTATTGTGGACGCCACAGTGACAAAATGTATACGCGAATATGTAGGTACATCAGACAGTCATTATCACAGCAACAATGTCAGTATAGCAATGGACGGTAGACAGCATCATAATAAAGGTGATTCACAGACATGTCAATACATTATAAGGCTGTAATGTAGTCGGGAAAATTCTCCATCCCTTTCTATCTTAGCCAGAAGGTAACCAGATGTATGAGATCAGTTCACTCTCCTTAATCTGACTTCAGCAAGACAGACACGTCTGCCGAAGTATAAATAATGTCCTCAAAAATATCCTCTAGTTAACAAAGGTTTTCCAAGCCTAGTTCATTTAACAAAGTAGCAAGTAATGGTCATTGGGACATGCATCAACCGATGCAGTACAATACAGCGACATGTGAGCTGGGAAAACATCTCGTGACGACGACTTTCGAAGACAGGCTATGAATCGAAATCGCTCACGACCAAAAATCGATAGAGTTAATGGAAAGTCAATTTACCTTGCCTTCAGGAAATACACAGAAATATTATGCCTCCCGGCATGTGCAAATACACTAGAGGTATTATCTCGAATAAACGAAATATCCATAAGAGGACTTTCACATTCCTGACAGAACAAAAAATAGCGGAGATCCTCTTTCAGCGAGGCATCTTTCTCGCCATTCAAATCGCTCACTCCACTGGTGGGCGGAAATCGATCGACCAAGAAGCAAGACCAGTCATGCGCAGTACAGCGCAAAATGACCACAGCTCAAAACTTAACTGCATTCAATACCAACGCGAGAAGACAAATGCTTACCGAGAAAAGTGACTATAAATTTCAAGCAGTTGTTGCCCTTGCGTTATAAAATAGATATTGTAATAAAACGATGTTGCGAGAATTTCTCACGCAACATATCACCACCTCCTCCCGATAAAAAAAATGTGGAACATATTTTTTTTTTTAAAATATCAAAGAGCATGCGATAAGCGGCTCAAAACGCACGAATTATGCGCTGATAATTAATTAAATTGCCTAACATGAGGCTAAATATAGAGTGTCTGGTGAGGATATACCTCAACAGAAAAATAAATATGTCTCAAAAAATATTCAGATCGGGGAGGTGTCACCAACACACATCACGTTAGCATGTAAACACAATATACGTATGCAAGTTACCATAATCATCATTAAACAGCATACTCTAATATTGTCTTTAAAAATGGATGTACAAATCTGATAGGAAAATTTAATTAGTACATTATTTGGCATGTAATGACATAAGTACATAGTAAAGTTAAACTACATGACGATCCAGGACATATGCTCTGGCATTCCGAGGGTAAGTACACAATCTAGAACTCGTCATGCTTGATACTAGTAAGGTAAGTCCTCAGCTCATCAATGACATTCTGAGAAAGTACAAGCATTATAATGCTAATTAATAACTAATATGCTTCATATGGTACAATACATTATTAATAATTGTGGCTGTTTAGTAAACTAACGGCCCTTATATTAACCACTCAGTCCTCCTCTATCATCTTAAAAAACGAACAGAAGAAGATGATAACAAAGCACGATAGTGTGTACATATAAAGTGAGTACAGATGTGCTAATCTATTGTAGTAATATAGGTGTGTTATGACTCTGTAATATATAGGAATATAGGACAGAAGTATTAGTTGGAGTCATGTGGGCATCTAGACAAAATGTCAGCCATCACATTATCCGCACCACGGATAGCTCGTACCGTGAAGTGAAAAGGTTGAAGAGCTATAGCATATCGAGTGGATCTCGAACTCTTCAAATTCTTAGTCTGAATAGCTGTAAGAGCTTTCTGATCAGTCTCTAGAATGAAATGTGCGCCCAGGAGGAATCTTTGTTGTTTTAGAATTGACCAAACCATCGCTAACAACTCACGGTCTAAAACCGAGTAGTTCCTCTCTGCCGCATTTAGTTTTCTAGAAATGTACATAACAGGATGCAGAGTATTTGCATATTCTTGCATCAGTGCTGCTCCAATCCCAGTGGATGAAGCATCACTCCGAAGAACAAAAGTCCTATCAAAAGTAGGTAATCTTAAGATGGGAGGAGAAGAAAATATATTCTTGATTTGGTCTAGTGAAGATTGGCATTCTTCAGACCAACGGACCAGATTAGGCGAACCTTTCTTCAACAATGTTGAGAGAGGTGCCATGATCGAAGATAAATTTGGAATAAATCTCCCATAAAATTGAATTAAACCTAAGAGACTCCTAACTTGTTTCTTCGTTTTAGGAACAGAGATGTTCAGTATTTTGGAAGTATTGTGGTCTTCTGTCTTCAAGAGACCATGACCAACACGATGACCCAGGAAAGAGATTTCACCAAAACCAACAAAAGCTTTAGAAGGTTTTTGCTGTCAAATTATTCTCACGTAGAGTGGACAGTAAGTCATATAACCCTAAATAGTGATCTTCCCAGGTATCACTGAAGAGACAGATGTCATCTAAGTATGCGATGACATCCGAACGATGTGACAGAATTCGACGCATCATGCGAACGAAAGTGGCAGGGGCGTTCATGAGACCAAAAGGCATAACATTCCATTGAAATAGACCCCTAGGTGTAGAAAAAGCAGTAAGAGGTTTGGCATGCTCTGCTAAAGGCACTTGCCAATAACCTTTAGACAAGTCAAGTTTAGTGAAGAATCTAGAATTAGAAAGTCTAATCAGTAGATCTTCTAACAAAGGCATCGGTTCAGCATCGAACTTTGTGACCTGATTCAATTTGCGATAATCAACGCAAATTCGTATGTTCTTATCCTTCTTCCGGACAATAACCATGGAAGAAGAATATGGTGAAGTCGATGGTTCAATTATATTTAATTGAATCATTTCATCCAATTCCTTTTCCACCTGCGACTGAAAGTGTATAGGAATAGGATACGGCCTAACCCTAATTGGATTATTGTCGGTAAGAATTATGTCATGTTCTATGACATCTGTGTGTCCAGGAATGTCAGTGAGAACATCCTGAAATGTTTGTAACATCGACAAGTCTCGTCGATGTTCGTCACCAGAAAGATTAGGAGAAACAGAAACGTTTTTCCAAGATTCCGTGGAATGTAATGGAACCACTGGAAGGGGAAGGTTGACATCAGAGAAGGTAGCTTCCTCATCTTGTATGACAGACAGGGATGAATAATGACCGTGAGGTGCAGGAGCATCATCCGTTGCCTGGAAAATAGGCAGCAAATAGTCCGGACGTTCGTGAAATTCCGAAAGCATGTTTATGTGGAAAGTTTTATGCTTTCCATCAATATCGACCACATAGTCAACATCGGAAACCCGAGAGACTATTGCATACGGACCTTTCCATGCAATAAGAAGTCTATTTTCCCTACTGGGGAGTAGGACGAATGCTTTGTCACCTGGACAAAGTTGTCGTAGACATCTATTCTTGTTAGCAAACTGCCTTGCCTTCTCTTTAGCAATTTCTGATGAAGCAGTTGCTAGCTTACATGCCTCAATGATCTTTTGTCTAAGAGCAATGACATACTCATATGAGGATTGAGTTTCATCGCTAATATCATCGGCAGTGATGAGATCGTGTAATAAAGACATAGGGCCGCGTGGACGCGCGCCAAAGACAAGTTCGAAGGGAGAAAATCCTGTGTGTTCATTAGGGACTTCTCTATAGGCAAAGAGAGCCGCGGGTAAAACCCTGTCCCAATCTTGAGGATGATCTTCAGTTATCTTACCAAGCAAAGTCTTGAGCGTTCTATTCAGACGCTCAACTAACCCATTAGACATAGGATGGTAGATACTACTGAGAGATCGTTCAATATGTAAGGTAGACATTACCTGTGACATAGTGTCAGATATGAGTTGAGTGCCATGGTCTGACAATATTTCTCTGGGGAACCCCAAGCGAGAAAATATCAACCAAAGAGCATCTGCGATATCTGTAGTAGATATGCTCTTAAGAGGAATAGCCTCTGGCCAACGTGTGCACATATCGACACATGTAAGGATAAACTGATGTCCTCTGGCCGACTTGACCTTAAAAGGGCCAATAATATCTATGGCCATTTTCTGGAACGGCCGAATAGGAATGTCAGCAGCCTGGATAGGCGCAGCATGTCGTGGTCCTCTAGATTTGACCTCCTGACATACCTTGCATGATCGGCAGTAAATACGAATGTCCTTATTGACAAAAGGCCAAAAGAAAGCCGCAAGGACTCTCGACTTCGTACGGGCAAAACCCATATGTCCAGCTCATTGCGAGTCATGAGCATGTTGCAATATTTGCACTCTCATGCTCTTGGGAACAAGAATTTGCGAATGTGCCGACGTAGTCGAATCTTGTACCATACGTACAAGTACGCCGTTTCTCATTGCAATCCAAGATTTTCTATTTGTATCCTGATTCGGATCACCTTTCTTCGCAAGAATGAAGAATTTTTTTAAAGAAGGATCTTCTTCTTGCAATTTTATGAAAGAGTCACGAGTAATCACTAAGTGACTATCTTGGCTATCAACTCCATTATCACTATTCAGTGAAGTTTCGGGTGTTTGTAGAGCTTGTGCTCTTGTAACCACTGCATTTGTAGCTTGCATGTTATTATCTTCCCAAGCAGCAATCTGCTGTGGGGTACACTCCCTAACTCCGTGAATACGACCAATAATAAGGTCCGCAATAGGATTAGGTAAGAGACAAGCATGCACATCTCCAGTAAAGAAAGGAGTGGCAATGCGAATTACAGCAGTAGGATATTTTTCTAGAGTGCCGCCAAATGTGTCACATTTAATAACCCTTCCTGTAGCACAAGATGGATCTACAAGCGATTGTCTAACACCAATAGTGGTGCATCCGGAATCGAAAAGTAGTGAGACCGGAGTATCATTAACAAGACCCTTATGTAGGATTAAAGAACCCCTCCCGTCATGCGCAACAGCAGCAGGAAGAGCGGGAAGTGGGTGACCACAACTCAAAGTAGTTATGGTACCCGGTTCGAATAAAGTACTGCATTGGGGGCATTTGTTTGCTCTCTCAAAGTCAAAAGCAGAACTAGTGACAGCGTCAAAGTTTTTATTATCAACAACATGATTACAGGCTCCCTCAGTTTCCTGTTGTACAGAATTAGCCTGCTGATATCTCTTTTTTTTGTGTTGAGATCTACCCCGACTATTATTACCTCTGAAGTTATCAGAGTTATTATTATCTCTGCAATTATTATTGTCTCTATTGTAATTGTTATCATGATTCGAATTCCAGTTTCCACGATTACTATCATGTTCACATTGATGCGAACATCTATTTGTTTGGTTTTGAGGTCTTCGGCAGGAATAACCTCTATTACCATATCCTCTTTTGAAATGCCTATAATTATTAGGGTGATAGTAACGACCACTATCAGGTTGTCTCCAATTCTTCGAAGAAGAATCACCATGAAATTGGTTTCCATGATTTTGACAGAAATTACCGCTACTCTTTCTATCAAAATTTTGTTGGGATCTACGAGCAACGTTTTGGCCATACGGAGCTGCCGAAGCAACTGGTAAACCTTCTTTCACCTTAGAGTTACCCATGGTTATGTGTGGGTGCGCAGTTACGTAATGGCAACAGAAATCTTCCATTTCTTTTATTGTTTTAGGTTTACGTTCATGAAGGAAAGCAAGGAAAGACTCATTGACAGACGACATGACTTTGTCTCTAAGTATTAAGTCCATAAGTCCTTCATAAGTTTTTTCCGTCTTAGATAGTTCAACCCATCGTGAGAAAGTAATGCGTATTCTTGCAATAAACTCGGAGAATTCAACTCCATTTTCAGGTAACATGTTTTTAAATTGTAGACGATAGCCGTCTTCGTTAAGCTGATATTTCTTTAACAGAGCGGCCCTGACAACCTCATAATTGTTCTTGTCAGGTTCATCCACCATATTTAATATACTTAGAGCTTTACCTGTCAGTATCCCTGATAACTGATAAACATATTTTGCTTTGTCTATGTTATGAGCTGTACATGCTTGTTCAAATCTGTCCAGATAGAACATTATGTCATCACTGGAAGGACTAAAAGTTGGCAACTTAATCTTAAAAGTATCATTATTAGCCTTACCAGAAGATGAACCCTTGTTTGAATCATTACCATTACTCATGTTCATCAATTTCAATTTTTCCAACTCTAAAGCTAAGACCTTTTCTTCATGTTCCATTTTTGCTTTCTCTTTCCTCTCATCAGACTCTCTCTGTAGTCTTCTCTCCTCAGCCTGAGCCTCTATTTGAAGTCTTTCAGCTTCTTTCTCAAGTCTTTTATTCTCAGCCTCTTTTTGAAATCTTTCAGCTTCTAGCTGGAGTTTTCTTTCCTCAGCTTCTGATTCCCTTTTTTGTTTTTCCATTTCCATTTGGAATCTTTTTTCATCCACCTGCATCTGCAGTTTCTTTTGTTCAGCTTCCATTGCTTTATCATATCGAGCAGTTGCAAATTCTTCTAACTTATCACCAGTCTTCCCAAGCAATTTACCCTGCTCAATAAAGTGCTCAAATGTAGACATGTTGTCTAACATATGAGTCCAAAACCTGAAATAATTAACTAATTTATTTCAAACCTAAGTGTAACAAGTCTTAATTAAGCACTTGTATATTCACATCACCTTATATTATCCCAGTCTCTGTGGGAAACAAGTCTCCAATCAAAGAACTTGTATATGAAATATCAACAATCAATTCTTGATCATAAGTGCACTTCTCATTCAATAGTGCACGACACTATTCATCATTCATTTATCATCAGTGTAGTAGTAACAGTGCATTAGCATAGCCCATTAACTAATTACTATAACTGTAAACAATGACTATGTAAACACATGCAGAATGTAAACATTGAAAATGTAAACAATGCAAACAATGTAAACAATAACAATGTAAACAATAACAAAGATCAGCAACAATACAAAAATGTTCGCAGAAATCAACTAAAAATAAAGCAGAAATTAATGAAATATCACAAAAAAATGTGACGATATCTGCGATATAATTAAACAAAATACATGACACCACAGTGTATAAACAAAAATGTAGTATGAAACTAAACTGTAGTCAAGAGTAGGCTAACAAATACAAACAAATCAAAACAAAACTAAAGAATGCGAAATAATAACGAAAACAATATTAAAACATGTCATCACAGCTAACATAAATAGCAACAGAAGTCGCTTAGCAAATTCCAGTATCGGAAATTTGCTCACCCTACAGAAAACGCTCACAATAGACGACCTCTATGACGTGGCATAATCTAAGGGAGACACCACCCAACCGAGAACCCGCTGGAATATAAACATATAAATATACGAATAACATATAAACATATAACATATAGAATGAGATGATACACAGAAGACTCAGCAGAAGTATAAGGGCACAGTTTACATACAAACAGGCCACTTAACTTATAGGCTTCCAATCGTAGAACAGCAGAAAAAACGGATGTCAATCAACGTCCTAAAGAGCGAAGCTCCAACGATGATGGCACATCTGAACTGCTTCCACTGCTAACACGATGGTACTTGAGCTTCTGACATACTGTATGTTGAGTTGTTTCGGCACTTGACCTTCTAATCCAAAAGTAAGTTGATGGAAATCGGTACTTGGCCTTCTTCAGAAAACAACCCGTTTCAACCGGCACTTGACCTTCACAAAAAACGACAGCACTGGAACCTTGACAGCAGCAACTTGCTTGACTTGCGTAAAAGATAACAGCAGTCCGAGTTATCCGGCAACATGTAACAACGCCGGGTACTGTCAAATTCTTGTTTCCGTCAAAAAGTTGAAATTTTGACTTTTACCGGGCAACGCCGAGTACTTTGAAAATTTTGAAGATGTTGACTGTCTTGAAGAATGTTAATTTCTTGAAGGATGCTGATGAATTCTTGTTGAAAATGAAGTGGGTAAGGGACCCCGTGTTTGCTGGTACCAGAATCAAACCAGCTTATGGCCACCAAATGATGCGTGATGCCATATGATGATGGATGGTATCCGCATGTCTGGTTTTGTGTAGTGTGCAGATGTGTTCAGTCAAACAATGTTCATACAAAATAACAGGGCAATCCACATAGGACGTCAGTAAACTCACGACGTATAAAGTCAATGATGCTTGTAACAGCTAGACGTTTTTCTGTATCATTTATTGTGGACGCCACAGTGACAAAATGTATACGCGAATATGTAGGTACATCAGACAGTCATTATCACAGCAACAATGTCAGTATAGCAATGGACGGTAGACAGCATCATAATAAAGGTGATTCACAGACATGTCAATACATTATAAGGCTGTAATGTAGTCGGGAAAATTCTCCATCCCTTTCTATCTTAGCCAGAAGGTAACCAGATGTATGAGATCAGTTCACTCTCCTTAATCTGACTTCAGCAAGACAGACACGTCTGCCGAAGTATAAATAATGTCCTCAAAAATATCCTCTAGTTAACAAAGGTTTTCTAAGCCTAGTTCATTTAACAAAGTAGCAAGTAATGGTCCTTGGGACATGCATCAACCGATGCAGTACAATACAGCGACATGTGAGCTGGGAAAACATCTCGTGACGACGACTTTCGAAGACAGGCTATGAATCGAAATCGCTCACGACCAAAAATCGATAGAGTTAACGGAAAGTCAATTTACCTTGCCTTCAGGAAATACACAGAAATATTATGCCTCCCGGCATGTGCAAATACACTAGAGGTATTATCTCGAATAAACGAAATATCCATAAGAGGACTTTCACATTCCTGACAGAACAAAAAATAGCGGAGATCCTCTTTCAGCGAGGCATCTTTCTCGCCATTCAAATCGCTCACTCCACTGGTGGGCGGAAATCGATCGACCAAGAAACAAGACCAGTCATGCGCAGTACAGCGCAAAATGACCACAGCTCAAAACTTAACTGCATTCAATACCAACGCGAGAAGACAAATGCTTACCGAGAAAAGTGACTATAAATTTCAAGCAGTTGTTGCCCTTGCGTTATAAAATAGATATTGTAATAAAACGATGTTGCGAGAATTTCTCACGCAACAACCGATTTTCAAAAAGGGTGACAATCGACAATGTGGAAACCACAGAGGCATATCCCTTCTCAGTGTCCCTGGTAAAGTCTACTCTAGAATCCTAGAGCAGAGACTCCGATGCCTAGCTGAGCCACAATTGGATGAAGTCCAGTGCGGATTCCGAGCACACCGAAGTACTCAAGACCTAATCTTTCCACTCAGGCAGCTGAGTGAAAAGGCCCTTGAGTATAAGAGTGAGATCCTTCTTTGTTTATAGATCTGGAAAAGGCGTTTTACAGGGTCCCCTGGAGCAAATTTTGGGACTGTTTAGCAAGGAAGAACATTCCAGCACCTCTGATTCATGCTATACAGAGCTTCTACAAGTCTTGCAGAAATTATGTGAGGACAGCAAACTATAAGTCAGAAGAGTTCGGGACCACCACTGGTGTAAGACAAGGCGATATCCTGTCACCTTATCTTTTCATACTCCTCATGGACGATGTAATCAAGACATGTAAGGAGAGAACAAGAAAGTATTCAGTGGGGTACTGGAAGATGAGACAGGTCTGTATTTCAGAGCTAGCATTTGCTGATGATGTTGTCCTGATTGCTAAATCAGAGGCACATCTCCAATGCAACCTGCAAGTCTGGAAGGAAGAGCTAGAGAAGAGAGGGATGGTCATAAGCAGCTCAAAAACTAAAACCATGGTGATATCACGAGAAGAAAGAGTACATCAGATTAAGCCGAGAGAACAGGTCCTGGAGCAGGTCGACCACTTTAAATACCTCAGAGCTATTATAGACCGAAACGCCCTTTCAGAGAAGAGTTGGCCACTCGAAAAGCAGCAGATGGGAGACTTTTTCAGGCCATAAACAGAGGATTCTTCAGCAAGAGAGAGGTTGGTAAGAAAACGAAGATGGCTGTATACCGCTCCACCTATGTTCCAGTCTTGCCATATGGAGTCATGGGCAATGACCACAACCCACAAAAGCCAGATCCAAACCTCAGAAAGGATGTATCAGAGGAAGGTGGTTGAAGTAACAAGAAGAGACATGGTCCGCAACCAGACGATACGTCAAGGCCTAAAATGCCACCCCCTGCAGACCCAAGTAGAACAGTCCCAACTAAAATGGTTTGGCCATGTCTGCAGAATGGGAGAAGATCGGCTACCACGACAAGCATGGGAAACAAAGAGCCAAGCATTTAGACCCCCAGGACGACTCAAAGTCCGCTGGGAGGACAACATTATACAATCTTTGAAGGACCGAGGACTAGAATGGAACCAGGCCAGGAGGAAGACAGCCGATAGGATAATCTGGCGCTCTCTTTTCCAAACCTCTACACCTCACGGTAGAAGGGGAACGACTAAGTAAGTAATACGGAGAAACTGGAGAAAAACCGAAACGTGATACTTCCTGTTTTCTAGATCCAGAGATAGGAGACTAAATTCGGGCGACAAGTAGAATGAGCCTTAAAAAGAGGGTTCTCTCGGTGGCCAACGAGGAACCACTAAATGCACGATCAACATTTTGTTGACCAGACACGGGTCAGACGGTCACATTTAAATATTCATACGTCAATGTCTTTACAGAGCATTTCTTTCTGCCCCTTATGTCGTCGTGCCCTAATCACGTGCTTCGTGTGCGTATTGGATAATTCGATTCTGTGTGTTTGCTGGCCAGCTTAAGGGACGTTACCTTACAAATTAAGTTATCTTTTTTTTTTGTCCCCATTTTTTTGTTGTTGAGACAGACGTGGGACAGAGTTGTTGAATATATGAATTCCGAGATTTGGCTACAATACGAAACAATAAATCAAGTGGCAAATCAATCTTGTGGCAAAGCGATTACACGATTACAGTTACACTGTAACTCAGTGATTCTCAACATTTTAGAGGTTACGCTCATAAAATATTCCACAAACGCGAAAAAGAGATGACATTTCTGTATATCTTCTCACATGAAATGAACACAAAATAATAATAATTGGATGTATATATGCAACGCATGTATGTGATAAATCATCATAATCGTTCATCCATATCGTCTGCCCATCTTTTTGCTATCTTCCTTTCCGCCCTTATTTTACAGGTAATTATCTTTTTCGCAGTCGCTCCTCACATGTTTATCTTCTAATTGTGGAAAATCAGCGCTCAGAGAGGCGATTATTTTAGATTAGGAGATTAAAAATCACCGAGTCACTTTTAAAACTTATAGGGGATATTCGCTAGCAAAACAAATTGTTTGTTTAATCTGTCGGGGTGGCCAGACAGCCACCCTTCAGCGGTGATTGGTGTAACAAATAAACTAAACCCGAAATTAAATTTGTTGTGAGCGAAAATTTTCGGTTATTGTGACGGTATTGCCTCCCCTGCTGTGCAGTAGTGGTCCAACAGTGGCCAAAACTCAAGATATCTATTATAGGCTTCAATGGAGTCTATCTTTACACAAGATTACTCTTGGCAGAAATGTTGATAGAAGAGTAGTAAAGCTTCTATCACATGGGAGTCTTCTAAGATATTCAGATAAGCGAAAACAATGCTAGCTGTCGCTAAGCACGTTAATTCTATAATCTGCCGACACTTTTATGAAGAATTTAGCAATGGTTTATTCTAGCTCGTTAAGCCCCCACTGCTGAGTTAATCAGTGTAATTCATTATTATAATATATATAGCTATGAGTGGGTTTAGTAACTTTGACTGAGATAAACATGTAGTACATTTAAAAGGATTAAATCGAAGTTAAATTTGTAACATTACAAATAACAAAATGTAATAATCACTTTAAGTTTTAACAGTTGGACAATAAATTGAATAGTTATGGAGAAGTTTCATCACTTGATTGGGATTTAACTGAATAAAGTAGGTCACTTTTGGCAGCGGATATTGTCACTTAGCTGCTAATGGTAGTTTCTTCTCCTGCTGGGTCAGTTCCTTTCACTCTGCTCTCGCTCGTCTCTGGTCAAAGTGTGTAGGGTGAAGCTCGTTTCCCAGGAAAGTCTAGGAGAGTCTTCAAAGCTGGTCTGCCGTCTTCATGCGTAAACCGCATGTCTCTGCTTGTGCCAGAAATGGTCCTTTCTGCTGGTGCCACCAATAACTGGTAATAGAAATAGAAACGAAACTCTCTTCTGAGTATGGCGTTCTCCCGACACAGTTATGTGCTACCCACTCTTCTAATCTACCATCCCATGTCAGAATTTACCCTCGATGAAAATTAAATTTAATCCCTCGGGATAAAACTTCCTTTACATTTAAACTGAATAGCTTTAGCTTTACATTACATTTAAATGAAAAGGATAAACATACATATAATATGTTTTACATTTACATCTCCACTATTTGAAAAGTGTTCACAATATAAATTCATTTATGTTTCCTTTACATTTACACTTGGTTGAAAAGTTTGAAACTTCTATTAATTTAAAATGAATATTTTCACATAGACATTTACGATGGTTTAAAGCGTGAAACCTTACATTAATTTTAAAGTGAATATGTTCATAGGGACATTTACACTGCTTTTAAAATGTAAGTCTTATGCTTAGAATGTACATCATGTCTTTCATCTGTCCCTCCCTGCTCCATAAAGAACCTGGAACTACTTTATGCTTTTAGTTCTCTTTGCGAAACTATCAATAAAGCAATCACCTGCCCGTGCAGTGGTGGTCCACGAATCATCCTTCTATACGCTGATGTTCCCAGCCTCAAATGACTTTGACATCCAATAGCGAGTTTCACAAAATAAAAAAGTTTTATCTGGTTCTCCTTAAAGGTCCGGTTAACAAATAGAAATTATGAATCTAGTTCTTCACTCTGGCTAAGGTCTGATGTTGTCTTAGCGAGCGTACCATCACAGAGAAATAAAACTGTGAAATTGGTCAGACTATATTCCCTCCAATGATGTTATGAATCTAATCAGAAAAATCCAATCATTTCAAACAGGTCGGGTGTGGCACTTTCCAAATATTTCGTACACGGAAAATTTTGCCAAAGGTCACGTCTCCCATATATGATGATAGATGTCTTGCATACACTCTCACCAAAACATTTGTAGACTCATATTGTCTAAAATTTAATAAATTCATGATTACTTTTTTACCAAGGACCGGAAGCGATTATATCACTCTTGTCTGCACACAGGTGTCACACAGTCGGTAATATTGGTGTAGCAAGGATAACCCGGAAGCGCTTATGTCATAAGTTCCGCCTCGTGCACGGGTTATCATGTGTTTCGCCAGACAAACAAATCTGGTTCTATTCAACACTTCTCGTCGCTTGAAAAGATGGTCAGACCGATATTGTGATTAAATACTGTCTCTGACCGTCTAATAACCTGATGTAATTTAACACGTCTTCGTGAAACGTGAATGCGACACAATAAGATAAGAATTACTCCCGTAGCAAATACTGCCATAGGGGAGTGGCGTGTTAGAGACTTCACGATGTGTGATGGACGAACTCAGCTGACCCGGATTGACCCTGAATTTTGTTGGATGAAAGAGTACGACCCTTTGTAACGACCCCTTCGTATAGCATCAGTGGCCCCGAAAATTGTTGTAATTCTTGTCATACGGGACTTCTTTTCACGTGGATTCATTAGCTATGCAACTGTTCCACACAGAGGGCAAACACGTTTGCTGATTGATATGCGGACAGTTTACCTATCGTTCATTCTGGTCATCGCATTGATTTAAGGAGAGATTAAATCACGCCCACTAACATCTCTTGAACAATCATAGGCAGGTATTTTAACTAACTTGGCCAGTGGGGGGCGTTGCCAGAATCAAACAGATAATGCGACCACGATCAAAGAGACAGACTGAAGGATTTCAGGGGAGACTATCGGCGCTATCAAAGACAGTAGTGGTCCCTGATACGAGACGCAGTTTCTTGCCGCTATTTTCGCGCCTCGGTGTCAACCGCAGAACCGATCGCAGGGAAAGCGAACGGGGAAATCCGAAACGGGCAGCAGCGAGCGGAGATACGGAAACCAGGGGGCGGCTTCTCTCTTTGATTTGGCGGTCAGATCCCCCAAAGTTCCTGGGATGAAAAAAGCTGTCAAGTTTCTCATGTCCCACTCAATTTACATTCCATTTTAAACAAATAGACCATGAAGAATAGACATTTTATCACTCGCTGGCCAGACCTTTACAGAAGCACTAGCTTTATTGAAATCTTGTTATAGATTTTCCCCTGGATATATATATATTGCAGTGATTTCTATTCTTTGCAAAGCGGTAATATATATTGTGTAAAGTGATCAGTGGTCTAGTCCAGTCATTCTATTTCAATGGATTTTGTGTTAATTTAAATCTATTAAATTTAACCATCTCAATAGTTCCAGTTGTAAATATAATGATCTATCTATTATATTATTTCAAAAGATAATAGATGCTTAAATTAACTTTTAAAGTCGCGAAGGAATTTATAATTAATAAATTCAGTTAACCTAGTTTCATAGATGTGTGTTTTAACCACTAGAATTCGCGCAGTGTTTATTAAATACATAATTAAATACTCGAGTGTATTATAGACTTAACGGGAAATTTATCGCGCTTGATTTTTCGGTATGTTACATGTTTTTTTTTCTTTCATACAGAGTGATCGTAACCTGCGGTCCCAGCTAAATAAAGAAAGAAATAAAGAAATCATCCTATAAACTTCCAGTCATATTGAAGGAACATTTCTTTTAAATATAATCTTTGTGGCGGTCCTTTGCGACCTAGCTGTCATAATTAAATGAAATAAAGCCGACCCAAGAACATTTAAAAGAACAATCATCAAATTACCATTATAAATCAGTAAGACAAACTGGAAGGTAATCATCGCCAGTAGCGATAATACATTTACTGTTTACTGTGAGAGAGTACATATTTTCCTGACTGTGACTGAGCCTAGTTTTTCCTCAATTGGATTTAATAAAACTTTCCGGTCAGTTACTATCAGCACGCATTGAATGAATTTTACCATAGCGGAAGATTAAAAGAGACCACTTCATTTTCACCCCTGTGCCAAACTGTGTCAGTGCCATCCCATAGACTCCTTTTTATATATAATAAAAACACAAGAACTCTTAGCCTTCAAGTCTTGCGATAAGTGAGAATATTTGTTACCAGCAAAACCTCGCAAACATCTGGGGCGGGACATCGAAGTGCTAGACAGTTTCACATGTCAAAGGAATACTTGCTGTTTTTATATAATTTTATGGAACGTCTGAGCCTGCATTCGGTAAGTGTGTGTGTGAATATATGAGTGTGGATCCTCACGCATGTGCATGAATGACAGGAAATTTAATCTTTTTTTCTCTTGTAACCCTTTTGTTAACTTTCGTGCCTGGTAATATAATTTTTCTGTACTCCCTGCACTGTTCCTTTAAGGGGGAGGTAATAATTGGTTAACTCTGTTTTCAACCCCCCTTCTTTCCATTTGCTTAGTAAAGGGAAGAACAGCTGGGAAGAACAGGTTTTTTTCTATCACCTATACCTAACTTTGTAACACCTCTTTCAGAGCAATTAACTTCACTGTTAGGTTAACGTACCAATGTTCCTGATATTATCTATCTCTGGACTGGGTTTATCTTTGTCTAATAAGCGGGAAGGGCTTAGTCGATACCAATCTTCTTCACCCCTCCCATACTTGTTATTTGCATTTGTGTACTTATGATAATTTATGTAATACCTGATATTTGTTAGTTATTGATGTTTAAGGTGAATAAAATCACATAAACTCATTTAGTACTGTGTTGGAGATACCCAAAGCCCAACTTTTCCCCTATTCGTTTAATATAGTTTGTATCCACTTCGTCTGTATGTTTGAAAACACCAAATCGGTGTGCGCGCAGAGGTGTGTCTGGAAAACTGGCAAATAATTGTTTGACCGGGAGAGTGGAAGAGAAGATTGAGAGAAACGATTTGTCGTAAATAAGTCTGTCTTTACTCTCCTCCAGCACGCTGTGAAGCAACTATTTAATCTCTACATCTTCTATCACGGAGCTTTCCATCATCATTTTCCACTCTAAACCGGACCACTATTTCTAAGACTCTTTCTCTCAAAATAAATTTACGACAATATTTGGGGTCTGGTCCTGGGATCTTGAGCTACATTTGAGGCAATCGCATAGCCGGGATAAAGATATTTTGAGTCTGATTTAGTCTGGGTCTAACTAGGTAGAGTGTGAATGATCTGTCTGTGTGAATTAGGGAAATAAATAAATAATTACACCCCTAGACAAACGTTCTCTAAGTATTTGGGTTGTCCACACAGCATATTTACAGGTTGTTTTCTCTCCACAGCAGTAGACAGTACAGATAAACAAAAATATTTGCTATTTTAATTATCCTCTGGCGGAGATAATTCAATTTCTTTCTTTATAAGAGTTGCTGGGATTGCGTGATTGTTTTACAGTCACTAAAGGTTTTGAAATTAAAAAGAGTTGAGCTTAGCTAAAGACGGATTGTTCTGATTTTTTAAAAATTAAGTTAACAACGTCTCATCTCAATAATTGACTTCAGGGACGGAGTTTGTTGTCAGAGATTTAAAATTTAGGGAAAAATTTTTTTCCTCCTAAATTGTTTACTATAAATTTTCTCGACTTTTAGTAATAGTAAAATTTTTTCCAGTGTAACTTACCATTTAGTGGCATAGTCGCTTGCGTTTAGAGCCTTAATTGCCAGATAATAGCAGCGATAAGTTTGCACAGTACAGGTAGGAGGCAACACAGGTAAATTTATACTTGTGTTTTTTCTCGTAGCGGTTCAGAGTTCCTCCCTTTCGCGTTGCTTCTTACTAGTTCTCTAGGCATACTTCATCTTATTCTTTAACAATGGCAGAGAGGATAAAGATGAGGTCCATCTTGAGGCTGGAAGCGAAAGAGGCAGGATTAGATGCAGAAGCTGCAAACGCGTTTATTAACCAGTAATTGGAAATATATGACGTGGAGCAACAGAGAGCTGAAGCTGAGAGGAAGGCGGAGCAACAGAGAGCCGAAGCTGAGAGGAAGGCGGAGCAACTGAGAGCAGAAGCTGAGAGGAAGGAAGAGAAAGAAAGAACAGAGAGGAGAGAAGCCCAGGAGAGGGCAGATAAGAAAGAAGCGGAAGAACGTCTTTTGGAACAGAAGAAAATTGAAGCAGAGATGGAAACTCGCAGGGAGAGAGAGAGAGACAAGGAAAGACAGCATCAACTGGCGCTTAAGGCTCTAGAGAGTCGGGGCGCCTCTACTTCGACTAACGGAGAGCCGTCTTCGCCCCAGTCTCAATCAATGGACCTCTCCAGTACCCAATCTGCCCAATTAACTGCAATGTCCTTTTCTTTAGAATCTTTTCCTAGTCCTAACGAAAAAATTGACAGCTTCCTAGAAAAATTCGAGAGACTGGCGAATCTTTATGGATTAGAGAGTACTCGCTGGGCGCTTAAACTCTCAATGTCACTGAAAGGCACTTCTTATGACGTGTACACAAAGCTGGGACCGAGTCAACATGATTATGACCTGTTGAAGAAGGCCTTACTACAGCAGTTTGAGATGACTGCCCGAAAGTTTCTGCAGTTGTTCAGAAACAGCCGAAAAGAGAGCAAGGAAACATTTCCCCAGTTCTCTTCACGTCTCACGGGTTATCTGACAAAGTGCATTGAATTATCTGACCTACCTGTTTCATATGAGGGACTCCTCGAACTTGTTCTTATGGAGCAGATAAAATCCACTTTGTCGAATGAAACTCGTAGATTTTTGGCTGAACAGGGGGCAGTCAGGCTTGAAGACATACTCAATAAAGCCGAACGCTATAGCAATGCAATGGCCGAACTTCCCAGCACAAAACGTAAACCCACAGATGAGCCATCTCGAAAACAGAATCCAGAGCAGTCATCCTATTCGTCCAATTCCTCTCAACATTATAACCAACGAGATAACAATACCCAGAAACCCCCCTAGAAAAAATCGAAATTCTACAAAACCCGATACCCCCCCCCCCCCCAACAACAATTCTGATCAACCCAACAAGCGTACGTGGCAGCGCGGCCACCAAGGTCAAGGAAAAGTGAAGACCCCTACACCAGGAACGTCTGATCAGGGCAAACAAACCGGTGCAAACCGCATTGGATGTTTGCATACAGAATCGAAAGGTAGAGTCAATGTCAGTGATTCTCAACCTGAGGGGGACCGACCCTCAACTCGAGGAACTGTAATTTTGAACGGTACCACTACTACTTGTCTTTTTGACACTGGATTAAGTTTTGATTGTATTGTCGCTAGGCACCTAGTCAAACCCGGTCAGGAGACAGAGGAAACCGTCAAACTTAGTGGAGTTTTCAGGAGTGATGCACCCAGGACGCTTCCTATCGCACTGGTAGAAATACACTCTGACTTTGTCAGAGGTGTTATTAAAGCGGCCATTATGGATGATCCTATCTACCCAGTTATCTTGGGATGTAGATATGTGTTCATTGGGAGACCTAAGGAGCCGATTGTGGCAGCGGTAACCACAAGAGGGCAAGCCAAGAAGGAGAGGGAGCCTGCGCCAAATTTGTTGCCGAATGAACTGAAGGAGGCGCAACAAAAGGACCCTACTCTGGCGCCCTGCTTTAAAAAACTGCCCATGGCTAAGGACCCCAGACACAACGGAGACATCTTTTCTAAGGATGGCGTATTGTATCGTAGAACGGGCAACCCGGAATAACCAGCTCCTAGTACCGACGCAGTACAGAAACCAGATCTTAGAAATGGGGCACTCTCTTCCCTTTAGCGGACATATGGGACAAAACGCCACTATTCAGCGAATAAAAAACCACTATTGGTGGCCAGGAATGAACTCTGACATTGTCAGGTATGTGAAATCCTGCGCCCAGTGCCAACGGGTAGCACCCAAGCACTTGACACCCCCAGTACCTATGGGGCAAATGCCAATAGTAGGGACTCCATTTGAACGGGTTGCTGTCGACATTATTGGTCCTCTGGAAAAGACCAAAAGAAGGCACAGGTTCATCCTGACCTTAGTCGACACTTGCACTATGTGGGCCGAAGCCGTACCGCTACCATGCACTAATTCCAAGCATGTCGCAGAAGCCCTTGTGCAAATTTTTACACGGTTGGGATTCCCTCAACAAGTTTTGACGGACAATGGATCCCAATTCCGTAGCCTGTTAATGGAGGAGATCTTTAAGATCTTGAGGGCCAAACATATCCACACAAGTCCCTACCATCCGGCCGGAAATGGGCTCGTGGAACGTTTTAACGGTACCCTCACCATGATGTTACGTAAGCTGGGTCAGGAGAAACCGGAAGACTGGGACCAATATATATCGGCTGCCTTATTCGCCTACCGAGAGGTTCCCCAAGCGTCTCCGGGTTTTTGCGCCAGCTACACTTTTATTTGGCAGACCTATTAAGGGGCCACTAGAAGCCTTACTTCGGTCCCTGACAGACCAGAAGGCTGATGAGACAGTCGTCTCTGCAAGCAAGTATGTATCTGAACTTAAGGAAAGGCTAAAGCTAGGATGGGATCTAGCTACTACCAACCTTAAGAAAGCCCGCGCTAAAATTACTAAAAGATACAACAAAGCTGCAAAAGAGAGAGAACTACAACCAGGGGAGAAAGTCCTATTGCTACTTCCAACCGGAAGCAATAAACTTCGCATCGGATGGCAAGGACCGTTTACCGTCCTTAAAAAGATCTCACGTACCAACTACAAGATCTCCATCAAAGGAAAGGAGAAGGTCTTCCACATAAATCTACTTAAGAAATATTTGGAAAGACCAGTGCCATCCTCCGAGCATCTCCTGGCTGTCGCCATAGCAACGGAAGACGAGGAAGATGATGATGGTTGCATGGAGTATCCACTGCAACCCACAGAATCCTTTAAAGATGTCAAGTTCGGCGACAATCTCTCACCAGAACAACAAACAGAAACCAGGGCTCTACTAAAACAGTACAGTGCAGTCTTAACGGATGTACCTGGTCGAACAAATCTCATTGAATTTGATATGAAATTAACAAACGAGACCCCTGTTCAAACCAGAGTTTACCCCATCCCGTACGCTAAAGCTGATGCACTTCGCGGAGAAATAGACAAGCTGCGTCAGGCAGGAATTATCAGTGAGTCTACATCTCCTTACAGCTCGAGTGTAGTGCTGTTGCAGAAGCCCAATAAGGAAGTTCGGCTGTGCATTGATTACAGGTTGCTAAACGCTGTAACGGAATTCCAGCCCGAACCTCTCCAAACTGTTTCTGAGTTGTTCACCAAGCTCAGCAAAGCAAAGATCTTCTCCAAGATAGACCTCAGTAAAGGTTATTATCAAATACCAGTCAAGGAGGAAATTAAACCTTTGTTAGCTTTCAGCACTAGCGACGAATAGCTTTCAGGACATTACACATTTAATGTGATGCCGTTCGGTTTGCATAACGCACCAGGAGTGTTCACCAGGATGATGAGGAAGCTTCTAGAACCTTTGCAAAGTCCCCATATCCATAATTTCATGGATGACATCTTAATTGCATCGGAAACCTATGAAGAACATATTGCTACGGTTGCTATGCTCCTCAGGAGACTACAGGAAACGGGTCTCACAGCCAGACCTAGCAAATGTCTCATCGGGTTTGAACAGTTAGACTTCCTGGGGCACACTATTTCTCACGGATGCAGTTGGCCTATTAAGAAGAACGTGGAGAAAATAATGGCAGCAAAAAGACCCCGAACGAAGAAAGACGTACGTTCCTTCATATCGCTATGTGCATACTATCAGAAGTACATCCAGAACTTCAACGGACTGACGGCACCTCTGACTGACCTCACAAAGAAAGGTTGTCCTGATAAGGTCATATGGGATCAAAAGTGCGAACACGCGTATAGCACTTTGAAAGGACAGTTGTCTGCATACCCCATTTTGAGGTTGCCTGACCTCAAGAAACCTTTTGTACTGAGAGTCGACGCGTCAGGTCAGGGCATCGGGTCAACACTGCTTCAAGCCGATGACAGTGACCTGAACATGCTATTTCCAGTTGCCTATGGCAGTCGGAAATTAAATAAAGCTGAGCGGAACTACAGCGTAGTTGAAAGGGAATGTCTTGCTCTGATTGACGGTATCAGACGCCATCATGAGTTCCTCTATGGTACATCTTTCACGGTGCAAACAGACCACGCTCCGTTAGCATTTCTTGGTGCCAATAAAGAATTTAACGCTAGGATCATGCGTTGGGCCCTCCTTTTAAGCGTTTATTCTTTCAAAGTGGAATATATTCCGGGAAGACAGAACGTCGGGGCTGATTTCCTGAGTAGAAACTGGACTACAGAGGAAGAGGAGGAAGGTGAAGATACCAATCATCCAAAAGTTACCGATCAGGGCAGCTTCGTCGTCATAAATCAAACATGAAAACACGTTTTCACGTCTCAAAAGAGGGGACGATTGTGATGGACGAACTCAGCTGACCCGGATTGACCCTGAATTTTGTTGGATGAAAGAGTACGACCCTTTGTAACGACCCCTTCGTATAGCATCAGTGGCCCCGAAAATTGTTGTAATTCTTGTCATACGGGACTTCTTTTCACGTGGATTCATTAGCTATGCAACTGTTCCACACAGAGGGCAAACACGTTTGCTGATTGATATGCGGACAGTTTACCTATCGTTCATTCTGGTCATCGCATTGATTTAAGGAGAGATTAAATCACGCCCACTAACATCTCTTGAACAATCATAGGCAGGTATTTTAACTAACTTGGCCAGTGGGGGGCGTTGCCAGAATCAAACAGATAATGCGACCACGATCAAAGAGACAGACTGAGGGATTTCAGGGGAGACTATCGGCGCTATCAAAGACAGTAGTGGTCCCTGATACGAGACGCAGTTTCTTGCCGCTATTTTCGCGCCTCGGTGTCAACCGCAGAACCGATCGCAGGGAAAGCGAACGGGGAAAGCCGAAACGGGCAGCAGCGAGCGGAGATACGGAAACCAGGGGGCGGCTTCTCTCCTTGATTTGGCGGTCAGATCCCCCAAAGTTCCTGGGATGAAAAAAGCTGTCAAGTTTCTCATGTCCCACTCAACTTACATTCCATTTTAGATAAATAGACCATGAAGAATAGACACTTTATCACTCGCTGGCCAGACCTTTACAGAAGCACTAGCTTTATTGAAATCTTGTTATAGATTTTCCCCTGGATATATATATATATTGCAGTGATTTCTATTCTGTGCAAAGCGGTAATATATATTGTGTAAAGTGATCAGTGGTCTAGTTCAGTCATTCTATTTCAATGGATTTTGTGTTGATTTAAATCTATTAAATTAAACCATCTCAATAGTTCCAGTTGTAAATATAATGATCTATCTATTATATTATTTCAAAAGATAATAGATGCTTAAATTAACTTTTAAAGTCGCGAAGGAATTTATAATTAATAAATTCAGTTAAGTCCTAGTTTCATAGATGTGTGTTTTAACCACTAGAATTCGCGCAGTGTTTATTAAATACATAATTAAATACTCGAGTGTATTATAGGCTTAACGGGAAATTTATCGCGCTTGATTTTTCGGTATGTTACATGTCTTTTTTCTTTCATACAGAGTGATCGTAACCTGCGGTCCCAGCTAAATAAAGAAAGAAATAAAGAAATCATCCTATAAACTTCCAGTCATATTGAAGAAACATTTCTTTTAAATATAATCTTTGTGGCGGTCCTTTGCGACCTAGCTGTCATAATTAAATGAAATAAAGCCCACCCAAGAACATTTAAAAGAACAATCGTCAAATTACCATTACAAATCAGTAAGACAAACTGGAAGGTAATCATCGCCAGTAGCGATAATACATTTACTGTTTACTGTGAGAGAGTACATATTTTCCTGACTGTGACTGAGCCTAGTTTTTCCTCAATTGGATTTAATAAAACTTTCCGGTCAGTTACTATCATCACGCATTGAAGGAATTTTACCATAGCGGAAGATTAAAAGAGACCACTTCATTTTCACCCCTGTGCCGAACTGTGTCAGTGCCATCCCATAGACTCCTTTTTTATATAATAAAAACACAAGAACTCTTAGCCTTCAAGTCTTGCGATAAGTGAGAATATTTGTTACCAGCAAAACCTCGCAAACATCTGGGGCGGGACATCGAAGTGCTAGACAGTTTCACATGTCAAAGAAATACTTGCTGTTTTTATATAATTTTATGGAACGTCTGAGGCTGCATTCGGTAAGTGTGTGTGTGAATATATGAGTGTGGATCCTCACGCGTGTGCATGAATGACAGGAAATTTAATCTTTTTTTCTCTTGTAACCCTTTTGTTAACTTTCGTGCCTGGTAATATAATTTTTCTGTACTCCCTGCACTGTTCCTTTAAGGGGGAGGTAACAATTGATTAACTCTGTTTTCAACCCCCCTCCTTTCCATTTGCTTAGTAAAGGGAAGAACAGCTGGGAAGAACAGGTTTTTTCTATCACCTATACCTAACTTTGTAACACCTCTTTCAGAGTAATTAACTTCACTGTTAGGTTAACGTACCCATGTTCCTGATATTATCTATCTCTGGACTGGGTTTATCTTTGTCTAATAAGCGGGAATGGCTTAGTCGATACCAATCTTCTTCACCCCTCCCATACTTGTTATTAGCATTTGTGTACTTATGATAATTTATGTAATACCTGATATTTGTTAGTGATTGATGTTTAAGGTGAATAAAATCACATAAACTCATTTAGTACTGTGTTGGAGATACACAAAGCCCAACTTTTCCCCTATTCGTTTAATATAGTTTGTATCTACGTCGTCTGTGTGTTTGAAAACACCAAACCGGTGTGCGCGCAGAGGTGTGTCTGGAAAACTGGCAAATAATTGTTTGACCGGGATTTTCTATCACTGAGCTTTCCATCATCATTTTCCACTCTAAACCGGACCGAGTGGAAGAGAAGATTGAGAGAAACGATTTGTCGTAAATAAGTCTGTCTTTACTCTAGTCCAGCACGCTGTGAAGCAACTATTTAATTTCTACATCTTCTATCACGGAGCTTTCCATCATCATTTTCCACTCTAAACCGGACCACTACTTCTAAGACTCTTTCTCTCAAAATAAATTTACGACACCATGCTATGTCCAACATAGAGCAAAATAGTGAAAGTACAAATTCAAAGGCATGATTTATGCCAAATAAAAGCAATGAGTGAGGAAAATGAAGAAAAGGAAAGGATACTGCCGAATGGCTGAAGGTGTGAGAGATCACACAAAAGAGCCTGTTTTTTCACAGCTATAAAGTCTCATATGTGAAAGGCTCAGGACTTTTGTTCCATTTTCATCATGCAGATCGAAGATAGAAAAGATTGGACGGACGATCCAAGTCATTTATACCCAGTAATAGCTTGTCAAATTGAAAGTGCTAATTTTCTTAAAAAGATGGTCGCATCCAGAAAGATATCTTCTACGGACAACTGGCAGATGACAAAAGAACAGTTGGGCGACCGCAGCTGTAGTCAAAGATGTGTGCAAGGGAGACATGAGGGCACTAGACAGAACCATCTTTGCTCTGTCTTATCACGACAATAATTAGTCGCTCCCATGAGCCATACCAGCGCTAAGTAAACTCGCTTGGCCATTTACATGCGAAAATAATCACACCCTTGTGGTACATTAGGACTTCTGTCAGTCAGCCTTGCATCAACGTCTACCCTATCCGCAGGGATAGACAGATAAACACACAGACATGACTACTATCGCTGAGGGGAGTGTAAGAATATTTAAAAATGAGAAAATATATGCTACACAGCAGAAAAAAATGGTGCTACTATTGAAAAGCAGTCAATTAAATCAGTACAAGAAATGAACTGAGTACTGTTGTAGTGAAAGAGAGATCGAGAAGACGGGGCCGACTCAATCCGTTCTGTGACATACCCCATCTCCTAAGACATTTGTAGAATATCTAGCTTTGGGGCGGTCACTTCTTCATGAATCCCAATCCGTTCTGTAACACTAATGCAACCGTTTTCTTCATCACTTCTGATATATTGTTAACCAAATCTAGACAACGTATTCTGCATGGTGAGAATACATTGCTTAACATTAGGGGTTCTGTCTTTTTCTATGCAAGGTGTCTGATATAATAATTGCGACTTTATGAACTGTTTTTAACGCAAACAGACACCTTTGCAGTCTACACCTGGCTCATCATTTCAGTTTCTTATTCGTTGGATGGTTTGTGAGCCTTTTTAATGTTCCACCTTTTGTAGCACTCTGTAGTGTCTTCCGGACAGAGAGGCAGAGGTAGGCCAAAAAGACATGGAGAAGAGAGCTGGAGACAGTAGTGAAAATGATGAGGATGACGTAAAAAGAACTTGAGCTGATGGCACGTGACAGGAGGACTTGGCATGTGTTTGTTGAAGGCTTATTCTTCTTGATGAGCTAAACGGTATTGATTGATTGTAGTCTCTTCTGTCATACATGGATTATTATGCTGTCATTTTCTTTATTGGCGTTGAGTTCATTCCTCCTGTACCATATGTAGCGAAATCTGTGAAATAATCGCTAAATTCAGTAAGATTTTACTCCTATGAAAATAAATAAACCCGCCCGTGTGTGGTTGCCTATCGTCGTCTTCTGCGCCAGTAGAGCGCTGAATTTTGTACAGTGGTAATGCTTAGAAAATCATCTCGCCGTCAAATCTTACACGCTTTCCTAGTTCGTCCTTGAGAATTAAAAATAACATTTTGCAGGGTCAAGGAGTGTTTGTTCCAAGACCGAGAGAGGAAAGAAGGGAGGTGGATGAAGGAGCGACAGAAGAAATGCTACCATTGTCACGCGTTTGGGTTTTAAAACGCCAAATTGTAATGAGAGCGTGACAGTATTGCCTTTAGCAGATTTGAAAAACAAGACGCAAAGCCATGCATGCATCGTATTATATTCTCGCAGTTGAAATGTATATACACACACACAGTCAGCTCTCATTTCCTGTCTAGTAGTGTATTTCTGACGTAACCCAAACAAGTTGTTTTATTTTGAATAAAAATGATAGAGAAGGGGGGAAAGATGGCCGACTTGTGGAAAAGTATATAATTGACGACTAACAGTGACGAATATGAAAATCCAAACGATAATGAATATAGCCATAAAAATCATATATAAGGATAGCTTAGAGTCTCCTGAGCAATAATATGTTTTAAAATACATAGTAGCCCAATTATTAACCAAGATATAGAAATAATACTATATATCTTCGAACGGTAAGACTGTTGTTTTTGCTCATTCTATTTATAACATTATTTGGGGACGCAAGTTTAAAAAAGAGGCATTAGAGTGATTCAAATCAGATTGGTTAGTATAGGAGTATAGGAAGGAGGGTATTGGTTGGCCCAAAAAGCTAAATATATTTTGGCAGACTCACTCCTAGTATGTTTGGAGTTTTATTTTTTTCAAATTTGAATTGAATAGCTAGACCCTCGCTGTGATTGAGCCAGTCTAGTGATATTGGCAAAAAGCTTCCAAGGCTTGTCGCCATTTGATACATAATTGTTAGTACGCAAGCTGCGTTGAGAACAGCAGTGCTAAGAGTGAAATAAAATAAAATAAAATAACCTGAAGCTGAACTTATATATATAAATGCTAATGGCAGCCAACGTATGTTTGTGATATTTCCATTGAATTGTGGTAAGAACGAAATTTATTAACCTTGTTATTACAAAAATTTGGTGTATAAGATACTACTTTATTGGGAATGTTTTGCGACTAAGTACATAGATCCCCTTGCAGACTTATGCAGGGCCTATGGGGTTGCTCACACGCAGTAAAACTTACATGAGTTATATAACTTAAAATGATTTCCACAGTTACCAGTGGGGAAGGCTAACCAACATTATCCTATGGGAGATGATCATTGTTGAAGTGTCAGACGCGTTGTGGCCATTAGGGAGAAGAATAGGAGCACTGGTATGAGTATTTATCTCAGATGAAAATGGTTGAAATGGGTTGGTCAGTGGGATCTGACCGTTTTCTTTTTAATGAATTATACCATGTATTACTTGTGGAATGATATTGTAGATGTGTTATAAAGAATCATAACCTTGTTTCAGGGTTTTTGTTCTGGTACTAAGTTAGTGCCAGAACCCTGATGTATTTTATCTTCGTGAGAGAAAATTGAAATTTTTGCTGGTACACGCTGTCTACCACACTACACCAGGGACTGTGTCAGATTGGTCATTCGGTTGAAATTTTTGCTGGTACACGCTGTCTACCACGAATCAACCCATGAATTATAGGAGATTGTCAGCATCGTAACTACTACCAACGGAAGATAAGTGCCATTGTGTCTGCACTAAGAATTCATCCACTTGTATTAAAACTTAATAAATAAAATAATTGACTGTTGAATAAACATTCCACAAGAGATAGAGAAAAGAGAGGGTGTGATGAAAATACCCCAACCCACCATTAATTACCAGTGTTAACTTAGCCTATAGTAATACCTAAATATAATTAGATTGTAATATTGTTTTATATGGACAGAAGATCCATTGTGGTATTTAATTTTATGTAAATAAAACCATAATTTTCATTTTGTTGTTGGTCCTGACTCAGAAAATTCTGAATCAGGGCAAATAAAATTGTAATATAGACTATTACATAATATTCAGCCACAGACTTCTATAAGATATATCATAGAGTGTTAGTCTGTATGTGGTTGTTGTATTGACCCAGTCCTATTTATGTGATAGAATTACAGTGTATTTGTATTGATTTGTCTTACACTGCATTATATCTTCATTACCCTAGACACTTAGACGTATTCACATAGCTAAAGAAATAAAAATCTAGACCTAAGTGAGATCATAGGGTGGTAGCAGCTAGGTTAACTAAAACTACTTAACCATCAACTACTAAACTTAGGGGCCTACACAGCTGACGTCACTTGGTAGACAAATAATATTAAATAATAACATCTATAACACCAAATCCACCACACCATACATACCTGTGTATACGTAATTAATAAAGTTGTATATTCATGTTACTTTTGACTCATGCTAGGTTCAGTTTATTCGTTTTAGGGGAGACTTTTTTACATTAGTTTTGATTAACGCCTTTATCTCTCAATATGTTATTCTATTCCCATGTAGATATTTACTTCCTCCTTCCTTGTTAAGTCCATCCTCTCTCAGAGAGGACAGAATAAATTTACCAACTGTCACGTAGGTCTTTATATCATTAAATTGCCTACATCTTCTTCCTATTCTCTCACCCGCATCTTTTATTTTATTATCTTTCCTTACTTGTTTTTTCCTGTATTTTTCGCATCACTTGTTTTGCGAATAATATTTTCTTCAGTATCCTCAAACTTTACCTTGTGTTTTTTCTCAAACTGGGATACGTAAATTTATTACATAGATGTCAGTCAGACATGAAGTGCGATTTAGTTGCAGTCCATCTCAGACATCGAGCCGACTTGGGTCTGCACCTTCAGATGACACGACACTCCTGAGTTAGATTCTCGACGTAAACGCGTGAGAAGGCTATGAGAGAGTCGACATCCGTCTGCATTTTTCACCGGTCAGCGTGAGGTGCGAAGTAGTATAAGTGTCAGTTCAGAGTTTCGTCGAAATAGCTCCGGCGAAGTGTGAAAATCGCCCATGCACTGCAGACGGTTGTCTGAGATTTGCAACTGACACGCGCTTTTCCCGGTCAGTTTGTTAACGCAGGTGCGTAATCGCCCTGGTGGCAGTTACGACACGCCTCTAAGTTAAACGTAGCTGTTATGAGAAGGGGAGAGATCGGGGTGGGGGAGATAGTTCATCCTTTGTCTGGTTTAAAATATTAACCAACGTTTGAAACTATTTCATTTCACTCAGTAACTTTGCAGTTAGACTAGAACAACCTTCGTTCGATTTCTAAATAATCTCTGTAAATAGAGATGGCCTTTAGTTTGGTCGAAGTGGTTTAAGTTCTTAGTACTTCTGTGTTTGAGGTAAATATTATATATAATAGATCTCTAGTATTTTGTGAAGTGATTAAGTGTAAAATCGCCGATTTCATTTTAAACTAGTTCTGTGTGCAGAGAGAATATTTTGATAGTTTGTTATTTCTTTAATCGACGAGTTGCAGTGGAAATACAAAATAAATTATATTTTTAGCTTACTAAACAAGTAGCTGAAATGAGTTTAATTTAACTGTTAAATACTCAGTCGAAACTGTTTTAATAACTAACTTATAAATGCTAGATGCGACATCAGTGAATATTGACGGAATACATAGATATTCCTAATTCCTGATGATTGATTTGTACATAACTTACTTTACGGGAAGTTTTAATTATAAGTCAAGCGGTCGGCTTGCTATTTAAAATGTAAGTTATACTGAGTACATATATGTAAATTATTTGATATGTGTTCTTTCTTTTATATAGTGTAACTGTGGTACCCAACTTGCCAGCGTTTAGTAAAGAGACATATTTGTGTGAAGCATAGACAGTTCCTATCTTTAACCACGTGGGTTTTTATTTGTTTCAAGTAACACTGGTCTGACAGTGCATATGCCATCAGAGAGAGACAGTAATAGCAATCCCACTAACGGTTTCTAAAGACTAGAAATATATATATTGGGCTTTTGGAGCCAGTTCATATTGCTTCACAAATTTAAATGTACATGCTGCCTGGCGGCGAGAATATTACAAGAATAACATTAACATTCCGACAGAGATTGTGACTAGTATTGTGGTGACCAAATATAGTACCTGCCTGAAAGAAGACACCGATCTGACATTCCTTAAATCCTAGAATCCAAAGCTAATGACATTGCGCTCTGCTAACTTTCGTGCCTGGACAAATTTTATGTGACTTAATCAGACATTCGGAAAAAAAATTAGAACACCCAAGGAATCGTTTCCCTGTTCAGTACGTCTTTTGGAACTGGGGGTTTCTTGGTCGATGACTGCATTTTTCGGGTCTGGGCGAAGGTCCTAGAATTATTATGTTCCCAGAGGCAGCAAGCAAAGTTGTGAGTATATATGTGTGAGCAAGGCCATGGCTGAATGAATGAGAGTACACAGGCCAGAGTGTTATTTTACCGGTGTATTATTGTCACCCATTTGCTATCTTAAATTTTAAAATCTGCAGAATTTGTTACAAATGCTAGAGTTTCTTTTTCTTAGGCTAAATCAGATTATCCAACTCTGTTCATACATTTACGAGAAAGAAAGAAACCTCTTAGACTCAACCCTATGTATCTATAACTCTTTGGGCCATCATCTGTTCTCTTAACGGGGCTGTGGGCTAAACCTGGAGTAAGATTCTAACGGGCTATCATCCTTGTAGCATTTCTTTTCAATAAAAATCTCTCTTGAACTAATCAGTGCGTTGGTCAGCTCGTTCAAAATAATCTATATAATCACTGTTATAGATTTCCCACGTCTGTGTGTTTAACTGTCGTCACGTATATGTGCGTGCCCGTGAGTAGATAGAGATATATTAATATATATATCTGTGTTTAGACTGTCTGACGCCTTTAAAGCTGTCGTAGAGGATAGGTGAGAGAGAGAAGATTTCTTCGATTTTTTTTTTCAGACAGCCTCTATATCACAGTCTATCATCTCACTTGTGGAAATTCTATTTCATTTTACTAACTCTCACCGTGACTATCACCTATTCTAACCTATTCAGAAAGGACCCACCCTTAGTCTTAATTCTCCCATCCTAAAATCTAAGACAAATGTGGTCTCGTCCGACGGATTTTTGAAACTAGAATAGGAAGACGAGTACGACAAATGTGGACTCGTCTATCTGGATTTTGTATTTAAGATTCTTTATCCTGTAATAGAGTAAGAGTGTGATTGTCTTGTGAGTTTTATTTTTTAAATAATTTATCCCCTAGACTAACGATCTGTTTTCGGGCTTGCTGACCACACAAACTGATAAGTTTTTTTTCCACAGCATGTGAACATTATACATTTGGTTTCCAGGTTGATTTTGTCGGAATATATGTTAATTGTTGATTTTGTAATACTAAACGCTGGTAATAATGGTGAGTGTATAACATTCACTGGGTTTTGAAGAAGTAGGTGTTTGAGCAAAAGCTAAGGAGTGCGTTTCGGACTATTTGTCCAGATTAATTGCCTCCCTTACTCTATCTGACTTCAGGGGCGAACTTATAGTGGATTTTATAATTAAGGGATTATTTTTCTCTTTAATTTTTGCAATAATTATTTTGCTTTTCCACTGTAGCAACATATTTTTCAGAAGTAATCTTAACTACCATTTAGTTGGCGTAGTCGTGTTTTGCATTAAGTGCTTTATTGCCGATAATAGCAGCGATAGTTAGATTTTATTTTTGGAGGAGGTATCCCAGGGTTAAGTATATCATCTTTTGATTTTTGGTATTTTTTTCTCTTAAGTCGTAGGAACCAGTGTATCCTTTTTCCTATTTTCTTTCTCCACTAGTCTCAGTCACTGACATAATATGGCCGAGAGGGCAAAGCTTAGACAACTCCTCAGGGACGAAGCGAGAGAGGAGGGACTGGAAGGAGAGGAAGCGAAAGCGTTTGTCAGAGACGAACTTGAGAGATATGATGCGGAGAGGAAAGCAGCTGAAGCCAAAGAGGAAAAAGAAGAAGCTAGGAGGAAAGAAGCGGAAGACCGTCTATTACAGCAGAAGAAGATTGAGGAAGAAATGGAAATCAGCAGGGAGAGAGAAAAAGAGAAGGAGAGACAGCATGAGAAGGAGAGGGAGGAGAGACAGCATGAGAAGGAGAGGGAGGAGAGAGAGGAAAGAGAGAAGGAGAGACAGCATGAGTTGGCTCTTAAAACTCTAGAGTTCCAAGGTCGTGGCGCTGCCTCTACCTCCAGCAATGGAGAGTCTTCTCCTCATTCTTCCTTAACTGATCCTTCTAACACTCAATCTCTTCAACTCAACGCTATGTCTTTCACTCTTGAGTCTTTCCCTTGTCCAAATGAGAAGATTGACACATTGTTAGAAAAATTTGAGAAAATTGCAACTCTGTACGGTTTAGAGAGGTCGCGTTGGTGTATGAAACTTTCCCAGGCCCTTAAAGGTTCTGCTTATGATGTTTATTCTAAGCTGGAGAGTAGCCAACAAGACGACTACGATCTGTTGAAGAAAGCGCTACTGGAGCGTTTTGAAATGAATGCGCGACAGTTTTTGCAACTGTTTCGCAACAGTAGAAAAGAGAATTCTGAAACTTTTCAGCAGTTCTCGTCTCGGTTGAAGGGATATTTGACAAAGTGCCTAGAGCTCTCGCAGCTCCCCTCTACGTATGAAGGTCTTGAGGACTTTGTTTTAACAGAACAAATAAAGAACACTTTGTCTGCTGATACCCGGAGATTTCTAGCTGAGCAAGGGGCAGAAAAACTTGAAGACATTTTGGAAAAGTCTGAGCGTTATCACAATGCGCTGGCTGAACTACCGGCCACAAGCGGAAACCGACAGAGGAGCATTTTCGAAAACATAACCTAGAGCAATCTTCTCAGGCTTCTAACCAAAATAACCACAGAGAAACTGGACCTCAAAACCCCCCTCCGGAAAAATCCAAGTTCTACAAGAACAAGTACCCCAACCACCCCAAACAGTCTGATCAACCCGACCGTCCTTCATGGCAGCGTGGTCAGAAAGGTCAAGGTGACAAAGGGAGAACCCCTGAGCACGGGACATATGATCAGAGTGAGCACACCGAGCCTAAACGCATCGGATGCTTACTGAAGTCTCGCAAGGCGGAATTGTTGACAGTGATTCCCAACCTGTTGGGGATAGACCCTCAACGCGAGGTACTGTTACATTGAACGGTTCTCAAACTTCTTGTTTATTTGACACGGGGCTTTCTTATGATTGCATTGGTGCCAGAAACCTGGTCAAACCCGGTCAAGAGACAGCAGAGACCGTCCAACTTTGTGGAGTTCGTAAGAGTGATGCACCTACAGCGCTTCCCATCGCATTGGTGGAGATCCACGGCGTACTTTATCGGAGAACGGGCAAGCCTGACCAAGGTTACAACCAGCTCCTAGTACCGAAACAGTACAGAAGCCAAATCCTAGAAATGGGGCACTCTCTTCCCTTCAGCGGACATATGGGACAGAACGCCACAAACCAACGAATAATCACTCATTATTGGTGGCCAGGAGTAAATACTGATATTATCAGATATGTCAAATCCTGTGCCCAGTGCCAACGTGTGCCACCCAAGCAACGGGCACCCCAAGTCTCTTTGGGTGAAATGCCAATAGTGGGAACACCATTCGAACGGGTTGTGATCGACATTTTAGGCCCCTTAGAAAGGACTAAAAGAAGGAACAGGTTTATCCTGACCTTAGTCGATACATGCACTTTATGGGCAGAAGCTATCCCGCTAACATGCGCAGATGCCATGCATGTCGCAGAAGCCGTCGTGCAGATTTTCACTCGGTTGGGATTCCCTCAGCAAGTGTTGACGGATAACGGATCTCCATACCGAAACACGTTGATGGATGAGATCGTTAAGATCTTGAGGACCCAACACATCCACACTAAGCCATATACTCCGACCGGAAATGGGCTCGTGGAACGTGCTAATGGAAACCTCAACATGATGCTAAGTAAGCTGGCACAAGTGAAACCTGAAGATTGGGATCTCTGCATTCCTGCAGCATTATTTGGCTACAGAGAATCTCCTCATACTTCCACAGGATTTCCGCCAGCTACACTCTTATTCGGCAGACCCATTAAGGGCCCGCTTGAAGCCTTACTTCAGTCTCTGACAGACGAGAAGGCGGAGGAGACAGTTGTCTCAGCAAGTAAATATGTGTCGGTTTTAAAGGAAAGGTTGAAACTAGGGTGGACCTAGCAACGACTAACTTTAAGCGAGCACGCACAAAGCACTCTAACCGATACAGGAAAGTCGCGAAAGAAAGAGAACTGGAAGCAGGAGAGAAAGTTTTGGTGTTACTCCCTACCGAGAACAACCAACTGAAGATCGGATGGCAAGGGCCGTTTACCGTCCTGAAAAAGATTTCTAAGGCTAACTACCAGATATCTATTCAAGGAATGGAGAAGGTTTTCCATTTAAATCTCTTAAAGAGATACTTGGAAAGACCAGGGAAACTCCACTGCACACAAAGGAAATCTTTGAAAAATGTCAGAAGCGGCGACGCTCTTTCAAGCGCGCATGGGAGACATTCCAGAGGAAGGAAACGTCGGGGCAGACTTCATGAGTAGATATTGGAGAGAGATGGAGGGGGAGATGAGAGGGAAGAAGACAGACACCCCGAAGCTACGGTTGTAGGAAATTTAATTCCATAACGTAGACATGGAGTGCTTCCATATCTTAAAGGGGGGACGTCCTGTCACGTAGGTCTTTATATCATTAAATTGCCTACATCTTCTTCCTATTCTCTCACCCGCATCTTTTATTTTATTATCTTTCCTTACTTGTTTTTTCCTGTATTTTTCGCATCACTTGTTTTGCGAATAATATTTTCTTCAGCATCCTCAAACTTTACCTTGTGTTTTTTCTCATACTGGGATACGTAATTTTATTACATAGATGTCAGTCAGACGTGAAGTGCGATTTAGTTGCAGTCCATCTCAGACATCGAGCCGACTTGGGTCTGCACCTTCAGATGACACGACACTCCTGAGTTAGATTCTCGACGTAAACGCGTGAGAAGGCTATGAGAGAGCCGACATCCGTCTGCATTTTTCACCGGTCAGCGTGAGGTGCGAAGTAGTATAAGTGTCAGTTCAGAGTTTCGTCGAAATAGCTCCGGCGAAGTGTGAAAATCGCCCATGCACTGCAGACGGTTGTCTGAGATTTGCAACTGACACGCGCTTTTCCCGGTCAGTTTGTTAACGCAGGTGCGTAATCGCCCTGGTGGCAGTTACGACACGCCTCTAAGTTAAACGTAGCTGTTATGAGAATGGGGAGAGATCGAGGCGGGGGAGATAGTTCATCCTTTGTCTGGTTTAAAATATCAACCCACGTTTGAAACTATTTCATTTCACTCAGTAACTTTGCAGTTAGACTAGAACAACCTTCGTTCGATTTCTAAATAATCTCTGTAAATAGAGGTGGCCTTTAGTTTGGTCGAAGTGGTTTAAGTTCTTAGTACTTCTGTGTTTGAGGTAAATATTATATATAATAGATCTCTAGTATTTTGTGAAGTGATTAAGTGTAAAATCGCCGATTTCATTTTAAACTAGTTCTGTGTGCAGAGTGAATATTTTGATAGTTTGTTATTTCTTTAATCGACGAGTTGCAGTGGAAATACAAAATAAATTATATTTTTAGCTTACTAAACAAGTAGCTGAAATGAGTTTAATTTAACTGTTAAATACTCAGTCGAAACTGTTTTAATAACTAACTTATAAATGCTAGATGCGACATCAGTGAATATTGACGGAATACGTAGATATTCCTAATTCCTGATGATTGATTTGTATATAACTTACTTTGCGGGAAGTTTTAATTATAAGTCAAGCGGTCGGCTTGCTATTTAAAATGTAAGTTATACTGAGTACATATATGTAAATTATTTGATATGTGTTCTTTCTTTTATATAGTTATCGTGAAATTCTACATCCACATATATAAATTAAAAGGACAATATAAGGTCTAACAAATAAATTTAATAAAAGGAAAGAAGAATGGTAAAGAACAGTGCTGTCACGATGACTGTACTCGAAATCCCCCTTGTGTTCTCCTGCGTCTGCTAATTGTAACGTTTCACGTTGATAGTAAAGCCTTCTGCAGTATACACGCGTTTCCCAAAAACACTAAAAAGTGTACTCCATTTCTAAGAAAAACCTTGAGATACGCAAGTTGACCTAGAATTAAAATTCCATTCATGTCTTTTTCTACACTATGTTACCAAAAACAAAAGACAGATGGACTAAAGATAGAAAGAAGGGAGAGGCAGAAAGCAGGCACAGGCAATACTAACACGAGTCGCGCGATACACAATTACCACCATCACGCGTGTAAGGCCACATGCACTAACTTTATTTCAGACGGACAGTGATAAAAACATCAGAATCGCTCAGTGAAAGAATTTTAAACCACCATTGTACGGAAATAGGCCACAAGTTACATTTGAATTGATTGGATGGAATGATATGTAAGGCTAAACACGATTAGTCGGACTATAAATGCTATCTTTTGTTGTCAAGGGAGACGGAAGTAAGAGTACTTTTTTTCAAACGATTGGGTAGAGATGGCCTGATTGATTAGGTCGGTTAATATAGTTAATTGATATCGTTAGTTCGAGACCACTAGTTCAAATAAGCTTGATAAAGCAACAGTGCGTTGAAGCCAGCTCATATTTTTGCTAAATAAAAGCCTGGAACATAAGCAGATGGGAATTTGTGCCAGTATTTGTGCCTACATTCATTGCTAGTCAACGTATCTGTGTTTATTTCCTTGAATTGTGGTAGGTTGAAATATTTGATCTCTTTTTAATGAAAATTGAATGTACATTGATAATTTATGTCTGTATATATGTGCAGTTCAGTAGCGAACATGAGACAAGGCCTATATCTATATATATATATATATTGCTCCAACCTGAACAGAAGGTGTCGGAGAAAAGTCAAACTACATGGAATTACCACATAGTACACTGACACCTACCTTATGATATGGAAGGACTTTTAGCTGAAAGTGCAGAGGCGTAGTAACCATTAAGGAGGTTAATACTGGAGTAAACTGCTTCAGAAGAAGATAGCAGTAAAAATAAAGCTCTGAACTCTGTGTTTGTGATGTATTGTGCTCAGTCTAGCCAGATAGTATAAATTAGTTCTGAAGTAGGAGGTACATCCTTCTTGTTTCAGGGACTGTGGTCCTAGTATTGAAGCCGCACCTGGTCTGAGCGTTTGCTGAATCCAGAGGCTGACAGCATACTCTTGGGTCCCTATAGTAACCAGTGAGGTGTCTTCAGAAACAGTGAATAGTCGAGCAGAGGAGTCCTTGCCTGCCGCCATCATGAAAGTTAAGCCCACTGTGGCCAAAAGAGCTCAACACTATGTACCCCTCGTAAATAACACTAACTTAATTAAAGAGGGGCAATTAATTGTTTTAATGTTCGGAACTGAGACCATCTCCAATACTAGTTCCAACATACTCAAGCACATGCAGTCATGATGTCTAATAAGAATCTATCTTGAAGAACAAAACCAGTATTACCTCATATTACCACATCACAACTCACACACATAGAATACTAATATTGTATGTCAATGCAAAGACCACATTTATATCTGTGTACATAATATTTGAAATTACATGTTATTATATTGCCTGGTTCACTGTGTAGTTGAATCAGGATCACTATTGTAGAGAAAATCAATACATATGTACATATCTGAAATTTATCATTGAATCTTTTAAGATAGTCTTCTAGAGTGTTGACTGTTTGTGAGTGTCACAGTATTGTCAAGTGTGGTGGAATAATTAAATTGTTTATCTGTTGTTGTTGTGGTGACTTACACTTCATCATTTGCATAACCCTAGACATATAACGTTGCCAACACAATATTCCAGAATAATTCTGACTGAGATATAAATATGTGGCAGTAAGTAAGGTTATCTGTAAAACACTACACATATTAGATACAGATACCTTCACAGCTGATCTCAGTCAGTACACTAAGTCCCTATAAATATTTATATCATCCCACTTTACCACATATATTGGGGTCTCGCTCTCGGGATTTTGAATCTTTCCCTATTAAAAATATTGGGAATAATAAGAATTAAAAGGTATCCTTGGGTGAAAATAAATAAGGTTGAGCTCACAGTGCCTGTGTTGTCCTGAGTTAATTAGTCATAGATAAAATTGTTTAGTTAAATATTTTAGACATTTATCTGTTTGACAATGGCCGACCTGGCAAAATTTCGATCTGCTGCTGTACAGACTGCGAAAGAGTTAGGCATGGACGGGCAAATTATGATTGCTTATGTCACTGCTGAATGTGACAAATATATTGAACGGGAAGAAAGAAGATTAGAAAAAGAGGTTGCAGATTGAGGCTGAGACTAAGAGGTTGCAGATTGAGGCTGAGGCTAAGAGGTTGCAGATTCAGGCTGAGGCTAAGAAATTGGAAGCAGAAAGAGAAGACAAAAGATTAGCTGCAGAAAGGGAAGCCGAGGAAAGAAGACAGGCTGCAGAAAGGGAAGAGAAGAAATTAGCTGCAGAAAGGGAAGCAGAAGAAAGAAGATTGACTGCAGAGAGGGAAGCAGAAAAGGAGGAGAAGAGATTACAAAGGGAACATGAGTTACGACTAAGGGAGTTTGAGTTTCAAGGCCATACTCCTGAAAATGGTGCCAGTCCCTTTACCTCTGATGCTACTGCTACTCAGGGAGCCTCAACCTCAGCTATGAACTTTCATTTAGATCATTTTGTTGAGAAAGACGATGATATTGAGAGCTATATAAATAGATACGAATTATTAGCTACCACATATGGGTTAGAGAGAGAAAGGTGGAGCTTAAAGTTATCTCAAGGACTTCGTGGGGCAGCTTATGAAGTTTTTGCCAAAATGCACAGAGATGATCAGGAAAATTATGACATGCTAAAGCAGGCTCTTTTGTTAAGATATGAAAAGAACGCAGAATTTTACAGAAAAAAATTTAGGAATGCTAAACTACTGTCAGGTGAAACCTATCACCAGTTCTCTGCACGAATAGAGACGTACTTGGAGAAATGGACTTCTCTGGGGAAAACCCAAGATCTTAAGGAAATGATCCTTATAGAACAATTAAGAGAGTCCATGGCTCCAGACCTGAGAAAGTTTCTCATGGAACAAGGTGCAGAGAGGCTGGGTGAGTTGCTAAATGTTGCTGAAAGGTATCAAGCAGCTCAAGCAGAGGTAACAGGTAATAAAAAGAAACAGGTGGAAAATTTTAGGACACCACAGAACTTTAATAAATTTGATCCTAGGGATCAAAACAAAGGTAAGCACCAATTTGATAGGCCACGGTATGAAAATAAAAATAAAACCCCACAATTCGATGAAAGGAAATATGATGAAAGAAAATCTTTCAACCAAGGAAAAAGGTGGTGTAAAAATTGTCAGATGGACAATCATGACACTGACCGTTGCAGAAGGAAACCTGTGTATATGGCCACCCTTCAGGTCAGGTCGACCTCAAGAAAGGAGGAGGATATTATGTTGGATACCACTCCAGAAGAGATGAGGAAGGCACAGGCTGGGGATAAAACACTCAAGCCTTGTTTCAGGAAATTGTCAACTTGTCATACAACTCCAGGCAAGGGAGATTTTTACATGAAAAACAAGTTGATGTATAGGAAGACTGGAGCTAGATCCAAAGGTCAGGGACAGCTGGTACTTCCTAAAAGATATAGGACAGACTTAATAAGGAGCCTACATGTGAAACCAGATGGGGACCATGAGAAAATAGGTACCATCATACAAAAGGTGGCTCACAATTATTATTGGCCCAAGGCAAGATGGGACATTGAGAATTTTGTAGAAAGGTGTAGCATAGCACATGAGGGAACACCCACAAGTGGGAACATGGATCAGGACCTGGACACGCCAAGGGGTAAAACTAGGCCTGAAAATACGAAGAAAAATAAATTTGATAAAGTGGACCAAAGGGAATGGGAAGCCCCTTTTCACGGACAAGCTTCACTTAACTGTTTTACAATGGCCACTATGCGGAGAGTGCAACAAGATGTCTTACCCCAGGATAAGCCGAAAATCCCTCAATCGGACTTAAACAAACTGGAGGAAGAGGATGTAGAGAGGAAATCTCTCATCAAGAATTTTAAGTGGGGAGACAGCCCCAAGAGGAAAATTGGTAGCGGTCGTTTTGTGAATGATAATTCTGGGAAGAAAAATCATCACTATAGCGCTTTAAGTGGAAGAGACCATACCGGTGCATGGACAAATAGGTCCACACAATTAAAGGTCCATATGTAACGCTGTTAAGAACGTGGACGGATGAAAAGGCAGAGGAAAATATTACATCCTCATACCAATATGTGAATGAGCTGACCACTCGTTTAAAAACTGGCTGGAAACTTGCCAATGAAAATTTGAAACAAGCCAGGAAGAAACATGCTGCTTATTATAACAGGAAGGCAAAAGACAGAGATTTGGCTGTGGAAGAGAAGGTACTGCTTCTTTTGCCCGGAAATCAGAATAAGTTACAAATTGGATGGCAGGGTCCATATACAGTTCTAGAGAAGGTGTCTAGAACCAATTATAAGATAGATAAGAAGGGGAAAGAAAAAATCTATCATGTGAATCTCCTGAAGAAATATTTGGAAAGAGAACATCAGGAAGAGACACACTTGTTGACCTTGTCCATTGCCATGGAGATGAAAAAGGAACCACTTTCATCATTTGAATATCCATTACACCCCTGTGAGACAGCGGCACAGGTGAAAATAAGTACACATGTAACGAAAACTCAGAAAGAGAGAGTGCAACAGGTTCTAGATACTCATACAGAGGTGTTAACAGACCGACCTGGGCATACAAACCTATTGGAATATGATATGAAACTGATAGACCCCACACCTGTCTGTATGAAACCATATTCGATTCCGTTTGCTAAGGAGAAAGCTTTGAAGGAAGAGATAGACTATTTGTTGAAGGAAGGAATTATTTCACACAGTGAATCCTCGTATAGTTCCGGTGTTGTACTCTTAAGGAAGCCCTCTGGAGAACATAGACTCTGTATAGATTACAGGAGACTGAATGCTATTACAGAAGGACAGGTGGATCCATTGCCGGATACAAATCAGTTGTTTGCCAGACTAAATAAAGCTAAGTATTTCTCAAAAGTGGATTTGAGTAAAGGATACTATCAAATTCCAGTAAAGCCTGAGGTTAGACCATATCTAGCTTTTAGTACCTCAGAAGGACACTATGAGTTTAACAGATTGCCCTTTGGATTGAAGAATGCACCTAGTGTATTCTCTAGAATGATGAGAAAATTATTGGACCCTCTGAATAACCCATGCATTACAAATTTCATGGATGATATCCTTATAGCAACAGAAACATTTGAGGAACACATTGACTATCTGAACATGCTGTTTAATCGACTTAGGGAAGCGAATTTAACAGCCCGACCAACCAAATGTTGCGTTGGATGTAAAGAATTGGAATTTTTGGGACACACAGTTTATCAGGGAAACATGACCCCTGACCCAAAAAATTTAGAAAAACTAAAGAAAGCCCCGAGGCCACAAACCAAGAAAGACGTGAGATCCTTTGTCTCATTATGTGGTTTCTACCAAAAGTATATCAAAAACTTTAATTCCATATGTGCACCGTTAACGGAGAAGACACGTAAAGGACACCCAGATCGAATTACATGGACACCACAATGTGAAATGGCTTACCAAGAATTGAAGGAAAAGCTCACAAGTAAACCTATTTTGAAACTACCTGACTTAAGTCAGGAATTTGTAGTAAGGACTGATGCCAGTAATATTGGGTTAGGTGCAACTCTGCTACAGAAATCAGATGCATTGGATGGGGAACTAAGCCCAGTGGCATATGCTAGCAGAAAGTTGAATAAAGCTGAAACCAACTACTCAACTAGCGAAAAAGAATGTCTTGCAGTAATATGGGCGATAAAGAAATTCAATATTTATCTGTATGGGAAGGCATTTAAGTTGCAAACGGATCACAAACCTTTGTCGTTTCTGGCACAGGCTAGGCATGAGAACTCTCGTTTACTCCGTTGGTCTTTATTGATCCAGCCCTATGAGTTTTGCATAGAGTATATAAGTGGAAAAACAAATCTGGGAGCGGATTTTTTAAGCCGCCATCCGTGTGATGAGAATCACCCAAAACCCCAGGAATAATAAGAAATTTCTCTATGTGTATATAGAATTATAGACTGACATATAACGTCTGTTTTAAGAGGGGAGGATTTGTCGTGAAATTCTACATCCACATATATAAATTAAAAGGACAATATAAGGTCTAACAAATAAATTTAATAAAAGGAAAGAAGAATGGTAAAGAACAGTGCTGTCACAATGACTGTACTCGAAATCCCCCTTGTGTTCTCCTGCGTCTGCTAATTGTAACGTTTCACGTTGATAGTAAAGCCTTCTGTAGTATACACGCGTTTCCCAAAAACACTAAAAAGTGTACTCCATTTCTAAGAAAAACCTTGAGATACGCAAGTTGACCTAGAATTAAAATTCCATTCATGTCTTTTTCTACACTATGTTACCAAAAACAAAAGACAGATGGACTAAAGATAGAAAGAAGGGAGAGGCAGAAAGCAGGCACAGGCAATACTAACACGAGTCGCGCGATACACAATTACCACCATCACGCGTGTAAGGCCACATGCACTAACTTTATTTCAGACGGACAGTGATAAAAACATCAGAATCGCTCAGTGAAAGAATTTTAAACCACCATTGTACGGAAATAGGCCACAAGTTACATTTGAATTGATTGGATGGAATGATATGTAAGGCTAAACACGATTAGTCGGACTATAAATGCTATCTTTTGTTGTCAAGGGAGACGGAAGTAAGAGTACTTTTTTTCAAACGATTGGGTAGAGATGGCCTGATTAGTTAGGTCGGTTAATATAGTTAATTGATAGCGTTAGTTCGAGACCACTAGTTCAAATAAGCTTGATAAAGCAACAGTGCGTTGAAGCCAGCTCATATTTTTGCTAAATAAAAGCCTGGAACATAAGCAGATGGGAATTTGTGCCAGTATTTGTGCCTACATTCATTGCTAGTCAACGTATCTGTGTTTATTTCCTTGAATTGTGGTAGGTTGAAATATTTGATCTCTTTTTAATGAAAATTGAATGTACATTGATAATTTATGTCTGTATATATGTGCAGTTCAGTAGCGAACATGAGACAAGGCCTATATCTATATATATATATATTGCTCCAACCTGAACAGAAGGTGTCGGAGAAAAGTCAAACTACATGGAATTACCACATAGTACACTGACACCTACCTTATGATATGGAAGGACTTTTAGCTGAAAGTGCAGAGGCGTAGTAACCATTAAGGAGGTTACTACTGGAGTAAACTGCTTCAGAAGAAGATAGCAGTAAAAATAAAGCTCTGAACTCTGTGTTTGTGATGTATTGTGCTCAGTCTAGCCAGATAGTATAAATTAGTTCTGAAGTAGGAGGTACATCCTTCTTGTTTCAGGGACTGTGGTCCTAGTATTGAAGCCGCACCTGGTCTGAGCGTTTGCTGAATCCAGAGGCTGACAGCATACTCTTGGGTCCCTATAGTAACCAGTGAGGTGTCTTCAGAAACAGTGAATAGTCGAGCAGAGGAGTCCTTGCCTGCCGCCATCACGAAAGTTAAGCCCACTGTGGCCAAAAGAGCTCAACACTATGTACCCCTCGTAAATAACACTAACTTAATTAAAGAGGGGCAATTAATTGTTTTAATGTTCGGAACTGAGACCATCTCCAATACTAGTTCCAACATAAACAAGCACATGCAGTCATGATGTCTAATAAGAATCTATCTTGAAGAACAAAACCAGTATTACCTCATATTACCACATCACAACTCACACACATAGAATACTAATATTGTATGTCAATGCAAAGACCACATTTATATCTGTGTACATAATATTTGAAATTACATGTTATTATATTGCCTGGTTCACTGTGTAGTTGAATCAGGATCACTATTGTAGAGAAAATCAATACATATGTACATATCTGAAATTTATCATTGAATCTTTTAAGATAGTCTTCTAGAGTGTTGACTGTTTGTGAGTGTCACAGTATTGTCAAGTGTGGTGGAATAATTAAATTGTTTATCTGTTGTTGTTGTGGTGACTTACACTTCATCATTTGCATAACCCTAGACATATAACGTTGCCAACACAATATTCCAGAATAATTCTGACTGAGATATAAATATGTGGCAGTAAGTAAGGTTATCTGTAAAACACTACACATATTAGATACAGATACCTTCACAGCTGATCTCAGTCAGTACACTAAGTCCCTATAAATATTTATATCATCCCACTTTACCACAATAGTGTAACTGTGGTACCCAACTTGCCAGCGTTTAGTAAAGAGACATATTTGTGTGAAGCAGAGACAGTTCCTATCTTTAACCACGTGGGTTTTTTTTGTTTCAAGTAACACTGGTCTGACAGTGCATATGCCATCAGAGAGAGACAGTAATAGCAATCCCACTAACGGTTTCTAAAGACTAGAAATATATATATTGGGCTTTTGGAGCCAGTTCATATTGCTTCACAAATTTAAATGTACATGCTGCCTGGAGGCGAGAATATTACAAGAATAACATTAACATTCCGACAGAGATTGTGACTAGTATTGTGGTGACCAAATATAGTACCTGCCTGAAAGAAGACACCGATCTGACATTCCTTAAATCCTAGAATCCAAAGCTAATGACATTGCGCTCTGCTAACTTTCGTGCCTGGACAAATTTTATGTGACTTAATCAGACATTCGGAAAAAAAATTAGAACACCCAAGGAATCGTTTCCCTGAGACAGAGAGTTCAGTACGTCTTTTGGAACTGGGGGTTTCTTGGTCGATGACTGCATTTTTCGGGTCTGGGCGAAGGTCCTAGAATTATTATGTTCCCAGAGGCAGCAAGCAAAGTTGTGAGTATATATGTGTGAGCAAGGCCATGGCTGAATGAATGAGAGTACACAGGCCAGAGTGTTATTTTACCGGTGTATTATTGTCACCCATTTGCTATCTTAAATTTTAAAATCTGCAGAATTTGTTACAAATGCTAGAGTTTCTTTTTCTTAGGCTAAATCAGATTATCCAACTCTGTTCATACATTTACGAGAAAGAAAGAAACCTCTTAGACTCAACCCTATGTATCTATAACTCTTTGGGCCATCATCTGTTCTCTTAACGGGGCTGTGGGCTAAACCTGGAGTAAGATTCTAACGGGCTATCATCCTTGTAGCATTTTTTTCGTAAATTTTATGACTATTTGTATATGTTTCTCCTTGATGTATTTCTTTGGTGTTGTGAGAAGATTTTTTTTTGGATGATAATAATAAAAATCTCTCTTGAACTAATCAGTGCGTTGGTCAGCTCGTTCAAAATAATCTATATAATCATTGTTATAGATTTCCCACGTCTGTGTGTTTAACTGTCGTCACGTATATGTGCGTGCCCGTGAGTAGATAGAGATATATTAATATATATATCTGTGTTTAGACTGTCTGACGCCTTTAAAGCTGTCGTAGAGGATAGGTGAAAGAGAGAAGATTTCTTCGATATTTTTTTTCAGAGACAGCCTCTATATCACAGTCTATCATCTTACTTGTGGTCTACATCACAGTCTATCATCTCACTTGTGGTCTATATCACAGTCTATCATCTCACTTGTGGAAATTCTATTTCATTTTACTAACTCTCACCTATTCCAACCTATTCAGAAGGGACCCACCCTTAGTCTTAATTCTCCTATCCTAAAATCTACGACACCAACCCATGATTGCCAAATTAAAGGCACATGAGGACGATGATCTTGGCTACGGCGCAGGTGTGCCAAATCATCAGTTCACGTGTGCCGTTAATATCAAACTTGAGAAAATTGTGATCTCAACAGGAGACAATGCAATCATCAGATGCATTCCAGAGTGGATGAATATGAACAAACAAATAAAAAGAATGAAAAAGGTGATTTGTCTTACTCGGACACAAGACGAAGAAAATAGCCAATGTTGCGGCCACACAACCTTCGTCGGGGGAAAGAAAGAAAGCGAGAGCTAAGTAGGAAGCATGAAAAAATAAATAAAATACTACTCATAAGAACCTAACATGGCCTATTTAGTCCATCAGAGATCGTGACCTGAAAAATATTCAATTCAATGTTTTCATGGCGTTGATCGACTAAAAAGGTCACTCTAGGTCTTAGCAGATCTTGCGGCAGTACCCATTGTTATTTATTTTCTCATGTTCCTACTTAACTCGCGCTCTCTTTCCTTTTCTTTTGTGACCGCAACGTTGGTTATTTTCTTTTTGTTTTGTTCTAGTAAGTCGAATCACATTTTTTCTGTTAAAATATATATATATATATATATATATATATATATATATATATATATATATATATATATATATATATATATATATATATATATATATATATATATATATATATATATATGTATATATATATATATATATATATATATATATATATATATATATATATATATATATATATATATATATATATATATATATATATATATATATATATATATATATATATATATATATATATATATATATATATATATATATGCATATATATATAAAAAAAAAAAGAAAAGAGGTATATATATATATATATATATATATATATATATATATATATATATATATATATATATATATATATATATATATATATATATATATATATATATATATATATATATATATATATATATATATATATATATATATATATATATATACATATCCATCTTCCCCACACCACGTCTTACTGCAGGCCCCCTCATTTCCTTCAAGTTACGCAATTCAGACAAGTGTTTCGGCTCTTTTATCTCCCTTAATTTTAAATGGGGCGGGCCAACACGTGTCATTATAGCAAATGTCTGCGTTCTGTTTTTTTCCCAGCCTGACCTGGGACTCCACTCCACCTTAAAGGCAACTTCCAAATTCACTCTGGATTTGCTCAATTCCGCCAGCTTGAATCAGTTGTAATGTCAAACATTTTGTTGTACATAAATTACTGTCCTAAATTCCCTACTCTCAGTTCGTCCGCTACCAACAATGAGCCAGTTCCGCAGTTTCTTCAAGAGTTTTTAGTCCCTTGTTCTTGGTTGCCAGTCGTATTGCAGGTCTATCTTTATCACTCTTAAACTTTTCCAACATCTTTCACATTTCATTGTCACCCACATTTTACATTTGCATCGTTGGTAAAGTTATCTTTTTAATCACGACTGGACTTCAAACTGTAACTTAACACGCCTTTGATTTATTCTTACACGGACTTTAGCTTGCCGACACCACATTTCGTCGTTAGAAGTCTTGTAGAACACCAGCCTCGTCATAGACAGCTCCTTTGATATCTAATTCCCCGTGTAAATATCGTCAGGCATGCCACCTTGGAATATTGATTATTTTGGAGTACGTCCGGCCGACACAATATGGTAGTCTTTTCATGGCATAGCCGCAGTTTAAACAAAAGATCGTCACTACCTGGCGACACAATAGCCAGCGCGACAATGGACTCAGGCGACAAAGGTACCGGGACACGAACAATAACGTTTGTGTCCAGATGCTAAAAAAAGAGCGGCATGCGTCTTAGATGTGAACAAGGAAATTAGGGAAAACCGTCTCACAAAGGATGACAGGAAATACAGGAAAGCGACAGTGGACGCAACATTTGTGACAGGAGAAGGCTTGTGAATTTTTATTAACCGGCCAATCCGAAAACACCTGGTTGCCACGCAAACTAAACCATAGCACGGAATTTAAAGTTTGTAACAAAAGCCCAGCCACTTGTAGCCAGGGACATTCGCTAACAAGGCACGGGAGGGTGTAAGTGCAAATGCCATAAGATGGAGGCTAGCTATTGGTTTATGGGTAGAGTTATACGTCACAGGCTCAATAGACCCACCTTGGGCTAACCCGCAATATACGGTACCGCGGAGTCTGCCAGAGAGCAGTACAGTTTCAACAGCTTGGTGTAGATAATATCCCAGAGCATATCCTGCAATTAAGTCAGTGTAGATAAAAAAATAATGCATATATGTGGTGTATTGTGTTCTTAAAGGAGTTTGAGAAAGGGAAAAGGAGGTTAGTGAATCTTTTAAAAACTTTTAATATGTTTTCTTAGTCTTTAGTTAAGATCACTTTTGCACTTGGCATCATAGCTAAATGTGCGGTAGACAGTTTTTTAATTAATCCTTCTCATAAATGATTAATTAAATCAAAAGATTTTCCTCTAAGATGATAGGAGGTAACTGATAGTTTATACTTCATCTTCATCTAGAATCTAGATTATTAAGTCATCATTACAGACTTACATGTCCCCACACTCTCATACGCAATATATTTAACACTTATCAGGAGCATCTTATGTCATACATAATTACTAGAGAATTGAACTCATCATTAGCGAGGAGTAGTATAAAAGAAAGTCACTGACTGATATTAAGTGTGAAAACTTACGAAGACTTTAGTGTGTCTTCTGTCCAACAGAAGTCTGAGTCTACACATTACGTGTTTGGCGTCTACCAGAAAGATACTAGCATAACGTGGGTCTTGAAAGCAGAATTCGCAATTTAGGACATCATTCACTACCTCAGTTAAGAAGGAAGATTTCTCGCCCACGTTTTACACTGGGATTGCGTAGCATTTTATTCACCTGCTTATCAAGTGCTCACAAGTTGATTACATATTCAAATATCAAGGTCAACTCACTCGAAAGCTTAAAGCACGAATCAAGCTAAGCACGCGCAAGTTGACTCTCATAATGATTGCAAGTTCAACTCATTCAGAAGAGCGCATTTTGAGAATCAAGATTTCATATTTACAAGCTAATTCGCATATACAGCTAGCAAGCTCACTGTGACAGTGGACTTGTAGAAAGGGAGGAAAATCTGTAGATCGCTTGTGCTAAGGGAAATAATCACAAGACTTTCTTTAGTGTAGTTCTTCTGTGGAAGACTGGTTATACACTGGTTATTCATAAGTATTTTACTATAAGGCTAACAGTTGTAGCGACGTAGTAGGCCACACTGTGACATCACCTTACATCAAAGCATATTTTACAAATCAAGAGTACATACTCAAGTAGTTGAGTCCACATCCGAAGATCATTTCGTGTAAGAACGCCAGTCTAGCCAGTGCTTTTCATGTATTAGACAGCAGCCATTTCTTAAGTCAACGATTTCTCAACGCTACAGAGATAGTGCCAAACATTGAAGGACTGTGTATCCTCAAAGTTCTCATTACACAAAAGCTTTCATCGGCACTTCCTCGTCTTGGAGGTAACCCATACAACACACCATTCACCTACCTGGGACAGTACGCATACACGTGTATCATCATACAAGAGAAAAGCATTGATACACATGGACAGTGTAGATTAGACATCAGTTTGGTAACAAGTGTCTTATCACATCCTCATGTCGCTTCACATAGGTTCATCCTCCTATTTAACTAACTACATTATTTATATATCATCTGTGTGTTTTGTGTGAATTGTCTTCACCATCATCACCTTGTAATTACTACTCACCCTATATCTGTAGATATTTAATTAATAAACCCAATAACCGTTTGATCATTATAAAGTTCGTTAATGTATCACTCGTGCTGTCGGTGTTAAATATTTACATATAGGTAAAATTCTACATTTAGATGAGATTGGGGGCTCTTTCTTTCACGGGATCTGAGGACAGAAGCCAAGGTCATTGGGAAATAGAACACTTTCCCTAGTTTACTAGAAAACTCTATCCAGTGGAAAACATTCGCGTTCTCTTCTTCTTATCCTAATCTCGAATAGGTCTCTGTCTTTCTTAACGAGCCAATTTCAGGAGACCTTCTTCATAATATTTCATAGGCCATCCCCAGCGACTACTACTGTTGTAGCTACACCAAGGGCACCTTGCGACAATTGTGGTCTCGTCTTGGGATTAGTGAATTCGGACGAGTGTTACGCTTCCATTTTTACACAGGTTTGCGTTCCTTAGTGAAGGCATCGCTGTGCGCAAATAAAGCAGGCACCAAAACACATCGCTATTGAAACAGCCCCCCTGAATTAAATTATGACGTCGGGGTAAAAAATATGTGACGTCTGCACTTCTGCATGTTCAGAAGTAACGGTCACCTTTCGGTCTCTTTTGGATGGTGTTGGTCAATTTGGATGGACGTGTGTGCCTGTGAGCTCCTACTTGGAGTGTTGGATGTCTGATAATCTTCATGCTTTTGTAGAATGATTGATACTCTGCATGCCATTGATTCAAGTGTGTATTGAGGATAAGTACGGTGAACAATTTACTCACTTTTGACGATCTCGTCGAATTATATTATTATGGACATTCGGACTCGGAGAAGACAGGTTGCATTTTTCCCATGTGTCATAATGGCCAAACATGTGCGGCCTATGGATTATCATGTGCTTGAATTTTACATGATGTGGAGAAATGTCTCAAGTGCTCAATAAATTGTGGAAACGTTACCTGTGAGTAAGCTGCACTCATTAGTTGACTTTTAACTGTTATGCGTTCTGTTGGACATTTTATGTCTACTGAATTTTAACCCACATGTAATTAAAAATAACCGTAACAGTATAGAAGAAATTAGTGGCCAGCATTTAAGGGACAAATTTTGAATCATGGCACTATTCAAAACCAAGAACTAACCTTACGTCTTGGGAGAAGAAGCGCTCTCGGTGAGTTATACAAAATTTACATATTACGTCAGTTTGTGAAGTGCTGCTCCTTCGTTGCCGGCAGTAAAAATGAAACTTTCATTTCATGCTAGAAATTCCACGCTAAAATCACATTAAAGAGGCCAATTCCAAATTCTGCAGCTACAAGAGACATGGTATGACATTTTAGTATAGGTTGGCGTCATTGAAGATACATGACATTCAAGATTTTTATCAAAAGTCATCGGAGATTCTGATCGTACATCTTGCATCAGCTTAGGATCGAGCAGACGAGAAAATAGCGAAATGATGTTCTTGAAGACTACATTGAAGCAGATAGCTCTACCCGTGCCTGCTCTATTCTGTCCTGCTCAGAGGCATTCCTGAGGGAGGATATTATTAAGATAAGTAGTCTAGTGTTTCGTGGTCTGATGCTAATTACGATTCTTTAGGGTTAGCATATAATCTTCTCCAATTGAAGCCCGGCGAACAGAGCTGAGAGATTTTGCGTTCACTTCAAAATCATTGTATTCGCTATCGGTTTAGCTGTGCTGCCATGTTCTTACTGTAGTTTGTTATTGTTAACTATTTTTTTATTTAGTTTTCCCAGCATTATTGTTTGTAACTTGCTGATCTCACCTTGCTGTCGTTTAGTTGCTATATATATATATATATATATATATATATATATATATATATATATATATATATATATATATATATATATATATATATATAGATATATATTGTCTTACGTCATTGTGGTGTCATTTCTGTGGTTGTGACCACACTTTTGGTTTATTTTGGCACAATATTCATTATTTTTTTTACTTAGAATTGCTCTTCCGTCTGTATTGTTCTATTTTGTTCTGTCTGCTCCACGTTTTGTTGTGGTATTACATGATCTTGACATTTGAGCAATCTTGAGAATTCAATTTGCATTGGTGCTGCCTATCTATCTGCAGTACCTACTTTAAAACAGGTTAAGAAAATCATATTATAAACCTACGACATGTCTACTCTGGAACATTTTATCCAGCATGGTAATGAGCTAGGGTTACAGGGCTCAGCCCTTAAAGAATTCGACATGGAACAAATGGCAAGAGAAGGGAAGAAGAGGTTAGACAGTGCTAGAGAAGAGAGAGCCCAAGCAAGAGAAGAGAAAAGGAGAGCAGAAGAAATTGAAAGAGATGAGAAAAAGAGGGCAGAATAAAGAGAAGTGAAAAGGATAGCAGATGAAATTAAAAGAGAAGTAGAAATTAGGAAGGCTCAGTTTGAGCACGAACAAAGAATGGCTACTATTGAACTTGAAAGACTGAGGTTAATGAATAATATTAACAAAATAATCCTGAGGTTGAAGGTTTCACGAGGAAAAAACGTACTGCTTCTTTCAAACTTCATTCGCCAAAATTGAACCAAAATGTTGATGACATTTCTTGTTTTTTGAACCGCTTTAAAATAGTATGTTATGGAGACAAATTGGAAAAATCCTCATGATGTACTCGGTTGATGTCATTATAGAGAGAAGATGCATTTTTGGCAGTGGGTACAATGGATTATGAAAACAGAGAAAATTATGATGCGATTAAGGCATTACTTTTAAGAAAATATCATTTGGACGAAAATAGTTCAAAACATTAATTCCAGATACAAACAAGGATTTTGCTGAGTTTATCTTATCCATCAAATTGTTCTTCAATAGATAGATTGAGTTTTCAAAAATCAGACGCACATTTAAGGATCTTATGGACCTCATGTTAAAAGACACGGTGCTGTCATTCATAGGTCCTGATTTTTTTGGTATACCTCCATGAACGGAATCCTGATTCTTTGTTATTGGTGAAAGCATTAGGGTGCCAATTTATGACGGCGCATCCAGGAAAAGTTGTCAGCAACTCTAATATTAAGGAAGCTTCGGTCGAAACAATGATCGAGGATGTTGATCTTTTGGTAAACGTTGCAATTTTGGGAATCGACTACCTCACGATCAAAGAAACTTCCGCCCAAATTATGAGGGTAGCGGACCACAACAAAGCTACAACCGATCATACAGTGGCGCAGGTCGGATAATTCATACACGAATAGAGGCGATAGATCATATTATGCAGAGAGCAACCAAAATGCACCCACCTCACAACACTGCCCTAGATGCAGATGCCCGAAACATGCAAATAATCCTCAAAATGGTAGAGGTAATTACAAAAATTATTGAGGTAATATTGCTTTCTATCGTTCTCGTAGCATTGAACGTTCAAACTCGAACTCTAATCAGAGTAGCAATGCAGGTGTGATAACTCAATATAATAAATATACCAATCATGCAAATGCTTGTTGTGTTGATTTGTCTAACCCATCACAATGTTCTGAATATAGCACTCTGTTTCAGCCGGATGTAGTGCCCAGGAGAATTTCTTTCAGTAATCGTATACTGATGTTACAACTAGACTTTTTAGTCCCTTGTTATTGACTACCCCTTCAGGCCAAATTCTTTGAGTAATTACATACTGAGGTGACCACTATACTTTTTAGTCCCTTGTTAGTGACTATCCCTTCAGGAAAAATTATTTCAGTAATCGCATACTGATGTGACCACTATACTTTTCAGCCCTTGTTAATGACTAACCCTTCAGGCCGAATTCCTTATATAATCAAATACTGAGGTGACCACAAGACCTTTTAGTCCTTTATTAGTTAGATTCGTATACTACCTCTAAAAGTGACAAAATCAAAACAATCTGAAGGAATATTTATTAGGTTGTTGGTTGCAGTGATGGCTCTCTGAAGTGAAGAAATTTGCTTTGGATGACTTAGAGGGAGCATTGAGTGGCAAAACATTAGAGGGCTAACATCTCGAAATAGTTTTAATCCAATAATGATAAACTATGCGAAAAATTTACTAAGCTCTATTTGATCCACGATGATGTACTGTAATTTTTTATTCCATTTGTAATGATTTATTTAACTTATATTCGATCAGCAAAGAGTGTAATAATTAAACTTTATTTATCCCACCTGCCGTATGATGCACTCCAGCATTGAACACTATTCTCAAAATGTCAACACCAAATTGGTTGTAGCCAGTCATCCTCATGTCTACACTTTATAATAATAATAGCCCCTTCAGTCATAACTGACTATGGAAATGCGCCCCTGAGTTGACAGCTCTCGGCTGCTTATTTTCCTGGTGCTCCTTTCGACGTTTTCTCTCCCTCCTCTGCTTGTTGTGTGAGCCTCTCTTCAATCAATCTGAGGTGGAGCCGTAAATAGCATCGCCACTTAGTGCGATTAGCAGCTTCATCCTCCCATGTTGCTGGATCCATATCCAGTGCCCTCATATCTCTCTTGCACACATCTTTGAACCTCAGCTGTGGTCGCCCAACTGTTCTCTTGCCATCTGCTAGTTGTCCGTAGAAGATATCTTTTGGGATGCGACCATCTTCCATGCGGCGAACATGGCCTAGCCAGCGAAGTCTGCGCTGTCTAAGCAGTGTATACATACTTTGAAGGCCAGCACGTGACAACACCTCGACATTTGTCACTTTATCTTTCCACGAAATTCCGATAATGCGGCGTAGACACCGTAAATGGAAGGTATTGAGCCTTCTTTCTTGCTTAGCATAGGTCGTACAGGTCTCGCTGCCATATAGGAGTGTGCTTGTGACGCAGGCATTATATACCGCAGCTTTGGTCTTCATTGTGAGTTTGGAGTTTCCCCAAACACGCGATGTGAGGCGGGCAAAGGTAGCTGCAGCTTTGCAAATGCGGCTGTCGATTTCTGTATCCAGTGAGAGTTTTTCATTGATGGTAGACCCTAGGTATGTGAAGTGGTGCTCCACTGCCAATTCATAGTTATCGATAGTGATAACTGGTGCAGCACCCACATCCTGACTCAGCACATTCGTTTTCTTTAGACTTATTGTGAGGCCAAAGACCTTGCATGCTTTAGTGAAGCGATTCATCAAGTTCTGAAGCTCCTGTTGGCTTTGAGTGACGACTGCAGCATCATCAACGAACAACAAGTCTCTTATAGTGACCCTTCTGATTTTTGTTTTGGCTTCAGCCTTGAAAGATTAAACAGACGGCCATCTGACCTAGTGCGAAGGCATATTCCTTCAGTTGCACCTCTGAATGCATGTTTCAAGAGTAAGGCAAAGAAGATCCCGAAGAGGGTCGGAGCCAGAACACAGCCTTGTGTAACGCCACTTCGTATGTCAAAGGGCTGTGACGTGCTTCCAGAATATTGGACTGTTCCCTTCATGTCTTCATGAAATAACTTTATCATTTCCAGCATTTTAGAAGGGCAGCCTATTTTCAGGAGGATTTTGAAGAGTCCATCCCTACTAACCAGGTCAAATGCTTTTGTGAGGTCTATAAAGGCGATATATAAAGGCCTTTTCTGCTCTCTTGATTTTTCCTGAAGATGGCGGACAGAGAAGATCATGTCTGTTGTTGATCTACCAGCTCGGAATCCACACTGTGACTCTGGTTATATGCGCTCAGCTAACTTGTGTAGTCGCATTAAGACGACTTTGGCAAAAACCTTACCGACAAAAATGTGGTGGGTTTTGATGTTATAAAGTGTTGTTGTTATGTTTTCTTAATGTACTGAATGAGGTCAGCTGTGAAGGTCCCTGATGATAACAGTTTTGGTGAGTTACAGGGAACCTTGCTACTACCACCTACGACCTCAATCAGACTTATTCTTGACTAGTATGTCTGATAGCTACGTCTAATGTCTAGGGTAATGAAAATGTGGTGTGCTGGTAATTAAATACACAAACACACACACACACAAATACTAATATTAATCTCTATATTCAAGTCAATTAACACTGAGTTTTAAATTTAGTAATTACAATTTTTTCAAATTTATTTTGTCCTGAACCTAGTTTTTCTTTTGGTCAGGACTTTTAAATCAATATGAATCAATTTCAATAGAATTACATATAATCAAGTAAGCACATGAAAGACTTGTACATATACATAATTTAAATTTGCTAATATTGATACTAAAACTAAAGTCTTTATAATCTAGTGCTGGATGTCGGGTCGGGGTATTTGCATCATACCCAGTCTTTTAGTTAACAGTGTTCATTTGCTCTTTAAACAGGATGAATGGTGGAAAAGTTTCTTAATACACAATGGAGTTTATATTATATTATATTCGTTGATGAATCTCAGCAGGCCAGTTCTTTAATACTTATCTGGCCTGTGACGATTGAAGATAGTTGTTCCTTAGGCCCACTCCTCACATGCTCTGAGGTAGTATGGTAGGCATCTCGTTACATACGGTGTTGTACTCTTCAGAATATCTGGCACTATCACAGTGCCAGACAAAGAAACTCACAATTCAAAATGAAAACACACAGATACGTTGAAATGGCACAAACTCAGCTGAGCTGCTGGCTGGACTATGGCGTCCGTATTACTTATATTATTTATTTATATTCAGTGGACGTCACACTTCACAGCATCAACGATCTGCTTCTATGGACAGTCTTACACAAAATGGCAACGAGCCGTCCAATTTTCTAATAATCTTAACTGTGTTGACCAATCAAATAGGAAAGCCAAGCTTTTTAAATTCAAAATTTTACACTAAGGTCCAAATTTGGTCCAATGTGTAGTGTATTTCTGTCGGTCGGTATGTCCGAACTTGGCTTTCCCCAAGATTGGACTTGGTTTTGGTCTAACACAAAAAAAAAATTCAGTTTGCGCTATCCCATAATTTCTACCCCGTGTCTACCCCTTTTCCTACAGAACACATGACCCTTTTGCTGCGTTTTCTCAAGGACGCGTCAAAATGTAACCGTAGTGAATGCAAAACTAACATCTGTCTGCTAGTCTGCCACTGAACAAATCAGTCTTTTGTCAATAACTTCCGAGTTATCTGTCCGTCCTTTTATTGAAAGCATATTATTTATCAGGAAAAGATAAGCTCTTAAACTAGCTAACTTTTGTGATTCTAAACCTATTAATAGGGAATTCCATATTTTTTCTATAATATTCAACCTATTCATGTCTTTTTGCACTAATTTCAAGCTAATTACGAGAGTCTCTCGTAGTACGTGAGAATTACGTCATTCGCAATAAGAGCTAATCCTGTTTTTGTGACCCAATTGTCTACATGTTCTAACTTTTACCTCGTATTTTGAAAATCGCTCAATGAAAGTCTTGTTTCTATAGGCTTTTGTTTTGAAATCAACGCAAGACGCGTTAGCATTGTGGCATCTATCCTTCTCCCCCCCCCCCCCCCCCCCTTTTCTATAACTCTGTCTTCTAGGCAAATATTTGTTTGAACTTGTTACGTTAATCTCAAGGTCACTTACGAACATTGGGTACCTTTCATTTGTTATCAAACTGATACGCTGGGGCGGGGTGAATAAAACAATTCTCTACCAACTTTTTAGTTCTATCTTATTTTTGACTTTCTGCACTATCCTGTTATAGTCTAATTTAGATATTGTATTTAGAATATCGCCACAAATACTAAGACGAGAGATGCCTCTGTAGTTATTGCAATCACTTCTGTCTCCTTTATTTTTGTACAGTGTTACAATCTTGGCATCTCGCATGTCTTGAGGAATAGTTGTCTCTTCCCAGCACTGGCACAGTATCCTATGCAGGGGATGTAATAGCGTGCTCTTACAGCATTTGATTAAATCAGGAGGAATCCCATCACTGCCTGGTGCTTTACCAGAGGCCAAGCTATCAATGGCCTTGCTGAGTTCCTCTAATGTTGGTTCGGCATCAAGCTCCTCCTTAGTTGGCAGACATTTGACAGCAGCAAGGGCTGCAGGCGTAACGGTATTTTCTCTAGCATAAAGCACAGAGTAGTGCTCGACCCACCTCTCCATCTGCTTACCCTTATCGGTTAGCTTCTCTCCGCTGATGGTTTTTAGCGTTGCCGTCTTACTTTTTCGGGGGTAAAGTGCTTTCTTTATACCGTCATACATTTGTTTAGTGCTGCCGGTTTGCGCTGCGATCTGGATGCTCTCACTGAGCTGGAGCCAATAGTCATTTGCACAGGTCGAGCAGTTTGTTGAACTTTGCTTCTCGTAGCCTTCAGAATCTGTAGGGTTCTAGCACTCGGTGAACGTTTTTATTCATTCATAGCACTGCGCTTAGCTTCAATGACAGGTGTCATCACATCTGATGAAGCATCTGTTACCACCAAAAGTTTAGGGCATAAGAAGAGAACGTAATATTGTCTGCTGCTGGGTAAATGTCTGTGGTGGTAGCAGATCACTGTGGGCGTTGGGTGTGTTTCGGGGTGGTATGTGTAATGTGTATATCCATAAACGCGAATGTCATAAGTCCTCTCATACTAACACACCATAGCCACATTGGGTCAGGAAACAGTGGAACTCGTTCTGACTCGTACATAGTTTATTAACACCACAACACAGTCACGTTGACATTGTAGAAACACAGTTCACAGCATAAACATGACGCATCAGATAAGTAAGTCCATGAAAACTTAGTTACAGGTAACAAAATCCAAAGTACATAGGCTGCCGAACATAGCAGCTCACGTTTCATAAAGGTTTACATCAATATCTTTATAAATGATGGTGATGGTGGCCGGTATAATCCATGGCCTCTAGAATCTCAAACGTATCAAAAAACTCCCACTGGTCGCTTACACAGCGGCACACTATATCTTCTAATAACAGGGAGTACTCTGGGGCTAGGGGTTACAGTAATAGGGGGTAGAGAATAAAACTAGGGGTCTCAAATGTTTTCCCTGTATTCTACAGATTTACGGGAGGGGGAAATAAACACAGTTAATAAATCCCGCTAGGAGAAATCCCACGTAATGAATACAGTACAAAATCAATGCTAGGTCGAACTAATTAAATGGTAGCAAGATCAAATCTCCTTTCATTAAAAAAAAAAAACACGCTTGTGAAAGCCTACATACAGTCACGCTCACAGACTTACCGAATCGTGGCTTCTGACCCTTCATAGGAATTACACCAAAAAAAAACAGCACTAAACATTGGCTTAGGTAAATGTATTTTCTTCCGTGTACAGCCCCAGAATAGCGGGTTGTTGAAGTTAACAAAGTGTCACGAAATCGCTGGACGTTGAAGTCTAACGGTACTGTTTGTTTATTTGATAAGGTTCCTAATGAATAGCACAGGCACTTTGCTAGGTGTGAGGGATGGTGTGGTTCCTAAGATTCGCACAGCTGGTGGTGATAACTTTCTTTTTGGCGTAATGTCACAGACTAAAACACTGAGGTAAGTTCTTCTTCGGGGGGGGGGGGGGGGAGGGGGGGGGGGGGGGGGGCGGGGGGGGGGGAGGGGGGGAGGGGTAAAATCCGATGAGAATACTAGGCAGACAGTGTTCAGGTAAATCTGTGTTCTCCTTCACAACTAGAGCATTAAATAATATATTGACTGGCAACTGTTCTGCTCCAGTTTAACTTTAACAGACTTTATGAATCAGGATTTCTTGGGTTGCTTAAATCTCATGTAAAATTCAGAGAGCGAGACTCATAAAAGTCGCCACAAGTTTAATTTTTAAATGTTCATAAGTCACTGGAGTTATTGACTGTGTTTGGCAGAACTCTGTCTATATTTAATTGCTTGGATGCCAGGTTTAGTGATCATTCGTCTGCACAGAAAATAATTCACTATAATATATATCCGAAAGATACAGATGGAATCTAGCAGTAATCTGCTATAGGTAGTGCATCTTAAAATCTGTCAAAACGAATGATAAAATGCAGTTTTTCAGTCTTTATTTATACTAACTGGAATGTAACTTAAAGGGGTCGTGTGAAAATTTCACACCTTTCTTCATCTTGAGAAAAAAACGAGGTTCTACGCCGTCGTGTTAACCGCGATGCCCCCCTGGCTTCCGATCTCCGTTCGTCTCAGGCTGCTCGCATGAGGGTGCGAAATCTCTGCGAGAAACTAACTTCGTTAGCTGAGAGTTCCCTGATTCCACAGATCGTATCGCCTCTTCGATTGATTCTGAAGACCAGCCTGTCTTTGATGGGCCCGCTCTCTCGAAAAGCTTTGGCAACTCCCACTAGGCGGGGTGACAGCAAGGTAAGGAAAATGAACTGCTGTTAATTGCTCTAGAAACCGGAGTAAGTCTCTGGCCACGTCCCCTTTGGGCCGGCGTTAAGGAAAAGATTGCTATAAATCGTTCTCAGATATTGTCACGTAGGTCTTTATATCATTAAATTACCTACATCTTCTTCCTATTCTCTCACCCAAATCCTCTTATTTATTATCTTTCCGTACTTGTTTTTCCTGTATTTTTTCGCATCACTCGGGTGCGGAAAATATTTTCTTCTGTATTCTCAAACGGTACCTGTTTCTTTCTCAAAACTGAGAATCGCGCTAGGACGATATTACGTAGATGTCAGGGCTGCAGGGCGTCAGAAGGCGTGATAAGTCGGTTCGCTGAACATCATTCTCACCGAGCGCGCGAGCTTCTTCTCGACATAAGTCCCGGTGAGGTGTGATACTTTACATCTGCACCGGTCAGTATTCAGACATTCGTCTGAAAAATCCCAAACTGACACGGCGCTCACTGTGGGCCATGGTCAGACGTAGTGTGAAAACTGCCCTGCATTGGAGACAGGTTGTCTGAGATTTGCAACTGACACGCGCTTTTCCCGATCAAGTTGTCAGCGCAGGTGCGTAATCGCCCGGTGGCAGTTACGACACGCCTCTAAGTATAACGTAGCTGTTATGAGAAGGGGGAGAGATCGGCGCGGGGGAGATAGTTCATCCTTTGTCTGGTTTAAAATATTAACCCACGTTTGAAACTATTTCATTTCACTCAGTAACTTTGCAGTTAGACTAGAACAACCTTCGTTCGATTTCTAAATAATCTCTGTAAATAGAGATGGCCTTAGTTTGGTCGAAGTGGTTTAACGTTCTTAGTAATTCTGTGGTTGAGTGAAACGGTGGTACCCAACTTGCCAGGGTTTAGTAACCTGAGAGACATATTTGTGAGAAGCATAGACATTTCCTATCTTTAACCACGTGGGTTTCTTTGTTTCAAGTAACACGGGTCTGACAGTGCATAAGCCATCAGAGAGAGACAGTAATAGCAACCCCACTAACGGTTTCTAAAGACTAGAAATATATATATTGGGCTTTTGAACCAGTTCATATTGCTCCACAAATTTAAATGTACATGCTGCCTGGCGGCGAGAATATTACAAGATTAACATTCCGCAAGAGATTGTGACTAGTATTGTGGTGACAAAATATAGTACCTTCCTGGAAGTAGACACCGATCTGACATTCCTTAATTCTAGAATCCAAAGCTAATGACATTGTGCTCTGCTAACTTTCGTGCCTGGACAAAATTTTATGTGACTTAATCAGACATTCGAAAAATTAGAACCCCCAAGGAATCGTTCCCTTAGAGTTTAGTACGTCTTTTGGAACTGGGGATTTCTTGGTCAAGGACTGCATTTTCGGGTCTGTGTGAAGGTCCTAGAACTAGTGAGTTCCCAGAGGCAGCGAGCAAAGTGTGAGTATACATGTGTAAGAAAGGCCATGGCTGGATGAATGAGAGTACACAGGTCTGAGTGTTATTTTACCGGTGTATTATCGTCACACATTTACTGTCGTAATTCTTTTTGTTTAACCTGCAGAATTTGTTACTATTTGCTAGAGTTTCTTTACTTCTTAGGCTAAACCAGATTATTCAACTCTGTGCATACATTTACGAGAAAAGAAGAAAAACTCTTAGCCTAAACCCTACGTATCTATAACTCTTTGGGCCATCATCTGTTCTCTTAACGGGGCTGTGGGCTAAACCTAGAGCTAAGAGCATAACGGGGCTATCATCCTTGTAGCATTTTTCTTAAATTTTATGACTATTTGTATATGTTTTTTTTTCCTCGATGAAATTTTTTGGTGTTGTGAGATATTTTTTTTTTTTGATGATAATAATAAAAATCTCTCTTGGACAAAATCAGTGCGTTGGTCAGCTCGATCCCAATTATATATATATAATCATTGTTATAGATTTTCCACGTCTGTGTGTTTAACTGTCGTCGCGTGTATGTGCGTGCCCGTGAGTATATAGAATTATATGTAATATATATGTGGTTTAGACTGTCGGACTCTGTGAAAAAAAGCCGTCGTAGAGGATAGGTGAGAGGGAGAAGAATTGTTTCCGCTTTCAGCGACAGCCTCTATACCACAGTCTATCATCTCACCACTCGTGGAATCTATTTCATTTTTTTTTCAAATTCACACTGAGATTCTCACTCATTTCAAGCTATTCAGACGGGACCAACCTAAGTCTTAATACTCCTATCCAAAATCTACGACAGAGATGGTCGTGGGTGTGATTTAACCTCCCATCAAAGGCCATGCGATCTCAAAAGTTCACAGAAGATAGCAGTCTGCATATTAATGATCCAACGTTTAAAATCCTCGTGGAAATGCTTCATGCTTAATTAGCCCAGGTGCAACGTTCTAGACCAGTGGTGGCCAAGATAAGGTTGGCCGAGGGCCAGATTATGGTAAAGGGTAACACCAGAGGGCCAGACCTATAAAATCCTTAAAATATAACGTTCTGAGATTTAGTTTTACATATAATGAACCACGTACAGAAAACAACGGCAAACTACTGTACTGCACATCTGCCAAGACATGTATACCAGTCTTCGGACTGAAATTACTGTAACAAAAAATATAATGAATCTGTTGTTTTAATTTGTTTTGTAATTTGTAATATGACATGTAATTATTTATTTCAAACTTACATTTGTGTGTTATTTCATTGTGAAGAGTGTGGCTTATCAAAACTTTTCACCAGTGATTTGAAGTCTACTTCCATTTGTGACGTAGCGATTCTGAGAACATGGGATAATACAGAGTCAGTTAATCTGTTTCTGGTCTTGGATTTGATAAGCTTCATGGCAGAAAGTGTTGTCTCACAAAGATACGTGCTACCAAATATAGAGCACACTTTTAGGGCCCATTTTCTCAGAAGTGGGTAACAAATGCAAACTAATATCTTGTGTTCTCCTAGCTACTGTTTGTTTTGAAAGAAGTACATTTTGAAATTCTTTTACTACTTTTTCTTCATTGAACGCTTCTGCCTTTGAACTGCATACCTTTTCACAAACTCTCCATCAGTAAACGGCTTTTTTGCTTTTGCAAGCTCATAACTAATCACATAGGACGCCATGAGCGATGATTCCTGAATCTTATTTACATGACTAAATATACTCTTTTGCTGATTCAGTTTTTTCTTGAGTTGTTCAATCACAAGCTTTCTCGACTCGCTGCTATGCTCGTCGTTGTTTTTCTGATGATTTGTGATGTAGTGACGTTTCAAGTTATATTCCTTCACTATGGCTAACACTTGGGCGCAAACTAAGCACTGATGTTTATTATCCTTATTGAGAATGAACAAATAATCGAACTCCCATTCTGGTTTAAATGCGCGATTTTCAATGTCCACTTTTCTATACTTAGAAACCATTTTTACAAATGCAAACTCTTATACATGAAAACGTCCACAACAGCTACAAGCCCAGAAGTGTCACTGGCTGATTTATACTTAACACACTTCACAAGACCTACTGTGCACCTCAACTCCTTCCTATAGAAATGTACCTACCATCCACCCCCACTCTCACGATCACTTTCCCATACCGATGCTAAAGACAAAGCAACATCATTGGATCTCAGAGACTTCCGCCCGCAGAAAAGATCTGTCACTGCTTTCAGTTTCTCATTATCAAAGTAGGTACCGACACTGTCTTCGCCTGTCCACGTGCACGATCAGAGATTTCACGTTATCATTTCCGTTTTGTCGGCACTATCTAGTAGAGCTCAATTGGTATGATAGAGAGAGAGAGAGAGAGAGAGAGAGAGAGAGAGAGAGAGAGAGAGAGTTGGTGGTGTTGTGGGAGGTGGGGAGATGTTAATGGTACATTTTGGGTCTTTTTGGTTTTGTTTCTGGTGCCTGTGCGTGCTATTTTGTAATGTTTTTTTTAGCACAGTTGTCGGAGTATACAATAATTTTCAATCAACAATAAGAGGCCGGCCAAAACAGGTTGGCGGGCCAGTCAAAACTGGTTGGCGGGCCGGATCTGGCCCGCGGGCCGTAGTTTGGCCACCTCTGTTCTAGACTGATGAAAAGTTACAACAAATGTTCAGGGGTTCTAATGTTATAGAGAGGGAAATACCCTGTCATCTTAATAATTCAGGTCAGCTGAGATGTCCGTCACATTTCTCGTGATAATGTGTGGCTGCTTTTTTTTTTAACTTTACATGTGGAAAAACACAGAGCGTTCAATTACACTGACAAACAACATTTTTCTTTCTTATATAAGAATAAGTGTTCTTAGGTCAGTTTCTTGCGCTGATTTCAAATCTGACATCCGTTTATCTCTATCACATCGGGTTCTTAAGGTATTTGTGAATAAATATATTTTTGGGAAACCGTTATTTGCTCCGTTTCATTTTTACTATATAACTTATTAAAAATTAATAAAATGCAAAATAATTCTACTTTTTATACTGCTAAAAGATGCATGACATATGTTACGCTATTTTTCAAATAGTTACTGTATTTTGAAATAATTCTGAGCAAAATACGGCTTCTAGAAGTTGTAGAAATTTGGCTGATCTGTTCTGTTACATGTGCGGATATTTTACCGATCGTGTTCACCAGAAAAACTTTACACCATTACTAAAGAAAGCATATGAACTTTATTTCGATTCGAAAGTTGATGATGCAAATAAATCTTGGAAGCTAAATGCAGTTTGTTCGACTTGTGCAAATACATTGGCAGGTTGGTTACGAAAATCGCCGAAGCATAAGTCGATGCCTTGTGGAGTGCCAGTAATATGGCGTGAACCGACAAATCACGCGATTGATTGTTACTTCTGCTTGACAAATATCCATGGTTTCACTTTTAAAACTAGAAAGTCTGTGGTTTATCCAAATATTGAATCGGTTTCGAAACCAGTGCCTCATGATCCAATCACGTGTCTGACCCCAGTTCCACCAGAACAATATTCATTGGACGTGAATGAACCATCAGAAATTGATAGTTTACCTGCTTTAGAAACTAATTCTGACTCGGATTATATACCGGTGAATGATGGTGTTCACTTATTGACCATTCAGAACTTTCAGATCTAATACATGATCTCGCTCTTACCAAAGGACAAGCGGAATTACTCGGTTCGCGACTCAAAGAATGGAATCTTTTAGCGCCCAATACTCCGATATCTAAATTTTGTCATAGACACAGAGAACTTGTTCAAAACTTTGAGATGGATGATGACATTTGCTATTGCAAAGATGTAAACGGTCTAATGGTGCACCTCGGTCATGAGCACATAGTCAACGAATGGCGACTTTTCATCGACACTTCCAAGACTAGTCTAAAAGCCGTGTTATTGCATAACGGAAATTTATTTTCATCAATTCCAGTCGCCTACTCTGTTCATATGAAAGAAACTTATGACAATATGGCTATACATTTGGCAAAAATAAAGTACAATGACTACCAATGGCGGATTTGTGGAGACCTAAAGGTCATTGCAATTCTCACGGGCATGCAGACTGGGTATACTAAATTTTGTTGCTTCTTATGTGAATGGGACAGCCGCAACAGACAGGAACATTATGCAAGAAAGGTGTGGCCTATCGGGGATCGTATGCAGCTCGGGCATAAAAATGTAATACACGAGCCATTAGTTAATAAAGACAGCATCATTTTACCACCGAGACATAAAAGACATTCTCTATCCAACGAGGTAAAAACTCGCCATTATCTGCAGAATGAGAACAAAACTTGCCATTTTTTTCCAGTGAGAACATAACTCGCCATTCCTTGTCCAACGGGAGCATAACTCGCCATTCTTTGTCCAATGATAACATACCTCGACATTCCCTGTCCAATCAGAACATAACTCGCCATTCTTTGTCCAATGAGAACATAACTTGGTATTCTCTGACCAATGAGAACATACCTCGCCATTCTCTGTCTAATTAGAACATAACTCGTCATTCTTGGTCCAATGAGAACATAACTTGCTATTCGTTGTCCAATAAGAACATAACACGCCATTCTTTGCCCAATTAGAACATTGTCGCTCATTGGCAGTAAATTTGAATTTTCCAATCCGTTTCAGCACCTCTGTTGGCCTTACACTTTAAATGTTTCTATATTTACCGGCTACATCAACTTTATTTTTATGTTTTAAATTCTTCTATCGCGGCCGTAGTCTTATTCTTTTCCGCTCATATTCCCACCCCAAGGCGTGACTGGCTTTTGATTTCGCTTCTGGCCCTCATTATAAATTCATTGCTCAGTCCTTAATGGTCGGCGCTCGCCAGCGTACGATAACATTGCATAAGACGCACCTGCGTGCATGTTTGTAGTAAGCCAGCCCAAGGGGACATTCCTCACACGTAATAGTGTTTTGACCACTCTAGCCGATGCACGGGCGGCAGCCTTAATAAGGGTCTCTTGTAGTTGAGCGGCGCAGAGAGTCAACCCTTTGAAAGCTGGGTAACGTTAGGAATTACAGGGAATTTTTGTGTCTCTGGTGTAGATTCTAGAATAATGTTTATGTTACTGTCGCGAGTATGGAAGTAGAGAATGTCTGAGTTTAGACAGAATAGGAATGAGTAATGTAAAAATAGAATTATATTCACTAATGAACATACGGAGAGAGGTATAACTTCTGGAGAGAAAAGAGATATAATCAAGTATCTTATGTCTACTTCCCAGCAACACTCGGACTCTGGTTAAAATGTCTTACCCTCGTCCGTCCTCCAATGCTAAATACAATAATCTACTACAGTAAGGACTACAACAGCAATCATTACGCGATGGTTAGAATAGAGTGAATTCTGACCGCTTAATACATATAAATATATTTATTAACGACACCACACCATTGAACGAACAAAATAAGTAATGCCTTCACTAGCTCTGAAGGACTAGTGAATCTATCAATATCACAACCACAGGAAAAAAACACACAAGACTTCACTCAATCTCTCTTGCAAAACGTCTCACTCAAACTACCAACACCCGTACACTTTCTCACTCCCACGAAAATCTAACTAATGGGATTAGGACCCCAGTTTCGCAAAGAACCGGCCCCTCCTTAAAGTAATAATCCTGGGAAATAGGTTACTTTTTCTGCTAGAAGAAACGCCACAACACTGTTCCACTTAGATTGAAATTTCCAGGCTAGGGAGATAAGCTCTGTGTAACCGTGTCGTAATGAATCCTCTGAACTCACAATTTTCAGTGGCTGAAGGCCACACTTGCATGTGGAGGAGATTAAATCGAGTGCATAAATACTTGCACCAACTGATCCTAATCTATCCAATTGACGAGAACATTTGTTGGCGAGCGGGTATCTAGTAGGCGCGCTGGGGCACTTCTTATACTGGATAATGATGACTTAAACTATAATACAGGTGACGAGTACTGGCAACTGACTACTCCTCTCGGTCGTTATGTCAGTATACTCAGCGGTAACCGGCTATCAATGGGTTGGACAGTGTTGCTAAAACTGACTGGATGGAAAAGGCGACAACCTTTTTGTGTTGAGATGATGGTTAGCTGCAACTGGCGGCCATATGTGATGTAGGTAAATACTCCAGGACGTGTAGGTAACAGAAATCGATGTATACTCTAAGTTACAGGCTGTAAATGGGTCGGACAGTGTTGCCAACACTGCCTGGAAGGCAAACGCGACAGCCCGTATGTGGTGGAGAGATAGACACTTTTAACAATAGGCTGTGGCTACATAATCCACACACAGCTTTATGACTGATACCTGGCAGTATGACGTAGACTGCCTGGTAATATTTATTATATGGAAATATAATTGATAGGCTTACCGGGAATCGTAACTAGGACCAACCAAACGGCGCCATCGCCTTGCTGTAGCAGTACCCTGTGAAAGAAGTCTCAGCCAATTTAGCACCCCAAAAAAGTGCATTATTGGCTGGTGTCATTCTCATGACACTCACACAACTACGGTATACAGGACCCGTAGACGACCCAGACAGTTTAAAGACGCAATCACTAATATAACTTTCCTATTAGCAAGCATAGACCAAATTGGTTGGTCCTAGGTTCGATTCCCGGTAAGCCTATCACTTATACTTTCTTTTCTGTTGTCTAGTGTAATCCTGTATGTCCAACGAGTACATGTTAATTACCTTTATTTATTTATTTACTAATTTATTTAATGTTAACAGGACTCAAGGTTTCCTCTATTATTTATTTAAAAATTTACCCGTGGGTAAATTACTCAGTAAATAATAGCACTGGATATGTTACAAAAACAGCACTGAGCTGATACTCAGTATTTACACAATAGTAATACTCTTTACAGTAATATTGCACACACACAAACCAAGTGGAAAAACAACTTCATAAAAATTAGCTACACACAAGCTCACTGTTTCTGACGTAAGAAAACGTCACGCCTAGCTAACAGTTAATGATTATGGATGGGGCTCACTTAATAAATTTCAGAGCATCCTGGTCACCAAAAAAAATTACCTTCAGGAAAAAAAAATGTATATATATTTAACATAAATTAAAGTACCACAGGATCTCTATTCTATTAGATAAAGCTAGCACCCCAATGAATTAAATAAGTCAATGAGCTTGCTGGAGACAGAATAATTCTTGCACTAACAACTGTTATTAGCTCTGGCGCAGAATATCAATTTGTCCAGTGGCAGAATTTTCTTGAGACAAAGGTACTGAGTGATAGAGACCTCTTGCTTATATAGCAAGATAGTGTCTGCAGGTGGCATTTGCACGTGCATTAGATGAAACAAATTCAGACGTAAGACCGCTGGAAGATATTCCCCGAACAACTCGAGATAGAGGAAAAAGACGTAATCTGAAGCCGCGCTGGCGGTTTTACGAGCGACCGGTGTTAGCGAGACGAGACGAGGGCGGCACAATTAAAAGGGTAAAGGTTTTTACCCCGTGTCCACGATTCTCTATAAATCAAAGAATACGGGGAACGAGCCATCATCTACTAGAAAGGCAGAATAAAAGGACTCTTAGCTAGATGCCGATGTCCACGTGTAAAGTGGTAGAATTAGCCTGTCCAACGTAAGATTTACATGACCAATGCCAGAGAATTAGAGAACAAGACAGGGAAGACCATTCGGCTAAAAGCGACATAAATTTCTCCTACTCACGACAGTTACTCTGGGTTACGCTAGAAGCGGGGTGGCCCAGACACGTGCACAATCCCCGCTACCCAAGATGGTTAGGCCATCGTCCATTTCTGGACTATTTGGCCTTATAGATTTTAATTGTCTTTACATTAATTAACAAACTGAGCCCGAGGATAAACCGAATGAGACACAGGCAATTGTCGGCAAAAGATTCGACCCGTGTCGCTAAACATGTTGGTATCTCGGCGTGAGTTGACATTTGTCATATCATATATGCTTAGCTTTTTGTGTACATATAACTAATAGCAGTGACTTGCAGGTTTTTTTCTGTGACTACTCCTCAGTAATTTATTCAGTGCCAGTGTATCGCAGTCAACAACCTAAGCTAACAGCGGCTTAATCTGTTTAGAACCTCAAAGTTTTGTTAGTGTTTACAATGGGTTAAATTGTCAGCTTAAGCTGACATTACTTTTGGCGAACTACAGGTGTGTAAATTATTCATATAAATCTGACTAGTGACGTGTGTTCGCTATAGCGACTGAATTGTGGGAGGTAGTCATTTATTTTTTTGGGAGAAACTTCTCATATCATGGTGTGGAACCATGGAATGGCTATTGTGTTGTTTAGATCTAATTTACAAGGCAGTCTAGAAAGTTAACCACTGGCCAGCGAAAGAATCCTATACCATTTAAAGTCACTAGTATAAACATTGCACTTGTATGTATTCCATTTTGGGAGGTTAATACTTTTCCCTTTTGTGTATCGACCCCACGGGGCGCACACAGTTCTATTGCCACATAACCCCCGTACTCACTAGAAGTACGTGCCACTCAGCTTGTAATGACCTGTCACAAGTGGCAGTTTGAAACTATTGACTGTGCTGAGCGTTACATCGTCTTATCATACTTGTGTCTTCTGCACGCATTTTTTCTCTCTGTCTTACTATATACTGTAAAATACTACCTTCCCAGTATGTATGTATATATGTTTTTGCTCGTTCCCGGGACTGTCCCTTGACCGTTATCCCTGGACAATCTGTTTGTTGTGAATGTATGACTAAACAGGTTTTATGCTTCGTTTTACTAGTGTTCTTCTTTCACCTTTCACTCCCCAAGGAGCATAGACCTTCAACAAACCTTTTGTTATACCGAACTGATATCATTGCACTCCGGGCAAACCCATAGGTGTTCAGTCTCCATCAGTATATGTAGAAGAGTGTGAATGCTAACAGTTCCTGTAGCTCGCTGGTTGAAAACACGACGTATGCATCCCCTCATACGTCCATCTCTACTAGCTTTACGTTTGATGCCTAATTCCGACAGCCTTAACCTTGATGATTTATCTATTGCAGTGTCATTCTCTAACAGGCGATCATTAATTGTTCTCAGTATATCTCCCTTATCCATATCTAGTGTCCCCACTATGGGTGCTCTTGATGCTAGTCTGTCAGCTCTTTCATTACCACATACCCCAGCATGACCAGGACAGTATACACACACCAGATCTTGTAGACTAAAAGCTTCTATGAATGTTTTCCATTCATGCCGCAACCAACCACTTTGAACCTTCCGAAGCATGGACTGAGAGTCTGACACAATGATGGATTTGTTAATGAAGTTTCAGTTATCTACCTTAAGGCTGTAGTAACAGCCTCGACCTCCATTCTCATGCTGGAAGTTTTTATCTTGTAAGCACCACTATGTTCGGCGACGATTATGCCCTGCACCCGAGCAGAGAAGCCCCAACCGGATTTCTCACCACGGATCACAGACCCATCTGTATACACAATGGCATCATCATCCCCGGAATGTTCATGTATGAGTTGATTAATTTCCAATTGTGCTTTGCCATTCCCCCAATTTCTACACTCTCTGACGAGGCTGATGATGACCTGCTGGTAGTTAATCCAGTTCTCATCTGATATACAACAAAACTTAATCCAGTTCTCATCTGATATACAACAAAAGTTAATCAAGCTCTCGCGTGATATACAACAAAAGTTAATCCAGTTCTCATCTGATATACAACAAAAGTTAATCCAGTTCTCATCTGATATATAACAAAAGTTAATCCAGTTCTCATCTGATATACAACAAAAAATAATCCAGTTCTCATCTGATATACAACAAAAGTTAATCCAGTTCTCATCAGATATACAACAAAAGTTAATCCAGTTCTCATCTGATATACAACAAACGTATGCAAAGTCTTTCCATGTCTTCTCCATCCCCTTCACGTCTGTCTCCAGTTGTCTTCTCCTAGTGTGTTCTTTGATCTTACTCTACCTCCTTTGGTCTTCCTCTACCTCCTTTACACTGGAGATTGAGAAAACAAGGACTGCCTGGTAATGCTGTCAACAGATTTTCTCAACGCATGTCCTAACTATCTCCAACGTTTTCTTTTTATTTATTATTCCACTGGCACTTGACTAGCTCTTGTTATCAGTTCTACATTAGTGATCTTGTCATACCACTTCAATCATTATATTCTACGTAAGCACCCATTTATTAAAGTCTGTTGCTATTTGGTTATTGTTTATCCTTTACTCCATGTTTCAGAACCATAAATTAGGACTGACTTAACATTTGAAGTGAACATTCTTATTTGTGTGTTCTACCTTATTTCTTTTGAACTCCATATGTGTCACAGTGCAATAAAAGCTTTTTGTATTTTATTTGTGTCATGATTGTTTAATATGGGTGTTACGCACGGATCATTATTATTTTCCGTTTGTATAAACATTTTTCGTATGTATGATCATTTTTTGACTGAAATGTATATTATATATATATTTTGCAGTCAAAGGGACAGAACCCGAGATATCGATACTGCTATTTTTTATGAGTTTACCTCCTCTTGTATAGAGACACGTTCGGTCTATAATTTCTTGAACGAAGCGTGACCATATCTCCTTATTTGGTAGTATCAGTCAACTATGGTAGATGTCTGAAAACCTGTCTTAACGCTTCTGTTCATGACCATAAAAGGCGCGACTGTGTAAGACTTTTATCTCGAATGTTCTTAGTATCGTCTTGTGAACGGCGATTCAGATATTGTTGTTCTGCGCATGTCTCGACTTGGAGAGTTCGTTTGTTGTTCCGCCCAGCTCGGGACAGTTAAGAAATGGTCTGAGTAGCGAGCAGACGCAACCTGCGTCTTGTGATTTTCTGAGGGAAATACATTGTCTTTGTGAGTTAGTTAGCTAACTAGACTATTTCCCAGTATTATTCAAGCCTGCCTGGAGGCATATGTTCGTGGTTGATTTTCCGAAATAAGGTAATTCCTCTTGTATCGAACTTTATGCTATCATCTAGAGGTTCGTCATTTTGTCGCCTTTTTGCTCGCCTGTGTGATTCAAAATGGAGAGGTACTTTGACTAGGATTAAGTCACCGGTATCTTTATACCTGAACTAGTTATATATATATATACATATGGGTCGCTCTAGACCAGCAAGACTATTGTCTGTGTTCCAGGATTCGTTATATCAGAGATCACGTCCAAGTCAGATGGTTAGACTTAGGAAGGTTATAAAGGTCGAGCTGACCTGTAATCCATGTATGCTATTCACGTGCAGACAGTAAACGGACTTATTGTATACATCTGATCTGCTAGCATCAGGAAGGGAATATTTATTATTGTCTATGAACATTGTTGAGCTGCAGCTGACACTGTTGCAGAAGTTATATATATATTATTTATACAGCTTCACGAACCAGAACTTTAAGCTATCTGTTTACAATACAACTATTGAGTATTGAATCCTAGATGACTATCGGCTAATATGATTTGAATGCTGAACTCGTTGAACTATGTTGATGTCATAAATATCATGACTGTTTTTGTGGCGTGCAATAAATGGTAAAAATTATACAACGAAGTTACCATTTCTATGACTCTACACATCATGTTGCCTGTGTTGTACCCTGTGAACTACTCTACTGCAACATACACAGCAACATTATAAACCAGATAAGACACCCACATCTTGCACTTTAATACCTGGTGTCGATAGGGGTGGTAATTTGACGTCATCCTAAATCCACCCTTATCAATTCATGGTGGCCAATTGTTGGTTTACTCTGGTACCAGCTATCAAGGGGGTCAACAAACCCAGACATCATCATCAAGCTTTCAACATTACAGTTTCAACTCATCACCTCAATGTTTGATGAAAGATTTTGAAAGTACCCGGCGTTGCTGAAAGTTGGAAATTGTTTCAAAATACCCGGCGTTGCTCGTCAAGTTGGCAGTTTTCCTATGATAGAAGGACAAGTGCCGAGCAAATCGATTTCCTGATCTGTTAGGAAGAAGGACAAGTGCCGTAACAACTGTTCCGGATTGAGAAGGTCAAGTGCTCAAGTCAATTCAGAAGGTCAAGTTCAGAAGCTGTTTTCTGTCAGAAGCTCATTTCCTTCGTCATGGCAGTTTATGAGAGCAGATATGGATCAACGTTGGATCATTGTCCTAAGAATGCTGATCACATCCGGTTCTGAACTGTGCTGACGTTTTGGATTCATAGAAGTTAAGTGGCCTGTTTTGTTTGTGAACTGTGCCCTTATGTTCTAACTGAGCCTTCTGTCTATCACATTTTTCACACTGTTTACATGTTTATATGTTATATGTTATTTGTATTTATATGTTTATATTTCAGCGGGTTTTCGGTTGGGCGGTGTCTTTCAGTAGAAAATACCACGTCACAGAGGTTCTACTGTTAGCGTTTTCGTTAGGGACGGTGCGAATTTCCTACTGTGAAATTTGCTAGCGACAATCGTTGCTATATCTGTTTAGTTGTGACGAGTTGTGCTTTATTTTCGTTTTTTGTATATTTTTTTTTCTTTCTCTCACTTTCTGTTTTTTAGTTTCGATTTCATTTGTTTGTATTTGTAGGTCTCCTCTTTTCTATTATTCAGTTCTTTACAAAATTGCTGTCTATACACTGTAGCGTCATTTGTTTGTCATATCTGTTTATTTATTTGACTTATGCGAATGTTTTCGTATTGCTCTGATCTTTGTTATTGTTTACATTGACTTTGATCTTTGTTGTTGTTTACATTGACTCTGATCTTTGTTTTTGTTTACATTGACTTTGATCTTTGTTGTTGTTTACATTGACTTTGATCTTTGTTATTGTTTACATTGTTGGTGACCTTTGTTATTGTTTACATTGTCTTGTTATTGTTTACATAGTTCTTGCATAGTTAGCTTTCACTATTGATACATATATGCTCATGCACTATTGGTCTATAGTGCACTTATCATAACTAACTTGTGGTTTTTGGCTTATGCACTATTGTAGTGCAGTTATGATAAATAACTGATGGTTATGCACTGATTTGTGTAGTGCACTGATGATTAAGAAGTGACTTGTGATATTATTATACATTTGATAATACAAGTTGGTGTCAAGTCTTGTTTCCCACAGAGATTGGGGTAAACATAGTGATTATACAAGCACTTTATTAAGTCTTGTTGCTATTAAGATTGAAATAAGATAATTAATTATTTCAGGTTCTGTACTCACATTTTAGACATCATGTCTACATTTGAGTACTTTATTGAGCAGGGTAAAACCCTTGGGAAGACTGGTGATAAATTAGAAGAATTTGCGACTGTTCAATATGCCAAGGCATTGAAGTCGGAGGAAAAGAAAATGAAAGAACAAACTGAACAAAAGAGAATAGATGCTGAAGTTGAACAAAAGAAACTGCAGATGCAGGTAGATGAAAAAAGATTACAAATGGAAATGGAAAAACAAAAAAGAGAAGCTGAATCTCAGGAGAAGAGACTTCAGGCTGAAGCTGAAAATAAGAGACTTGAAATAGAGGCTGAAAATAAAAGATTAGAAAAACAAGCTCAGGCTGAAGAAAAAAAGTTACAGGCTCAGGCTGAAGAAAAAAAGTTACAGGCTCAGGCTGAAGAAAAAAAGTTACAGGCTCAGGCTGAAGAAAGAAAGTTACAGGCTGAGGCTGAAGAAAGAAGGTTACAAAGAGAAGCTGATGAGAGAAAAGCAAAAATGGAGCATGAAGAAAAACTCTTAGCTTTAGAGTTGGAGAAGTTAAAGTTATTGAACACTGGTAATGCTAATGATGCAAATAAGGTGTCAGATAAGACTAATGCTAAGGATTTCAAGCTTAATCTACCAGCATTTAATCCCTCAATTGATGATATAACATTTTATCTAGATAGATTTGAAAGTGCATGTAAGGTGCATAATATAGATAAAACATTATATGTTTATCATCTGTCCAAGATACTTAGAGGTGATGCTTTGACTTTGTTGAGTATGGTAGATGTGCCTGACAAAAACAACTATGAGGTTGTCAGGGCGGCATTGTTAAAGAAGTACCAACTTAACGAGGACGGATATCGTCTTAAATTTAAAAAACATGTTACCAGAAACTGGAGTTGAATTCTCAGAATTCATCTCAAGCATACGTCTTACTTTTTTACGATGGGTTGAGCTTTCTAAGACAGAAAGTACATTTGAAGCCCTCATGGACTTACTACTTAGAGACAAGGTTATGTCTTCTGTTAATGAAGCTTTTCTTTCTTTTCTTCATGAGCGTAAGCCTAAAAACATAAAAGAAATGGAAGAATACTGTAGCCAGTATGTCACTGCGCATCCTCACATAACCATTAGCAACTCTCAAGTAAAAGAAGGTTTGCCAGTTGCTTCGGCAGCACCTTATGGCCCAAATTTTATGCGTAAATTTCAGGGTAGCAAGCAAAATTTCAATAAAAAGAGTAACCGTAATTATGCACAGGAGCATAGCAATCAATTTCAGGGTGATTCTTCGTCCCAGAACTGGAGACAACCTAATACTAAACGGTATAATACTCCCGTTAATTTTAGAAATTTTCACAAAGGTAATCAGTATAGAGGAAAATATTTTTCTCAGAGACCTCAATACCAAGATAATAGAGGTTCTCAACAGCATAGAGATGGTAATGACAGTTATGGAAACTGGAACTCAAACCGGGATAAAAATTACAGTAGGGACTTTAATGATAATTGTAGATCGCAACATAAGAGAAAAAGATATCAACAGACAAACTCTGTTCAACAAGAATCTCAGGGAGCAGATAAACAGATTAATAGTGATAAAGACCATAATGCTATCGGATGCTCATCTTTTGATTTTGGTAGAGCAAATAAATGTATCCAATGCAGTACTTTATTTGATCCGAAGACCGTTAGTACTTTAAGCTGTGGTCATCCTTTGCCCGCTCTTCCTGCTAATGTTGCTCATGATGGGAGAGGTTCTCTTATATTACATAAGGGGCTTGTAAATAGTAATCCAGTCTCAGTGTTGTTTGATTCTGGATGTACTACTGTTGGGGTTAGGCAATCTCTTGTAGATCCATCCTGTGCTACAGGAAAGGTCATCAAATGTGTCACATTTGGTGGCACGTTGGAAAAATATCCTACTGCCATAATACATATTGCTACTCCTTTCTTCACGGGAGAGGTCCACGCGTGTCTACTTCCAAATCCTATTGCGGACCTTATTATTGGTCGTATTCACGGAGTTAGGGAATGTACCCCACAGCAGATTGCTGTTTGGGAAGAGCAAAACATTGAAGCTACCAATGCGGTGGTCACAAGAGCACATGCTCTGGATCCACCTCAAACTTCCTTAACTAATAATGATGAAGGAAATGACCAAGATAGTCACTTGACTATTACACGTGACTCATTTATCAAATTGCAAGAAGAAGATCCTTCTTTATGTAGTGAAATTGACAGAGATACAACGGTAAAATATCTCCAAAGATAACATTTAAGGATAAAAACATAATGCGTAGGCTGCGAATAGTACATGATCGCCTAGACCGCGGGTCATCATCCTCCATAATAATTGACTTGCTAGACAGGAGGGGAACGGCGGATCAAAAAGGTAAAAAATATGACTGGAAAGATTGCGTGAGACTAGAAAGGCTAAGGAGACGCAATTGGGGGGGAAACGGAGAAAAGTCACGTTTCCCAAGTTGACATAAAAAGTAAGCAACTCGACAGAAGGGACCATAGATATGTTACGCCACAGTCATTTATTGGACGCTTTTGTGCGATACCAAGCCCTTGATTTGAATTCAGCGGCTAAAACGCAGATGTTTGGAATATTACAAAAATTAAAAAGTAAATTTTTCTTAATATTAATGTTAGGAATATAAAAATTAGCTGGCCGGATGGCCCATTCTGAGCAGTGAACTAATATGGTCTTAATTTTACAGACGGATAGATAATATTGAAGATAATGACAAAAGACAGTGTTGTTCACATCATCGACAGACTGTATTGAATCTAAAAGTGTCGCTAATTGCACAAAAAAACACGACCTCGAAACGCAGGTGTTCAAATTTACTTAGTATGGAGGAGAGGGTTTTTGGGTGGTAGCTGTGTCTAAATATAACTTTTAACGACAAAATTTTGGAGGGGAGAGAAAGGTTGGTTCAAAAATCAAGTACATTTTGTAGAAACACAAGTAGAGACGGACAGACTAACAGATAAACATCCATACTTGACTGAAGCATGACTGAAATGACTTTATGGTAGGAAATTTGAATTTAAAATAAACCTAGGCAGTGATTGGCCACAGACAATCATATCATTAGCGCTCAGACGCGAAAGTGGGGCCATTCTTCAATAGTTGTTCAGTGATAGACACAGATTTTAAAGTGTGGTGATTTCCATATGAAAGAAAGTGTAAGAAATTTAGGGACGCCATACTATAGCCAGCAGCTCAGCTGAGTTTTTGCTAGCAATTCTGTGTTATTTATTCATAATCTGGTAAGATTGAAATTATTTCCATATATATTTTGAATATTGTTTCATGTTCGAGTGATTTGATACTGCCATATCGAAATCTAGCCTTACAAACAAGTAGGGATTTGCTCTAGACCCCCCGCCCTAGTCAGGGTCTAGGGACCAACAATGTACATAAACTCCAGCAAGGATTATGCAAGACAGATCAAGTGTTGAGAATAATGAAACATATTACCTATCCTCTTTTAGGGCAGACAACTAATAAATATTTTTCAGAACCTATAGTCTGGGAGGATCTATCTGATGTAAAACCACCATGGTAAATGTGCTGTTTGGTCAGAGAGATCTGACCTGTCTGTATGATGTGGTTGTTGTGTCAGTGTTGTGTCCAGACGTGGGTAGAGAATAGATTTTGACACATGGCCCATACTTTGATTGCAGAGCTGCGAGTTTCTGTTGTCAACCAAGCAGTGTCTATTCAGTTGGTGACTTTACTCGAGTGTATCTGTGCAGTACTTGTGACAGAGACCACCATTATTGCCCGCCAGCACGGAGAGGTGGGACCACCTGATTTCAGCACCAGAGCTACAACTACCAGATGAGTGAGCCTCTGGTCTGCTGGACATTCACCAACGCTGTGTAGTTACTAATACCCCCATAAAAATTCCCACCATTTTCTGGACACTGTGTAGTCAATATAGAAAGGTGTGATGAGGCCACCCCAACAGCACAAACAGTAACTATCCTCCCAAGTAGATGACTACTAGAACATTTTAATAAAACTAACTAGTATAGTACATATATATGTACACTATTGCATTTATGATATAATATTCCATGCATTTCTTTTCATAATCTCTAAATCCTTTTAAGTTCTGGTCAACCTAAAAAAATTGATCCAGAACAAAATAAATGTAATATAATTCTATCAAAAAATTTTACACACGTGAGTTAGTTCAGTGTATTTTAACATTTATTAATATTATTAGTCTTGTTAAATATCTGTGGGTATATCTATAACCTATTACACCACACTACATATCATAACCCTAGACACTTTACGTAGCCACATTCATTAAAAAAAAATTAAGTGTGAGGTCGTAGTGGTAGCAAGAAAGGCCTTCTGACAATTCACAACTACATTTTATCTCAGGAGCCTTCACAGCTGGCCTCATACAATTACAATTAGTAATATCACCATCATACAATACCATCAAACACCACTACATAAATTGGGGTCTTGTCCAGGGATAATTAGCCCAACAGTAATATTAGGATCTCCTGGTGGGAGAAATAAAAGTAGGGAAATAAATTGTAAAATTTCCTTTAAAATTAAAAGTGTCCCTGCAGATAAAAGTTGGTGAATCTTCACAGCCAGTAATAATTAATTAGTTAACTGGTTAGTTAGAATTGGTTAGACTATAGTCATAAGAAGTACTTAGTGTATTTACTGGTTAGAGATTTAGCTTGTATATTATTATATTGTCTAAAAAGTATGGCGGAGCTGGCAAAATTTAGATCAGCTGCTGTGCTCACCGCGAAGGAGATGGGAATGGATGGTCAAATTTTAATTCAATACGTAACGGCTGAATGTGATAAATATATTGAAAGGGAAGATAGAAAGGTAGCTGAAGAGAAGAGGTTACAAATTGAGGCTGATAGAGAAATCAAGAGGCTGCAGATTGAGCCAGAAGAAAAACGACAGCAAAGGGAGGCAGAAGAAAAACGACAGCAAAGGGAGGCAGAAGACAGAAGGTTGCAAAGGGAGCACGAATTACGACTAAGGGAGCTGGAATTACAACGTCCGGCTCCTGAAAATGGTGCCAGCCCTTTTGCCTCAGATGCTACGCCCAGTCTGGGAGCCTCAAACTCAGCTATGGGGTTTCATTTAGACCATTTTGTTGAAAAAGACGATGACATAGAGGGGTATCTAGGACGTTTTGAGTTATTAGCTACTACATATGGGTTAGAGAGAGAGAGGTGGAGCTTAAAGCTATCACAGGGATTGAGAGGTACTTCTTATGAAGTATTTGCTAAAATGAACAGGGAAGACCAAGACAATTATGACATGTTAAAGCAGGCTTTGTTATTAAGATACGAGAAGAATGGTGAATTTTATCGTAAGAAATTTAGAAATGCCAAACTGTTGTCTGGGGAGACATACCACCAATTCTCTGCTAGACTAGAAACCTATTTGGAGAAATGGACGGCTCTGGGGAAGACCCAAGATCTTAAAGAAATGATCATGATTGAGCAATTGAGAGAGTCCATGGCTCCAGACATGAGAAAATTTCTCATGGAACAAGGTGCAGAGAAGTTGGGGAAAATTTTAAATGTTGCTGAGAGGTATCAGGCAGCCCAGGCAGAGGTAAGTGGTGCTAAGAAGAAGCACATAGACAATTTTAAAGCTCCACAGCAATTTAATAAATTTGATAATAGAGAGCAGGGAAATAAAGGTAGGACAAACTTTGAGCGGCCAAGAAATGACTATCGCGACAGAAACTCACAGTTCAATGACCAAAAGTTCAATGAAAGAAAACCGTTGAACCAAGGAAAAAGATGGTGTAAATGGTGCAAGAAGGATAACCATAACACCGAATTTTGTAGAAGGAAACCTTCAAACATTGCTGCAATGAAGTCGGGGACGCAAAGATTAAAGGTTAATCCTAAGGGACAACAGGAACCTTATCACCCCCCCAGTTTGTGAGGATGTTATTTGTAATGGGGTCACCATAAGGTGCCTTTATGATACAGGTTTGGATTATGATTCAGTTGTGAAGTCTAGCCTAGTGGACCCAAGTCAGTATACCACAGAAACAGTGGAAATACAAGGGGCGACTAAGGACATACCACTCATGACACTTCCCATCGCAAGGATAACGGTGAAAACTCGCTATGTGGAAGGAGAAATCAGAGCAGCAGTGATAGATGAACCAATCTGCCCTCTGATATTGGGGTGTAGATACGTCTTCTTGGGGAATCCCGAGAAACCTGTGATCATGGCGACAGTGCAGACCAGGTCACAGAAGAAGGAGGAAGAAGGTGAACCTATAAATGCTCATCCAGAGGAGATGAGGAAGGCGCAGGCTGAGGATAGGACACTCAAGCCCTGTTTTAAAAAATTGCCCAAATGCCACACACCTCCGAGCAAGGGGGAATATTTCATGAAGAACAAACTATTATACAGGAAGACAGGAACTAGATCCACTGGTCACGGACAGTTAGTTCTTCCCAAGATATATAGGGCAAACTTAATAAGGAACTTACATGTTGGAAAAGATGGTGACCATGAGAAAGTCGGTACCATCTGCCAAAAGATTGCTCGAAAATACTATTGGCCCGACGTAAATGTCGATGTTGAAAACTTTGTAGAAGCATGTGGCGTATTTCATGAGGGAACACCCACAAAGGGAAAATATGTGCAGGACCTAGAAACGCCACGGGGCAACTTTAGGCCTGAAAGGAAAACTAATTATACTTGGGTAGACAAAGTGGAATGGGAGCCCCCTTTTCACACCCAGTCTTCACTTGAATGGATTATCATGGCCACTATGCGAAGAGTACAAAGAAGAAATTTTACCCAGGATAAGATGACAATCCCTCGGTCAGACTTATATAAACTGGAAGAATAGACAAGAGACCGAAGATCTCTCATAAACAATCTTAAGTGGGGAGACAAACCCCAGAGAAAAATTGGTAGTGGTCGATTTGTGAGTGATGATTCTAGGAAGAAAAGTCCTCATTATAAAGCTTCTAATGGACGGGACCAGATAAGGGACATGAAAAATGAGTATGATAAATTAAAGATCCAGATGTAACTTTATTAAGGACCTGGACAGATGAGAAGGCGGAAGAGACTGTTACCTCATCGTATCAATATGTGAACGAACTGACCACTCGTTTGAAAGCTGGATGGAAACTGGCAAATGATAATTTGAAACAAGCCAGGAAGAAACATGCAGCATATTTTAATAGGAAGGCAAAGGACAGGGAACTGGCAGTCGGAGAGAAGGTGCTGCTTCTACTACCCGGAAGCCAGAATAAATTACAAATTGGTTGGCAAGGTCCATATACGGTTCTAGAGAAGGTGTCTAGAACAAACTATAAAATTGACAAAAAGGGGAAGGAAAAAGTTTATCATGTAAACCTGTTAAAGAAGTATCTGGACAGACCACTCCAGGAAAGCACCCCCTTATTGACCTTGGCTATTGCAACCCAGATGCAAAAAGAACCACTCACCTCACATGAATACCCATTACATCCTTGTGAAACCGCAGCACAGGTAAAAAGTCAGTAAGCACCTGACTAAAAACCAGAGGGAGAGAGTTCAACAGGTTCTGGAGGAACATACAGATGTATTAACAGATAAACCAGGCCATACAAATTTGCTACAGTATGACATGAAACTGGTAGACTCAAACCCAATCTGTATGAGAGCCTATTCTATTCCGTTCGCGAAGGAGAAGGCATTGAAGGAAGAAATAGAGTATTTGTTGAAGGAGGGGATTATTTCGCACAGTGAATCATCTTTTAGTTCTAGTGTCGTTTTGTTGAGAAAACCGTCTGGGGAACACAGACTGTGCATAGATTACAGGAAACTGAATGCTGTCACAGAAGGACAAGTGGATCCATTACCAGACACAAAACATTTATTTGCCAGACTGAACAAGGCAAAATACTTTTCAAAGGTGGATCTTAGTAAAGGCTATTACCAGATCCCAGTGAAGCCTGAAGTGAGACCTTATTTGGCTTTTAGCACTTCGGATGGACATTATGAATTCAATATGCTACCATTCGGACTGAAAAATGCTCCGAGTGTGTTTTCAAGGATGATGCGAAAATTGTTGGATCCCCTGAATAACCCATGTATCACGAATTTCATGGATGATATTCTCGTCGCCACAGAGACATTTGAAGAACACATTGAAGCTCTGGAGATGTTGTTTGATAGACTTCGGGAGGCGAACTTAACTGCTAGGCCAACAAAATGTTGTATTGGATGCAAAGAGTTGGAATTCTTGGGACACACTGTATATCAGGGTAATATGACCCCTGATCCTAAAACTTGGAAAAACTGCAGAGAGCACCTAGGCCGCAAACAAAAAAGGACGTGCGATCATTTGTGTCGTTATGCGGATTTTATCAGAAATACATCAAAATTTTAACGCTATTTGTGCTCCTCTGACTGATCTGACTCGCAAGGGACTTCCAGATAAAATTATTTGGACTGCACAATGTGAACTAGCGTTCCAAGAGTTAAAAGAAAAACTCACTAGCAAGCCTATTCTCAAACTGCCTGAATTGACACAGGACTTTGTCTTAAGAACCGATGCAAGTAATGTAGGACTCGGAGGGGCTTTGTTGCAAAGATCATCTTCACCTGATGGGGAACTGAAACCAGTCGCTTATGCAAGCCGCAAATTGAATAAGGCGGAACAAGGATACTCCACAAGCGAAAAAAGAATGTTTAGCATTAATCTGGGCAATAAAGAAGTTTCAAATCTATCTGTATGGTAGGACTTTTGTGGTGGAGACGGACCATCAGCCTCTCGTGTTCTTGTCTCAGGCTAAGCATGAAAACGCAAGATTGCTGAGGTGGTCTTTGTTGCTTCAACCTTATCAGTTTAGTATCCAATATATCCCAGGCAAATTGAATGTCCGTGCAGATTTCCTCAGTCGGCACCCCTGTGATCAAAATTAGAGTAGTGGCAGACGTGAGGAGTAATTTTACCTATGTGTATCGCTGGTTTTGGAACTTGCCATAGGCATGTTTTCAAGTGGGGAGATGTGTAGTGAAATTGACAGAGATACAACGGTAAAATATCTCCAAAGATAACATTTAAGGATAAAAACATAATGCGTAGGCTGCGAATAGTACATGATCGCCTAGACCGCGGGTCATCATCCTCCATAATAATTGACTTGCTAGACAGGAGGGGAACGGCGGATCAAAAAGGAAAAAAATATGACTGGAAAGATTGCGTGAGACTAGAAAGGCTAAGGAGACGCAATTGGGGGGGGAAACGGAGAAAAGTCACGTTTCCCAAGTTGACATAAAAAGTAAGCAACTCGACAGAAGGGACCATAGATATGTTACGCCACAGTCATTTATTGGACGCTTTTGCGATACCAAGCCTTGATTTGAATTCAGCTGCAGAACGCAGATGTTTGGAATATTACAAAAATTAAAAAGTAATTTTTTCTTAATATTAATGTTAGGAATATAAAAATTAGCTGGCCGGATGGCCCATTCTGAGCAGTGAACTAATATGGTCTTAATTTTACAGACGGATAGATAATATTGAAGATAATGACAAAAGACAGTGTTGTTCACATCATCGACAGACTGTATTGAATCTAAAAGTGTCGCTAATTGCACAAAAAAACACGACCTCGGAACGCAGGTGTTCAAATTTACTTAGTATGGAGGAGAGGGTTTTTGGGTGGTAGCTGTGTCTAAATATAACTTTTAACGACAAAATTTTGGAGGGGAGAGAAAGGTTGGTTCAAAAATCAAGTACATTTTGTAGAAACACAAGTAGAGACGGACAGACTAACAGATAACCATCCATACTTGACTGAAGCATGACTGAAATGACTTTATGGTAGGAAATTTGAAATTCAAATAAACCTAGGCAGTGATTGGCCACAGACAATCATATCATTAGCGCTCAGACGCGAAAGTGGGGCCATTCTTCAATAGTTGTTCAGTGATAGACACAGATTTTAAAGTGTGGTGATTTCCATATGAAAGAAAGTGTAGGAAGTTTAGGGACGCCATACTATAGCCAGCAGCTCAGCTGAGTTTTGCTAGCAATTCTGTGTTATTTATTCATAATCTGGTAAGATTGAAATTATTTCTTTGTATATTTTGAATATTGTTTCATGTTCGAGTGCTTTGATACTGCCATATCGAAATCTAGCCTTACAAACAAGTAGGGATTTGCTCTAGACCCCCCGCCCAAGTCAGGGTCTAGGGACCAACAATGTACATAAACTCCAGCAAGGATTATGCAAGACAGATCAAGTGTTGAGAATAATGAAACATATTACCTATCCTCTTTTAGGGCAGACAACTAATAAATATTTTTCAGAATCTATAGTCTGGGAGGATCTATCTGATGTAAAACCACCATGGTAAATGTGCTGTTTGGTCAGAGAGATCTGACCTGCCTGTATGATGTGGTTGTTGTGTCAGTGTTGTGTCCAGACGTGGGTAGAGAATAGATTTTGACACATGGCCCATACTTTGATTGCAGAGCTGTGAGTTTCTGTTGTCAACCAAGCAGTGTCTATTCAGTTGGTGACTTTACTCGAGTGTATCTGTGCAGTACTTGTGACAGAGACCACCATTATTGCCCGCCAGCACGGAGAGGTGGGACCACCTGATTTCAGCACCAGAGCTACAACTACCAGATGAGTGAGCCTCTGGTCTGCTGGACATTCACCAACGCTGTGTAGTTACTAATACCCCCATAAAAATTCCCACCATTTTTTTGGGACCACTGTGTAGTTCAATATAGTCAGTGTGATGGGCCACCCCACAAAAGCACAAACAGTAAACTATCTTCAAAGTAGATGACTACTA